>JASVEL010005865.1:0-98572 GCA_032618575.1 Nicotiana noctiflora
GCACAAGATGGTCACACGATCACAAACAGGCTTACTGAAGCCTAAGAAGCCATTTTCAATGTCTGTTTTGACACCATCATCGGCAATAATGGAACCTTCTTGCTACTCACAGGCTATCAAGGATGTTAATTGGCGTCGCGCCATGTCAAAGGAGTATAATGCACTTATTCACAATGGTACTTGGGAACTAGTTCCACCATCGCCATCTCATAATGTAATTAGTTGTAAGTGGATATTCAAGACAAAGTTAAAGTCTGATGGTTCATTGGATCGCTATAAAGCAAGGTTTGTGGCTAAAGGATATCATCAATGACCAGGCATCGATTTTGCTGACACATTTAGTCCAGTTGTTAAGTCGCCCACCATACGATTGTTGTTATCCTTGGTAGTGTCTCATCAGTGGCACATTACTCAACTGGATATTTCTAATGACTTTCTTCATGGAAACTTAGATGAGATTGTATATATGTCTTAACCTCCCAGATTTGTTGATCCTACTTGTCTAGATCATGTTTGTTTAATGATCTCTCTGCAGTTTCAAACAGGCCCCACGTATGTGCAATAAGAGTTTAGCTGATGAACTTCTTTCTCTAGGCTTTGTGGGATCCAAAACTGATAGTTCTCTATTCTATATACCGAATGCCAATGACAAGCTATTTTGTTTAATCTATGTTGATACATTTTGGTTATGGGTTCTAATTCTGCTCATATTGCAGCTCTTATTGCCAAACTACAAACTCAATTTGCTGTTAGAAATTTGGGAAAATTATCTTATTTCTTGGGCATTCAAGCCAACTGGACACATGAAGGATTGCATTTATCGCAAGGTAAGTATGTCAACGGCCTTCTTAATCGTGTGAAAATGGGGTCGTGTGGTCCTGTATCTACACCAGCTTCAACCTCATCAAAGCTCTCCACAACTGGTGGGCGGACTTTCATGATCAGTCTCTCTATAGGAGTACCGTTGGAGCTTTACAATACTTGACATTAACTAGACCCGATATAGCGTATGCGGTTAACAAAGTTTCACAGTTTATACATTGTCCTATGGATTCTCATTGGATTGCTGTCAAACATATTCTCCGTTATGTCAATGCTACTTCCTCTCATGGTTTATTTCTTTCTCGTGGGTCCTCTAGCTTGCTTCATGGTTATAGTGATTCAGATTGGGGAGGTGATGTTGATGATCGCAAGTATACCACTAGATTCGCTATTTTTCTTGGCTCTAATTTGATTTCATAGGCTTCTCGAAAGCAAAAAGCTGTATCGCGATCGAGCACAGAGGCTGAATATCGTGCATTAGCTACTGCTACCTCTGAGATGACATGGGTTAAGCTTCTTCTATGAGAGATTAGATGCTTTACCACCTCTATTCTCATTCTCTGGTGTGATAATCTTAGTGCTACCTACTTGACTGTTAATCCCATTTTTCATTCTCGAACAAAACATATGGAGATCGATTTTTATTTTGTCCGTGACAAGGTTCGTGGAAAGTCTTTGTCGGTCAGGTATGTGAGTTCTCATGATCAAGTGGCCGATGCTCTCACCAAGCCTTTGTCCAAGGTCCGTTTCCAAGATTTGAAGTGCAAGTTGACAGTTATTCCACAACCTGCTCAACTTGAGGGGGGCGTGTAAGAATAATATCATGTAGGAGTTTGTGTGGAAGTCTATTTGTATGTAATTGCTTAAAATTAGGATTGGCCCGAAGATGTTGTAAGTATTTTGTCATTAGAAGTCCTTAGCAGTCATAACTTTAGAGTCTTATTCCATAAAAAAGTCATGTATATATTAATGTATTTGCGCACGAGAATATGAGTTGAGAAGCGTTTTCTAAGATATATATGTCCATTAATCACTCAGAGTAACTAGATATAGTTTTAAAAAAAAAAAGAACATTTCTCTTTGAATTTTTGGTATGATACGTCTGATGATTTATAAAAAAAATTAGAAATATAATTACTACTGTCAGGCTATTGGTACATCTTTCTCAAATTGTCCTAATTCTTGCATTTATTTTAACTACACTGACAATTACATGCTAAGAATATTGTCATTTCCTTCCTCTCTGGCACACTAGGAGATTTACCTAATCACTTTTTGTTATTTTCTATAAATTGATTATAATTGTAAATTCAAACTATTGCTCGAAACAGAAAAATTTTACTAAGTTGACCAATCAAACGTCATAGAAGAATAGAAAATTGTTTTATTAGCATTATTGAGCAACAAAATTCTTCCATGTTGCAATAGAAATACTTAAATGAGATTTATACTTAGGAAAAAGACAACAACGGAACATTGATACACATGATCACCTCCACTAAAATAATGTAGTTTTATAGAAATATTCTGTCAATTAATGTGGATTTTTGGAATTTTTCAATAACAGGTGGATCTGAAAAAAACAAAAAACAAAAATGTTAAACATTACAATTTTTTTTTAAAAAAAATTACCACACATGGGTCACATGCTAGTGGGTCCAAACCAGTTCAAAAAGTGGGTCCTCCAACCAGATTTTGCTTACCAAATTACACTTGTTAATTGGAAGAAGCAGTTTGAATCTTTTTTTTTTTTTTCTTAATTTATCTTTGGCCAAATACATATGTGGCCCCTTAAACTTGCCCAGTTTTTTCGCTTAGACACTTATACTAAAGTATTTACCTATTGAACACTTCATCTCTACCAAAATTATAACTATTAAACACAATCTGCTGAGATGGCACAGTACGTGCACAACACAGCTTCTAGGAGCGTGACATAGCTCTAAATCTCAATACAAAATATCTTCTGCCGGAAGCTATGAGGCTTCGCCTGAAAAATAAATTTAGTTCTTTTATTTGCTTTTCCTTTTTACCATTGATTCTTCAAAATAAAAAAAAATAAAAAAGACAATTGGTCCAGTCAGTTTAAAAATTCCTTCAAATGTAAACCGAATTTCTTCAAACAAAAATGAATAATGATCGAACAATTCGTCCAAATCAGACGAGGGAACAAACAGTTCTAAATATCTAGAAGGTAATGAAGAAAGAAAATGCTTCTTTGAAGCTCTATTAATATGGTAGCCACAAATTTACAAAGTCAGTCTGCTGTCATCAATACTTGTAAAAGCAAACATTTAGTTACACCTCAAAAATCACCCATTTACAGCACCGACAACATTAGACAGTAAACGAGTGCATTTGCTGCTGTAGAAGTAGCTTGTGACGCTGATCTAGAATTTGCAGATGTTTATGTCGAAACATCCCCTAAATACATTGTTTATACTGATTTGTTGCTCAACTAGTGAAGATGCTACAATGTTTTTACTATTTTTTCTTTCTGGTTATTGATTGAATATTAATTAAAGAAAGAGGAAACTCACAATAATGGAGGAAATGGAGAAATGACTGGAGGAAATGAGGGCTCTGTTGGGGAAGACGACGAGGAAGGAGAGGGGGCCATACCTCTCCCCCTTTTTCTAAAAGATTTGACACGTGTCAATTTTTTATTCGTATTGTTTGCCATGTCAATAGCAAGTGACATACACGCACTTAACTTGGTCTAGCATTGTCAATTTTGTGTTCAATTGGTACATTTTGTATTAAGATCAAGTATTCAATTGGTACATACTTTAGTATAAGTGTCTAAGTGAAAATATTGGACAAGTTTAAGTGTCTATAGTAAATAGTTTGATTGAATATCTAAACTCTAAAGTTTACTTTCTAAACGTTTCTACTTTTGTAGTTTGATAATGACTCAATGGATAGGGAAATAATTAGTGATTATTAAAATTTTATGGATTTGTAAATATTAGTACTTTCTCCACTAGTATTGCTAGTACTTCATTGTTTTTTTTTTTTTTGGGTCTATGTACTTCATTGCCTTTTGCTGAATTTTCTATGGTTTCTTTCATATTCCACAAAAATTGACAGAATCTTCATGTGCTCTTTGGAAATTTCATTACTTACTATTTTTAGTAACTTAATGTTTACCCTAATTAAGTTCAAGAATCTACCAAATTACATTGCTAAAGACCACTATAAGAAGGAACAGTAAGGGAAACTATACCACACACCAACCCAAAAGGAATAACGCAAAGTGAGGGAAAAAGATTTTTATGATCACAACATTAAAGTTCCTATCAATTTTGGCATATTTTTCATCAATATTTTCATGAGTTAAGCTGCTCTTAGTGTTAACATGGAATTCTAGAATTTGTATTTACAACTCGTGGTTCTTTTGGCTTTTACTTCATGGCTTCCCGTTACTGTATAATTTCTTTTTAAATATGTTGTGATTATATTATTTTTTAGCCGAGGGTATCATAATCAAACTTCTTCCTATCTCTATTAGGTAGGGTAATGTCAGTGTACACACCTCACTCGTGAGATTACACTGAGTTTATTATATTGTTGTTGTTTTATTGTTGGTTCTTTGGCTTTTATATCTGTTGCGGAATATTGTGGGTTAATTAGCACACAATTACACACAAAATAAATAGAGAAGAAAAATTAATGCAAGGATTAACGAGGCTCGGCTAAGCCTAATCTTCGGGGTAAAAGCTGAGAGTTTTCCACTATGAATGAGAAGGAAAGCACAATAAATCTATAGAATCTCCAACTACAACCCCTATATATAGATCCCAAAAGATCACAAACATATATGAGAAAGGTTTTTCAATTTGACAAGGACTATAGCTTTTCATTTCCTAAATCTATTAGGACAATGAGTTTTCCTAAACCTATAGGGACTATGGGTTTCCTAAAAATACAAGGAAATAATTCAAGCTACAAATAACAAATCTTCCCATTGGTTTTAATTCTCTTCATCAACAAGAACAATGTCTCTCTAACTTGCCCCCAACCCTCGCAAGGGCTCTATCCTTTTTCGCACACATCAACCAAGTCTAGACAACACCTAAACTTGTTAAGAGACTCAATCTCTTTAGTCATAGCACTAATCCGTCGATTTGGTTCTAGATAGCTACAACACTCAAACGCATCAACAGTCTTTGCAACTGCCAAAGCAAATCCCACTGGATTCGTATATCTAAGAAGTTTCTCATCAACTACGTTTGCAAACCTTTGCGGTCGGTTGATCACTCTCTTCTCTCTGCCTGTTGCAATGCTATATGGTTGTTTTTCCACATGTGCATTGATCACGCCCAATTATGCCTTATAAAAAGGACACTCGGACGTTGCAAATATAATCTGAGTATTTAACCCAGAGTCGAACCCACAAGGAATTAACCTATCAATTACTCTTGTTAGCATTACTAAATTCTACAGAATCAACTTCCCAAACGTTTGAATAACAATTGAAGATGTTTCTACTAAATAAGAATGAATATAAATAAACAACTGAAAACTAACTATGATTAAGTTGTAAACAATTAAGAGAATGATCTAAGGTTATGATTTTTCCTTTTGGTGGAATTCCTTCTGGTTATGTTTCACATAGAATTGCCTAAACGTCTCTATCAATCATGAACACTTTTATTACAGTAAATCTCTCCCGAGAAATCACAATAATTTGCTAGACGCACTCTCCCAACATATGCTAGCTGGCTTTGTTTATTACAACTCACTTTAGATTGCACCCAAGGCCTCGTTATCCCTAATCTCGCCTTTAAGTCCACAGTTATTGATCTCTCATATACTTTGGGAGTGGTGTAATTCAAGAATTACCTGAATATGCACTATCTCCCGAGTTATGCACACTAAATAGGCACAACTAATTGAGGATCCTATCAATTTTACAACAAACTTTAACAATAACACATATAAATCATATCAGACCTGTACCAGGCTCCGAAACCATAATACGGCTCGATACCACCAGTTTCACGTTTTCACTTTCAAAAACCATTATATTTTTAAGAAAATAATTTCTTTCAAAAATTCGTTTCTCGGGCTTGGGACCTCTGAATTTGATTTTGGGCGTTTGCTCAAGTCTCATATTTTCATACAGACCCTCCAGGACCGTCAAATTATGGGCCTGGACCTGTTTTCCTAAAACGTTGACTGAAGTCAAATTAATTTATTTTATAGTCAAAATTTATTATGTTTCACACATTTTCACATATAGGCTTTCCAGCTACACTAGCCGGACTACGCATGCAAATCGAGGTGATACTAAAAGAGGTTTCTAATGCTTCAAAATGCAGAATATATTTTAAAAATAATTGATGACACATTTACCCTTGTTTGTTTACCAAAAACAATGCTCACAAAAATTCAGAACTTGATTTTTATACCCATTCAGCAAATTCTGCTTACTCAACAAGGACAATCCATTCTCATATGGCCAAGTCTCAAGTGCCACAACTAAGACTGATTCAGATCACTTCTCCCAGAAGCTACAACAGCTTCCCCTTCAACTCCACTGGCCTGAAGATGATACAATTTAGAATGTAGTCTATCCTTCATGAGTACGATTAAGCGTTTACACACTTTAAGTATTCCATTCACGGAGTGAAATTAATACTCTTGATCATCCAAAGTTGAAAGAGAAATCAAATTTCTCTTTATCCAAGGAACATGCCAACACTCAATATTTCTGATAATTCCGTCAAACATTCTCAATTTGATGTTACCAACCCCCTCTACTGGTAATAGATTATCATCTCCCATATAAATAGTCCCACTCATTTGTCTGCAAGTTGCAAACCAAATCTTATGTGGACACATGTGGAAAGTAGCACAAGAATCAAGAACCCAAGAATTTTGCCCATGACTAGAACTCATAGCACAAACTTCCCCTACATAATCACTATCATCAGAATTATTGCCAGTGTCAACAATATTTTCTGAATTATCTATTTTTTGCTTCCCTCTTGTCTCCTTCAGCTCAGGACAATCTATCTTGTAGTGACCTTGCTCCTCGCACTCATAATAGTTTTGCTTCCTTGCTCTAGACGATCTTGTGGTTGACTTTTTCCTATTAAAGTCATTTTGTTGTGTTCTTCCTTTAATCACAAGACCCTCTCCCTCAATTTTATTGTCTAGAAAGCTCTTTTCAACTCTTTAGCTTTTAGTGCATTACTAACATCTTCTAGTGAAATGATATCTTTCCCATATAGTAGTGTATCGGCAAAAGTATCGTAAGACTGGTAAAGAATATAACACAATCAAGGCTTGATCCTCACTCTCAATTATGATATCCACATTCTGAGGTCCATTATAATTGAATTAAACTCATCAAGGTGAGTTTTAACAGGTGTACCTTCGTTCATACGGAGATTGTATAATCTATTTTTCAGGTAGAGGCTGTTTGTCAGTGATTTCTTAGAGTACAGATCTTCCAGCTTCTTCCATGTCGTTGCTGCAGAAGTTTCTTTAGCAATTTCCCGAAGAACACTATCTGTAATTCTCATGAAGATTGCACTCAAAGCCCTCTCCTTCAGATCTTCCTTCTTTGTCTCTTTCATATCTTCAGGAAAATCTTCATCAATTATTTTCCATAATCCTTATAATACCAGGGACGATTTCATCATAATCTTCCATAGACTGAAACTAGAACCTCCGTGAGTTATGTGTAGAAACCCGAACCTTTTTCTGATACCAGTTGTTGTGGAATATTGTGAGTTAACTAGTACACAATCAAACACAAAGCAAATAGAGAAGAAAAATCAACACAAGAATTTAATGAGGTTCGGCTAAGCCTAATCCTCGGGGCAAAAGCAGAGAGAGTTTTCCACTATGAATGAGAAGAAAAGCACAATACAATCTATAGAATCTCCAACTACAACCCCTATATATAGATACCAAAAGGTTCCAAACATATATGAGAAAGGTTTTCCAATTTGATAAGGACTATAAGTTTTCATTTCCCAAATCTATTAGGACAGTTGGTTTTCCTAAACCTACAGCTATAGGAAATTAGGAATTATGGGTTTCTTAAAAATACAAGGAAATAAATCAAGCCACAAATAACAATATCAAACGAAAGTGTTTTGGAAATGTCGATTAAGACCAAAACTGGACTAGAATACTGAGTAACCAAGTGTGTGATTCTCGTACTTCCTTCAGAAATATATTATAACGTAACACATTCCACTTGTCCTTACTTTAAATTTGATGTATATGGAATTAAGTGGTCCTCCTATTAGCTAGCACAAGTTCAATCTCCTGACTTACTGCTTAAAGAATTGGAAAAGTAATGTCTAAACTAGGAGGATATATGCCATATATTATATATAGAGAGAGAAGTATCAAGTTGCAGACTGAACTAGCAAAATGAGATCAATGCAAATGAAGAAGTAAAGATGACATTTTGTACTGTAGCACATCTCATTTTAATGAATCTTACTTACAATACCTCAAACAGACAAAATTCACTAGAATTGTCCATATATGTAATATATATGCTGCAGTTATATACTATACGTAATAAATAATATCTATTGAAGCAAAGTAATGTCCTCAAAATTCTTATGGACTTTTAATAAAATTTTGCTTTTGTATTTCATTCATCAGAAAATTTTGCTCTAGCGCATGACTGTAATATTTAAGTTCCTCAATTTTTTTTTTAAACCTCTCCCTAGGAACTCCTCATTTTACTCTTTTAGTAAACTCGAACCGCAACTTTAGGAATGAGTATGAAGGATGCTTACCACTTAGCTCTCGTTTTGGCCATAAGGTTTTTTTTGTTTTTTTTTTCTCAACAAAATATTTTAAAAACATTAATTTTTTATAAAAAATGTCCACTTTAATTTTGGGTAGCTTTTGAAGATGGATTTTACAAGTTCTAAAAAGTGGCTTAGACCAGTTTTTCAAGTTTAAACTCATAATATTTTAATTTCTTTTCAAGTAAAATACATTTATATCCAAATACAATTACTTCAACTTTCAAAACTATTTTTCTATCTCATCTTCAAAACTTTTTTATTTATTTAAATCTCAACCAAATTTATGTCAAAACGCTAGCTTAAGCAACCCTCTCTTATCTTGAATCTTCATCTTCGATCGAAAAAGTAAACTTAGAAAATTTTGATATATAATGAGAAAACATATACTGTATAAATGACAATTACGTTATAGGAAGAATGGTGGTTGGAAAGAGATTATATAATGGAATAATTCTACTATGGCCAAAGGAATTAGTACAGACATTATCCATAACTTGGGCATGAGAGGTTTATGGACCCCTACCATTAGTTGATTCAAAAGGAGAGGTCATTTAAGTGAATTGACATTTTTGTCTCTTGCAACTATCAAAGAGAGAATTATATGTCCCTACTCCTCTTGAACTATGCCAACAAAGAAAGGGAAACTAGACATCCGCCATGGTTTAATTCATCGTTTAATTTCTCCCACAAACACACTACATCCCTGTACCAACTCATTTATGTTCATAATCTAACTTTGGGCCACCCTATATACACCAAGAACCCCTGCCCCATCAAAAGAGATGAAGGAGCCGGGTAAATCAAAGCCAATCATAATTAATACTCGATCGAAGGACAAAATCGAAACATGGGAATATTGGACAGAAATAATATTTGGAAAATTTTATTGATTATAGAAATTTACCCTGCCTCTCATCTAAGAGGTTCAGGGAATTACAATTGTATTACCCCTTTCGCGGGTAGTTGAAGATGGAATCTCTATCATTTCCCGTAGGTCAAGGATCCTATTAATTCATGGAGTTCTGCCACCCCTTTTTCGGACTGTCTGAGTAGTGTAGAAGAAGGCTTGGGCCCTTTCAGCTCTTTTACCTTGTATTTATAGTCGAGACCCCTCATGCCTATCATGATTTATCATGGTCAAGTCGTGGAGGTGTTTCCTCCTCATGGAGAGACCTTGACCTCGTCGCTCGTATCGAGAGCAGCAATGATCAAACGAAGTTGGATTCGTTGCTTACTTTTGTAGGATGGTTGGGACAGGGTCATTGCCGCCGTAATCGTATGGTTAGATTTTGACCAATACACTATGTTTATTTAATGTATTATAATTATTTACCTTGTATTTTCATTAACTGATATTCGAGACCTTCCAAAATTTATTTGGAGATGCTATATATATGCAACAATATCATAGGATATTTGATTTCCTAGCACGCATTGCACATGCAGTAAGATAATTAAGTACTAATAGTCTGTTAGTACATGTTTTATTTGCAGCTTAATGTGAACACGTATTATATATTAACATATATACGGAGTATTTTTCGTTAACTGATTTAGGAGATTTTGAAAATTTATTTGCAGCAATATAGGATGTTGCTTAGTCCTAATATTTTCATTTGTTCTTTTCTTTCTTTTTTTTCTTTTTCAGATAGCTTGTCTATCTAGTTAAAGCATTATTTTTTGAGTCTGTTCATTAATAATGTAAAATAATATTTATAACATTAGGTCATTTAAAAGATATTTACTATATGTTATAACTTGTCCATAAAATAACGCAAGTAACCTGTCCATAAAATAACGCAGGTGACGTTCTTTTAATTTGAGTAGAGAAAAGAAGAAGAAAGAAAGAAAAAAACGAGTCGTCCCAACTTATATACAAGGGGCTACACTTGTATGAACATTTATATTGTAAATAAATACTATATTTTTTCTTTTTCTTTCTTTGTTTTATTTTGTCGGTCAAAAAACTGTTATTCCATAATACAAGAGGACAATATGAAGCAGTAAATTGACTCAAAGAGGGATCCCTCAATAAGTTTGTAGAGTTCCCCCGTTAATTTAGTTTTTTTTTTCTTTCTCTTTTTTGGATGATAAGTCTTACGAAAGGTGACATCTGATGTCATTTTCACCTTTTAGCCGTGGAAAATGACTGTTTTCACATCTGGCCACGTAATCATTTCAATTATTATCAATGGTTTTATTGCGTCATCTTCGTAGAACACATCGAGGACAGTCACAGTAATATTATTGTAATGCAAAAGACAGTAATTTCTTGCAAAGAATAAACCGTCTGTGATTGCAATAGAGCAATACTTGGATTTTTTTGGTTTTCACTCAGTATCCGGTACTCATATTGGGGTCTGACTAAATTTTGATTTGCGCATGAAAGTTGGACATTTGAGATAAAACGATCCCTAACAAAGACGACTCTATACCCACTCAAAACTCGGACCTTAAACATACGATTAAAGATGAAGGGTACTTATCACTCCATCACAACCTTTATTGGTTTACTTGGAAAAGTTATTTTTAACTCCAATTTTTTGAGTGCCTCAAACAGCAACCATCACCACTTTCGGCTCATCATTTATGCACTTATGAAATTGTACTCTTAAATTATAAACACCAAGTGAATGTCAATTTCCTATTATTGTTACTACATATCAAAGAAAAATAAAAAGGTTTAAGGGATTTATATATTGGGACTATAAAGTTGAATATCTCTACTCAGCAAAATGTACTCTAAACAAGTTAATAAATTAACAATGGAATTCTAGAGCAACTTATAACCTAATCCAATTAAGGCAAATGATGTTTAATTTAACCTTATCCAATTAATGAACTATTCTTGAATGTACTACAAACAAGATATAACAAGCAATGGAATTTTAGAGCAACTTATAGCCTTATCCAATTAAGGCAATGACCTTTAATTTAACCAACCAAATTATTATAGTAGGAAAAAGAGTGCACTTTCTCACAATCTTCTTTTCTTTTTTCTTTGTTTATTCTAATTTTTTGCTTTGTCCTCTTCCTTAGTATTCTATACAGTGTAGAGCAGCTTTTTGATTAAATATATAAAAGAGTTTAAAATGTCTTATTTAGCTAAAGAAGTTTCTTGATGAGTTTTCTAGCACTACTGAGCCATACTGTGTCATCTCAATCTCATCAAATAATTTATTAAGAAGAGTCTTAATTACAAGAATGTGGAGTAGTTGACCTACTAATGCAGTTAGGTATTACCTATATATGAACACTCTACCTTTGCCACGTCATTATATTCTTCATGCTTAATATGTACAAATATTTTCTTACTCATTTTTCTTTCTTCTAAATATAGGTTTTAACAGACATGCTTACCTAAATTCCTTTTGTTCTGATATTTATTTATCTATTGTTAGATATTACGTTAGCTCAAGTTTCTTAATTAATACTACTAGTTCTTGTGAAACACTACTTGGAAAAGTCATTATTAAATTTAACTAGTCAAATTCAAAAACAGCCAGATTTACTAGTGGTCATTAAAATAGTCATATTTTTAAAAGTAATCGAAATTTAGCCACTTTTCATGTAAAGATAAATTTGAACGAAAATACTATTCAAAATCTAAAAAAATACTCTAGTATAATATACTGAAATACCAGTATAATATAATGAAACTCCAATATAATATACTGGAGCTCCAATATATTATACTAGAACTTTTCACGTATTGGAGTTCCAGCATAATATGCTGGAAGTTCATACACAGGTGCACCAATCTCCAGTATATTATAATGGAACTTTCGGTATTGCAGCAAAATAATGACTATTTTTTAATGACGACTTTGTAAATACAAACTATTTTTAAATGATCAGGCCAAAAACTGGTTAGCCCGTACAATTTGTACTAAGCGAAGCCGACAGTATCATTCTTTTATGGGTACAAGTTACTCAGATTGTTCAAAGGTTACCAAGCACTATTTTTGTGAGACCAACGACTATATATTATTTTCTTTTTTACTTTATCCCATAAAAAATACATAAGCAAAAAAAAAAAAAAAAAAAAAGCGCTCATGGACATTAATGTAATATAATCAAACCTTCATAGTAGAGCTGTGAAATTTGACTCAAGCACAAATGACCCATCCAATTCATTCAAGATGGGCTGGTTATTTGATCCGTTTATTTATTAAACTCAACCTATCTTAACACATTCGATCTCAACCCATTTAAAGTTGAATTGATTTTTAGTCAAATTGATTCATGTATAACTTTGCAATAGTATATATTATATATGACTAAAATAAAAATCGCATTTAGTAATTATACCATTCATAAGAATACAATAAATACTAACTAAAGATTGATAAGAGTTGGACGGGTTGAGTCATGATCCTAATCAGTAGCGGACGGAGGATTTATAGCAAGGGTGTTCAAAAATTTTGAAATGCAAGTCATGGGAATCGAACCCGTGATCCCTTACTAATTTTGAACACCCTTGACCACTGAGCCAAGCATTAGCTTTGTGTCAAGGGTGTTCAAAACTTAATATATAGAGATAAAAATAGATTTTTCCTTATATAAACAGTGTAATTTTTCGGCGAAGGGTGTTCGGGTGAACACCTTGCGCCCCCTGCGTCCGCCCCTGATCCTAATTATAGCTTATTTTAACTCAATCCATCTTGACCCAAGTAACTTTTGGACAGGTGATTTAACTGGACAATTATTAACTCAATTTATTTTGATCCACTGACATAACCCGCCCATTTGAACCGTACTTCAGACTGACAGCTGCCAATAGGAAAAAATTACAAAAAAATTATGAGTCATCGTCAAGCAAGTTAAAACATGCATCAAATCAGAAGTGATACGTACAAATAAACATTGGTAAATTCTAGCAGCTATTTAAAAAACATGAAACACGACATTAAGAGACAAGACATACGCACGCACACATAATTATGCCATCATGAACTTTTTTTCCTTTTTTTTTCTTTTGGGGTTTCATTTTTCCAAGAAAAATAAAATAAAAATTGGGGTGACGGTGGAGGGTGGGGAAGGGGCAAGAATAATAAAAAGATTCTTTGCTAATGTCTATATTTGCCATAATCATATTTGTAGTAGCACGTTTAAATTGGTTGAAGACAATATAAGTGCTAGCTAGCTAGTCCTTCGAGTTTGGTCGTATCCAATAAGTTTAATTCAAATTTTATATTTGTTTTGAAAAATTTATTAAATATATATAAATTATTAATCTAACTCCCATTTCTCTCTTGCACTTTTTATAGTTTCTGGAACCATGATGCTTGCCGGTTAATGCTTTGTACATTTCGCAAATTTATTGAGAAAAAAAATTACAATGAAATGACATCTTAACCAAAGTGTTATATGAGTAGTCGCTTCAAAAATTAATAACAGGAAAAAGTGGTTAAGTTTGAATTAAATTAATCGTACTTGCAACAACAAGAGGTAGCTTAATGATTCAGACGTCTCAGTGGAAATTGTATCCTTTTATAATATGTGCGTACAAATCTTTTTTCCGTTTATAATGTATAATTTGCATGCCCTCATATCAACCGTTAAGGCAGGCATTAAATAATTAATCACTTGTTTTTATAAAACGTCAAATATCTTGAAATAAAAATTACTTTTCCAAAAAGATTATGCTTTCGTTTGGAAACTCCTTCAACATTGTTTTCTTTGAGCTGATGATGATTCTCTAGAATTCAGAAACTTTCGAAAAAATCTAATATATATATATATATATATATATATATATATATATATATATATATATATCCAGAAATGATGATCATTTATAGTGTTAGGAGCTGTTTGGCATTAGGAGATAGGCACTTATAAATGTTTGGGAAAAGAATGTAAATGATTCAGCCCTTTTTGCAACAATTAATAGTGATTCAAAATAGATACATCATTTCAGACTCAAAACAAATGGTGCACGTTATGATACGACTTCTTCAAAAAGTTTGCCACTTAATTAGTGGATGATTGGATTGTTAAAAACTATTTGAAAATGAAAGGGAAAAGGGTGTTGAACTTAGAGAAAAAGGTTTAATAAAAAAATAATCTTTTTTAGCACAATTGCCACTCTGCTATCCACCAAAACCTAGTGAACTACTCCACTTTTTTGTTTTCCTTTTATGGTCTTTTATTTCGGAATTAAAACCTACGTAAAAAAATGTTTCAATTTGTAACTTGCACACCTAAACTAAGGTGAGATGTGTTTTTTGTGCTAAGCAAGCTATCGATAGGGTTGTTCTAAAGGATAAAATCGACCAGTTATTAATAGAATTCCGTGACGTTAAAAGAGATATAGTATCTAAAAATTATTATATCATATATATTTAGTACGTAGAGCAATATAAAAACAAATGGGTGTACTCTCTTCGGTCCAAAATAAGTGATTATTTGACTCTTTTTTTTTTGTGATTCAAAATAAATGATTTTTTCCGAATTAGTCTAGGATTAGTTCATGTGTTTAGGGTGTGAAGTAAAAAAGAAAACGTTTTCCAGGGAGTGAAAGACAAATGTAGGAAGCTCTCGATTGGTTAAATTATGTAGCATCTACAATATACATGCACCTTTCTATTTTTTTCTAGAAAGCTGCATCAATTTATTTCTTGAATTTAATGGGCTATACAAATTGAACACGTTGTATTAATGTAAAGTGCTCCATCTTGTACGAACAAAGCTCATTTCTTTACACCAAAGTGTTAAAATGCACCAATAATTGATTCTTTAAATTGAAGTTGATATTTAGATGAATCAAGATCATTTGTTTTCCCTCTCATATTTGTACGAACAAAGCTCATTTGCCTATTATCTTGTGGCATTCCTTTGTGAGCTATAGCTGCCATGTTCTCCCTTCCCCACAACCTTTTTTTTGTTTTTTTGTTTTTGTTTTTCGTTTTGCTTATTAGCATGAAATAATAATCATAGTAGGATAATTTTCTTGTATGAAAAAGTAAACTACGTAAACAAATAAGTGGTTCTTCTGTAGTTTATCTACGTCAAAATCGCATGGCATAATCACTTTAACGGTTGGCTATCAAAAAATAGTCAATGTTTACAAAGTTAATGAAAAATAACCATTATTTGCTACAACATGGACCGATCTCGTATAGTTTACGGAAGTTCTGGTGTATTTATATACGAACTCCAGCATATTATGCTGGACCGGTATACTTTGCTAACTCCTGTAAAATATGCGGGATACTAGAGCACCAGTACTCCAAACTCCAGTATATTATGCTGGATATTTATACTTGCTGGAACTCCCATAAAATATGCTGCAGTTCAAACATAATTATGCTTGAACTCCCACAAAATTTGCGAGAATTCCAGCATAATTTCCCTGGAACTCCCGTAAAATTTTTTGCTGGAACTCCCGTAAAATTTGCAAGCGTATTTTTCAAATTTTAAACAGTGTTTCCCTCAGATTTCTGTTTACATAAAAAATAACTAAATTTCGATGACTTTTGAAACTTGGCTATTTTTCAACGACCAGCAAGAAATCTGACTATTTTTTAATTTCTCGCACAGAACTCAGTCAACCTCTAGCCTGTAATATGATATACTCCTTCCGTTTCAATTTATGTGAACTTATTTCCTTTTTAGTCCGTGCCAAAAAGAATGGCCCCTTTCCTTATTTGGAAACAATTTACCTTTATACAATGATTTATAGCCACACAAAATAAAGGTGTCTCATTTTACACCACAAGATCAAAAGTCTTCTCTCTTTTCTTAAACTCCGTGCCCAGTCAAATGGGTTCACATAAATTGAAACAGAGGGAGTAAGTGGTACTGGAAAAAATATTTGAATAACTATCAGAAATAGAGTTAGCAAAGCAAAAAAAATCACCTCAAATGCTAAAATTAGAATATAATTTAATAACTTTAGTTGTTTAGAATAGAATAATGGCAAACATTCTAAGATATCACAAAACAAAAAGTGTTATATAAATGGAGTAAAACAGATGGAGCACCCTTCAACTATCCCTTGTTACATAGGTACCTTGCTACATTCCAGTGATGTGATAATACAATAGAGACCTCCATGAATTGCACCTGATAAAGAAAAATATTTATAATGGAAATTAATAACTAAAAAAGAAAAAGGCAACAGTCACGATGGCACCAGCAAATCCTCGGTTTCTGACTCTCTGAGGTTAATCACACTATGGATTTAAAAGGTACACAGATGATTTCTCATCTAAGTATTACTTCAATTTCATGTACTAGTTGCTATAGAAGGATGGTGAGATATAGTGTATGTTCACAAGTCCAAGTGAGCAATGACATCTATCAAAATGCCATTAGCAAAAACCATAAAACATAACTAAGAAAGCCTAATTCCTTTATATTTATCCCTAAAGCAAATTGTCGGTGGCCTTTGCGCAAAAACTATCCAAAAAATTACTTGGGATACGAACAAAAATCGCACCTTACAAACCTATTGCTGGTTACAGGCCACACGATGCACGTTTGGCTCATCATCATCCGAGAGTCATAAGCCTCTTGCTGTCGTTGCTGCTCCTTGCGCCTCATTTCTTCCTCGATGTTGACATTGTGCGTAGTAGTTTCTTCACACTCATCCAACTCCATTTCCGATGAGCTCTTCCCTGGTCTTGCCGGCAGAATAGTCAGTATGCCGCGGCATGTCTCAGGGGAAAGAACTCCTGATTCTGGAAAATCCACACTGAAATGGATATAAAGCCGACCCTTAATGAAAGGCCGGCCATAACTGGGCATGCCTTCATCATTTATTGCCTTGTATTGATCTGCAAAAGACAACAGGACGGTTATATCCCCTGTGCAGTAGCTTAGTGAATAGTGATCAATGAAGTAGGTGAAAACCATGGCGAGGACGACCAGGGTAGGTGATTTCTTCTCATTTGCTTAAATCTTGGCCGGTAGAGTTACCAAGTACCATATTGGTAGGAGGTACCATGTCAATAGACGAGGTGCCCTCAAGTTGGCTCGGATACCACCAGAATTAGAAAAATATAAATGCTTTGCAATACCTGACATGACAGCACACGGGAAGCACTGCACAAACAGCACAAAGGAAGAAGGTGCTTACCAGGTTTTATGACTTCTCCAGGGTTTGATTTGATTAAAAGCTGCCTCCCATCAAGATGAGTGAGGACAAACTGAAAGCCACAAAGAGCTTCAGTCAAAGTAAGTGTGTGTTCCATATAAAGATCATCAAACTTCCGCTTGAACATTGAGTGGTCCTTCTGTTGTAGAACAAAGACAATATCTCCCGTGATGGTATCAGGCTGCAGAACAACAATAAGACTAAAATATAAGATCAGACAAGTTCTCAGTCTAGGGGCATGCATTCGAATCAGTTTATCGATAAATCGAATCGATTATTTGTTATCGGTTTATCGATTTATCGAGTTATCGATTTCGATTTTGTCCTCTTCGGTTATCGATTTACCGATAAACCGATAAGAAATATTAAAAACAAAAATAAAATATTAATTAATTTTTTTTATTATTTTTTATTTTTTTACCCTTATTCTATAATACCCTTTCCTTTACCCTAATTCCCTAACCCTATTATTTCATCTACCACATTTAAGGAATGATCATATTTAAACTCAAGTCAAATTAATGGAAAATAGAATTAGCCGTGATGAAGTATCTTTTTTTATACCGTTGGAGTGTTGGTGGTATACATTTGATCCTTTTACTTTAGTTTCGTTGCATGTGCTTATTGACAGAATTTTAATGTTATAAACGGTGTTCGTCTTATTTTAGCTTCTTTTAGTCCATATTTGTTAGGCGTGTTTATAGCAATATACTTTCCATGGAATCCCGCAAATTTTCTTATTGGTGTAATCGATAACCAAATCGATAAGCCACAAAAATCGATAAATCGAAATCGAAAAAGCCGAAACCTTATTGAAACGATAACGATAAGCATATGTACAAATCGATAATCGATAAGTAATTATCGATAAGGGTCAAAATCGAATCGATAAACCGAATGCACACCTCTACCTCAGTCAAAGTGATACACAAAATGGAAAGGGGAAGCAAATAGCTTGATATATTTTATAAGGAGGTGATATACTCCACTTAAAAAGCACTGCACTGACTTCATTCATTATTCAAATAAACTAGACTAAGACAGAAGCTAAGTTGCTAAGACACTTCAGTTTAGGTGTCGCACCCGTGTCGACACGACACTAGTATGGGTGTGGGTATGGGATCCGTACCGGATATGGTCAAACACTTTAGGGTACTTTGACAACAACGGACGGAAAAATTCGATACAAGATACAATTTGATTCCCGAAATCAGAACCAAAACTAGGATAAAATTTGAAGAAAATAACATACCTTATCTACGATATCAATCAATTACTTATTTACAACTTGAGAATAAAAAAAGAAATACACACTTTACAAGCTATGCTAAGTATTCCACTAAATTTCTTACAAATTTAGAGATATTTTTATATTTTTGAATTAATTTTAGTCGGATCCCCGCACCCGTATCCACACTAGGATCCGTATCCCCGAATCTTAGAATTTACATATCGAAGGAACCGACCTTTAGATCCGCACCCGTGTCGGACACCCGAACCTGTGTCCGAGCAACTTAGGACAGAAGAACTAGAGTTTCCCTTTGCAAATTTTGCCCAACAAATCTCGAAACACATTTAACATGTAAAAAGAACAGAATGAGAAAGCAAACTACACTTACAGCTTCATCTGCTTCCCCTTCAAAAACTATCTTCTGGTTGTGTTGCATTCCTTTTTCTACATTTACTTCGAGCACCTTCTTTTCTTGTGAAACTTTGTTTCCTTTGCACTGTGAGCACCTGTCCCTCTCACTGATAACCTCTCCTGCGTCAACACAATAAATTTCGGGGATTTACCAACACTTTCCTACCTTTTTCCTTCGTTTCTTTTGGATAGGTGAAGAGGGGACGCCACCAACTTTTCTCTTCTTTCAACATGGAACACAAAGAATATTGGAATAATCATAACCATTTTCATTAACTACCCGAGCCTCGGCATTCAGGACAAACATGTTGCATCTGTTGGATCATTCCGGGAGCGATCTGTCTTGTTGTGACACGCATTCCAGTACCTTGACATCCATAACATCTCCCAGATGCTCCACTCTTTGAACCTTTCCTGATAGCACAATGGAATACTACCCAAATCACAAATATGTAGAACAATTAAGTCAACTGCACATGAAATCCAACAAATTACTACACTTTAAAATTACCTCCAAAAAATACTATCTGGTCTGTCAGTTCAACTTACATACTCCCTCCGTTTCAATTTATGTGAACCTATTTCCTTTTTAGTCCGTGCCAAAAAGAATGACCTCTTTCCTTATTTGGAAACAATTTACCTTTATGCAATGATTTATAGCCACACAAAATAAAGATGCCTCATTTTACACCACAAGATCAAAAGTCTTCTCTCTTTTCTTAAACTCCGTGCCCAGTCAAATGGGTTCACATAAATTGAAACGGAGGGAGTATAAATTTAAGAAAACGACTAAATGCACAACAAACTTCTCTCTGAAGCATTCAATTTGTTTCCAACAATTCTCCCAAGATTTTTATCATTAAATACTAAAAGAAAGATTCTTCTTTTAATACATTAATAATAAAACACATTTTTTTTCTATTTTGAAAGGTTGAAACTGTTATCTTACATTTCTCTGTTAATTGAGAGCAGCAATCAACACCCACATCAGCACCTACCCCATACAGCTTAAGAAAAGAGGAGCACTAATTTAAATAAGAAAGATGTATTTACAAGCATCCTAATTGATTCTAGGTACACCACAACATCAGAACTGATATTGAAGCCATATTGAATTCCAAAAAAATTAAAAAGATGGAAGTAAATAAAGGAGTAACCATGGACACTAGCAGCATGGATACACACAACTTTCAAAAGCAGAGAGATAGAGCTCAAAGAGGACTTACAATAATATTCTGTATACAAAAGCTCCATCTACTAAATAATATAAGAGTGCTTTCAGAAGTTTCAACGTCACAAAAATAAGATTCAATTCTTTTTCTGGATAATGGTAATCTATATATATACATAAAGTAGGGAAAATAAAATATGAGTTGGCACCTCTCTTTGGCCAAGGATCCTATTTATCTATTTTCTCCTTCTTCTTCTTTTTTTTGATTTTTCTCATTCTTTCCCAATTTCATACTCTTTTATGCTATCAATGTGGTATTAGCGGAGTCTAAAGCGTTTATGTTCTCTAATAAAATTTCCTAATTATACCCCCCGCCATTTCTCTTCTTCTACAGAGGTTACATTTTGTATGGAAAAGGCATTGAAATATTTAAAGACCCTACTTTGTCATTGTTACATTTTAAGGTGCATGTTATTTTCACTTTCTTTTTCTTTGTTTATCTTCTTTCATTTCAATCTTTGTTTGGATTTAGTATTTTTACGTCTCAGTGCATCATTCTTGCCTATGCCTATTTTTGACTTGGTTCATTAGCATAAGAGATGTTAATAAATTACGAGAGATTCTTTTAGGTGGTATATATTGTTGGACAAGAAATTATATTTACATAATATTCTCATGTTTAGTTTAATTAAATTGTCCCATTTTCTGTTGTTATGAATAGAAAAGTTTGCATAAAAAGAGAATCAATATGATTAGCATTTTTCGTATTTGTACTTACTATTTTACTATTTCATTAATTACAGATACACCATAAAACTTCATGTTAAAAACATGAGGACAAGAAGGAAGCCCGGATCAGGATATTAAGAAAATTTCATTACTCTTAATATGCTATTGCAAGGTTTAGTTAATAATTATGAGGCCAGGTAAAATTTTGCATGATGTCTTTTATTTCTCTTGCAACTCTTTCTTTTCAGAATTTATTTATAATAAGAAGTAAAGGTTTATATGGTTGTATGAAAGTTCTCGGCAAAAGCAGACTTGCAATGAGAAATTGATGCAAGTGTTGCTGCATGCTTCAATAGTTTCTTTACCATTTTGCTTGCTCTTTCAAGGGTTTTCAAATGAGTTCGGGTATTTCTTTCTCATTTTTGAACCTTTTTTCCCCTTTAATGTAGATGCACAACCAACAAAACCTTTTTCTTTAGCCACTGGAACCATAGATAGTAAAAACACATTTTTTTATAAATATAGGATATTAATTATTCACAAAAAATTTATATGGACATAGAATACAAATTATTCACAAATATAACGTATACATAGGATACAAATTATTAACAAATGTAACTCCTACAGAATCTACATCTCCTCGCTTTGTTGTTCTTTTTTAATTGAAAGTTTTCCTACAAATCCAATATAGAACTTCATAAAAAATTGGATGGTCAGGAAAAAAGGGAATCCACAAGAGCTTAAACTGAAAGTCCAACCACCGATTTGTAAGAAATTTAGCGGAATGCATAGCATAGCTTGTAAAGTGTGTATTTCTTTTTTATTCTCAAGTTGTAAATAAGTAATAGATTGATATCGTAGATAAGGTATGTTATTTTCTTCAAATTTTATCCTAGTTTTGGTTCTGATTTCGGGAATCAAATTGTATCTTGAATCGAATTTTTCCGTCCGTTGTGGTCAAAGTACCCAAAAGTGTTTTGACCATATCCGGTACGGATCCCATACCCACACCCATACTAGTGTCATGTCGACACGGGTGCGGCACCTAAACTGAAGTGTCGGATTAACTTAGATTTGAAATACTTTGATGATATTGAGGGTAAAAAGACATAATACGTTATAGGAGTGACGAAAATGATAAGAAAAATGAAGTAGAGCATGGACTTTTTTTATGAAAATAAATGGGTAAAAAAGTATGAAAGTTGGAAAAGACTGAAAATACAAGAGGAAAAACGTTAAAATAGAAATAATGAGGAAAGAAAGTCATTTGATTTTCGTAGATTTGTGACATTTTCCCTCCCTTTAATTCATCTTTCTTATTTTTGCTTCTTGATTTTAAACATGGAGAAAATTATGCAAATAGTAAAATTTACACTTTACCCACATAGAGATCAATGTTAATTGAAATTCATTTATTCACATATATGTTTCTTAAGAAAAAATTAGCTTCACCTATACTATTATACAAAAATCAAAAATTGAGAAAAAAAAAACAAATTAAGTGTTAATCTAATTTATTTGAATTGAAAATAGTATTTCAATTGTTTAAATTATAAAATATTTGTATTACTCCAATACTATTTAAAAATTAATATTAAATCTATTAAGGTCTTTTACTATCGCGCGAAGCACGGTCAAATTCACTAGTACCCAAATAAAATTGAGCGCACCTCGACTAATCCACAAGATACCTGCTGTTGCACTGCTTTTAAAAAGTGTTTAAGATGAAGTACAACAGTTTAGTAAGGGTGTCCACACCTGCCACCTCCCATCAATACAGTTACCGGACAAATCTATCCAACAAATTCAAGCTACTTGATCAATGAAGATCAAATATATCCTAATTAATTCAAAGTGCTTTAGGAAAAATATGTTCTAATACTAGAGATCTAAATCCAGTTGTGAAGTCTTTGAATTAGAACTTGGCTAAACAAAGGAATAAGGAGATTCTATTTTATCATGAGAATTCATTCATTACTTCCTCAATGCAATCTCTTTAGAGCTTTGTTGACTTCCACTGAGTTCAGGAGAAGATGGTTTTAATGAGTAGTTATTTTCTGTGTTCCTAGATATCTGTTACCATAATGGTTGGAAGATGTAAAGGGGCATAAATATGTCACATCAGAGTTCAAATCATATAAAGTAATTATTACAGACTAATTCAAAATTTTAATGTCGACTTTGTCATTCCAGGAAGGAGGTCATATTCTTCGAAAGGACCAAAATGGAAAACAAATCAAAGGAAATAGGCAACAAGTGGAACAAATTAGAAGGAATTTTTAAACGAAAGCTACTATTAAGCTCCAAAGAGCAAAAAAGCAGAAAGTTAGAAATAGTGTCAAGTTTGTGGATTGAAACAAGTGGCTGAAGTGGAAAAAATAATAAAGCATCTATGCTCAGTTGTTAGATATGTGTGCAAGTGTAGTTAACTAGTGTCTTAGTTGCACTCATATACAAATCATAATTGCAGCCTGATCAAATCTTGCATTTGTATTTCTCTGTAACACTTAAAAACAAACAAACAAACAACAACAACAACAACTACCCAGTATGTTCCCACAAAGTGGGGTCTGGGCAAACAAACAACAACAACCCAGTATATAATCCCACTTAGTGGAGTCTGGGGAGGGTAGTGTGTACGCAGACCTTACCCTTACCCTGGAATAGAGAGGTTGTTTCCAAATAGACCCCCGGCATCCTTCCCTCCAAGAACTTCCCACCTTGCTCTTGGGGAGACTCGAGCTCACAACCTCTTAGTTTAAAGTGGAGTTTGCTTACAATCAGAGTAACCCCTCTTGTCTTTTACAGAATTCACTTCAAAGAACGTATCTATAAAATCCTAGTTTACTAGGCACAAAAAATAACCTAAATAGTTCTGTGCGTTCTTTTGACCTAATATAGCTTCAAAAACAGTAAGATAAGAAAAAGGAAAGGAAGATTATCATTTCATTGAAAATTCATCCGACAGAAAGAAGTATAAATGCTCCCACTCCTCCATCAATTCTGGTTTAAACAAATGTCGTTATAACTACACGCACACACATTTTTTGGAATCTTGGTCACCCAGTTCCTTCAAATAATCACACACAGGCCAAGTGAAAGAAACTCAGCATAGATTCTCAGCCTTAATGAGAACAATTCGAATTCAAAAGAGAAATCTCATCATTCAGCTCAATACTACGTTGAATTCTGGGTCATCTAAGCAATATATGACCATCGGCAAAAGATAAGTTCAGAATAATCAGAGAGAGAAAATACCCGTTACACTTGGAACACAATCTATTCCGGGAAAGAGAGAGCTTCTTTGTGGTTCCATTATACAAGTCTTCCAGAGAAACCCTAAGGGTATGCACTACATCTTCACCTTATTTCTGTCTACTAGCTCTGAAGCGGCTGCCGCCGCCTGAAACAACCAAGGCCAAATAAATATGCCAGCCAACAGAATATAAAATATATAAAAGGGAGTCAACTCCCAAGCAGGTGGCTCTTTCTATCTACCATCAGAGAGAGAGAGATTTCTTACCCCCGAAGGACCCACCACCAAAGAATGATTCAAATATGTCAAAGTGATCGTGAACACCGCCACCATTGCTTCCCATTCCTTCTTTAAGGGCATCTTCACCATACTGATCATAAGTTTCTCTCTTCTCTGGATCACTTAGAACTTCATATGCCTGAGCCAACTCCTTGAATTGAGAAGATAGAAAATGGACATAAGTATAAGACAAGATGCAAAAGACCAGAAATGCTCCCTTCCACTTGGCGCTTCTTCGATCACATATTGGCACTTTCATACATTCATGACGCATCATACTCAAAAGGGCGGAAGTAAAGACCTATGTGTCAGTGTACTCTCATGATGCAATACTAGCTCGATTTTATTGACGGCTTGAGGGGAAACAGCCTTAAAAAGCATGCAGAGTGTGCGCAAGCTGGTTCGTACACCACCATTATCAAATATCAACCCCAAAAAAAAAAACATGCAGAGCATTAGAATCAAAAGGTTCCATTGGTATTGACGTGAAATATCTGTAACAGCAATAAGCAGAGGATTCTACTTGCATATGTAGGATATGAAACTTACTTTCTCAGGGTCACCACCCTTGTCAGGATGATTTCTTATAGCAGCTTTCCTATATGCCTTCTTAAGTTCATCTTGACTGGCACTTTTTGATACACCAAGAACCTCATAGTACTTGGAGTTGTCACTCCTCCTTGGGGCCCGTCCAAACATAATGATTCAACTTTATGCCTGCTTCAGACACAGAACAAATAAACTCAGACAGCGTCAGTCTGCTACACACCAAAACAAAAAAAGTGGGAAATTTTACATGCAACGCGTACAGTAAATATGCAACTTATGAGAACTGATTAAAAGTATCATTTGGTGGAGGAATATTAATTGCACCAAGTTAATGAACAAGATGGAGAAACTCTATCTCTAGTTGGTACATCCACCTTACTGAAAATGAAAGTAAGAAAATGCAAGGAATTTAAGCACAATAGTTACAAAAATGGTATATTTATTTTCATGGATAAGTTAAGACATTAGATCGGTAGATAGACAGATAAAGACGGCAGAAAAGATAAATAGAATAAAGCAAATCAGCAACCAATTGGTGTGCCCTTAAAATCACCAGAACTCAAATCATCTTCTTTCTTTGGTGATGAATATCACTAGAAATTAGATCATCCTGAAATTATCTAAACAAAGAAAAGCCTCGATACTGTATCCATAGCCCCTATCAGAGATCAAAGACCACACTAAACTAAAGTATATGCCATGCAAATCAATTTCAGCCCAGAGCAGGTGGAAAATGATGCATACTGGCTCGGACTCAAACCTAAATTGATGTTTCAATCCTAATGGAAGTAGGACTGCAGGCGAAATATTATAAAATCCATCCTGACGTCAGCCCGCCAAGTTAGTTAAGTCAAAGCATGTCATTCAACAACATTTGTGATCAGCAGGGCCTGCTCCACCATATCTTGCATTGAAGCCATCGAAATCTATATACATTTATACAGTCCTAATCCAGCTGCATTAATTGAGTGTTTTACTTAGTAAATGACAAATTAAAATCGTTAAAGCTTCAATTTTTCTTTCTTTCCCTAAATTAACAAGAAAAGAGATAACCTGAAAGGGGAATTTTACCATCATATATCAACTTTCACCTCCACAGCTACTCCACAATTTTTTACCTCACTAAAACAAGGGTCCGAGGGCAAACAATTTGTAATTCTACTTAAATGTAGACTTTAAAAGAAAAACTTAAGAACATGTTACCAGGCAAGATCTATAGCATCAAATCTTCCACCTTCAAAATTAAAAATACATAGAAACAATAAAGTAATAAGAAAATCAAGCGATTTTGCAGCTGGAAAGAAGGGGAAAACCCCACAAAAAACAAGAAAGGACACAAAAACAAGCAAACCCCAGTTCAAAATTAACAGCAGTAATATTTAACTCAAACATGAATCAGACTTTTCCACTATAAAACAATAAAAAGACAGATAAGGATTTAAACTTTTGTCCACCGGTAACAAAAAGAAACCCAAAATTGAAGTAAGGAAGCTACAGAAAAAGGTACCCGGACAAAGGATTTCTAGAGTTGCTTGGGTGGTGTAGACTAGTGTCCACCTCTCTTACATCAAGAAAACTGCTTGTCAAAAACCAATATTACAAAGGGTGCAAAGAAAAGCCGTCTGATTTCTGAATACGATCGGTCACGTAATCTCATAGTACCCCCGGGTTGGACTTGGATATGAAACCAAAGCTTGTAGCGGGTGTACTCTTTCATTTGTAGCGGGTGTTCCTCGCAAGCCAAAATTATACCCCTATTATTCAAATTAGCCACATTAATATATGTTCAACTTTACTACTAAAATTATTCCTACCATTAATAAATTATACAAAATTATCTCTACCATTACTAAAATATAAATTTGTACCTAAATCTAATAAATTTTTTACGTGGCAACCATGACCCCCAAAATAATGTACCAATTAGGGTTTTTTTACTCGTTCACCATTTTAATAACTCGCCCCACTTTATAATAACCCACCCCAAAAAGTCATCAGCCTCATTCTTTCTCTGTAAATAAATTTTTGCATAACCCACCAAAAACTTCCGCTGTAAATTTCTTGTTCTCCTTATTTTTTCATTTTTAATTTCCCGTATATTTGTATATTGTTTCTATTTGTATCTCGTGCCGAATAATGCCAAATAATTCCGTTATTCAAAAATCTTTGGCGGTCAGTTTTCTCATCAGAAACTTCACGGCATGAAGAAGAGAGTGGTGGAGCAGTGTGGTGGTTTTCATGGCAGAAGACGCCGACAACTGTATCTCCGTGTGTGATTGAGAAACGCAATATTCTTCTATTTAAAATAAAATGAAATCACCTAAAAACTACAGTCGTCGGATTAATTTTAAAAAAATTACACTGATAAAACAAGATATATTTACTCTGCAACAAGTGAACTTTCCCACATATGATTCTATATAATCTATTTTATGTCATAAATTGGTGAAAGAGGGTGGTGGACTGGAGAAGTAGTGGTTGTTATTCATATTTTTTTTCAACTCTTCACAAGAAGAAGGTAAACGGGAAGGGAAGGGTCCAAGAAATGGGCATGGGTCAAAAGAATAGGCATGGGTCAAACAAATGAGCATGGATCTCTTCAATTCGGATTGGTATTTGCTTAGTTGACACATTAAATGAGGGGTCCAACTGCCACGTAGAAAATCTGTTAGAGTTAGGGACGATTTTTCATACTTTGTTAACGGCAAGGACACTTTTGCATACTTTATTAATTGTAGGGATAATTTTAGACCGAAAGTAGAAACGGGTATAAACATGACTAATTTTCGATTGTAAAAGTATAATTTTGGCCCTTTTCCTAATTGAGAAAATGTATATTATTTTGAATATGGATGGTTTTTGAATAATTATTATGTTTACAAAAATAAAATAAAAAAGATTACACTTAGATTAGGACCCGTAATAGAAAGGTGTAGAGGTCGTAGATTAGCATAATAGGTTAGGCAATCTAGATTATTCATAACGAAATTGTTAGTACGTACTCTCGTATTTGGTTGGTAGTAGGCTTATTTGAATACTAGTCTTTTTTGTTTTTTGTATTTCGATCATGTTACTGTTTTTTTATGTATGCTGCTTTTACATAGTTTTTCAGTGTTGTCCTATCTTGTTTTCTTGTTATTATTGTGGTACTTATGGTTGCATAAGCCGAGGGTCTATTGGAAACAACTTCTCTACATGCACAAGGTAGGGGTAAGATGTGCATACACACTATCCTCCCAGACCCCACTATGTAAGATTATACTCGGTATATTATTGTTGTTATTGTTATTGTTGTACACTTAGAAATCATAACAACTTGAATATTTAAGCTAAAAAAATAGAAGAAGAAGATAAAATATAAGAGCTATAAATGTTAGCTCAAAATATTATTATACTCATCGAAAGTTAAAAAGCTTAACTTTGTAAGAGACGTATTGTTTTTTACTCTCTACAATTATTTTTCCTAGTAACAAAGGGATGCAAGGTTTTTTTAAGAGTCTCTAGGCTAGGCTAGAAGAAGGACCAAAAGTTTCTCTTTTGCCTGACGAATAGCCAGCCCTCCTTCAATCTTTTTCCTAGTAACAATTTCTCAATTAATTAGATGGAGTTTTTTAGCAACATTAGAGGAGCCCAGATAAAATCTCTTTGAATTTTGTCAATTGTTTTTAGCGTTTAGGGGGAAGAAGTGTGTATTGCATTGAATGAGATGGAATTGCTCCTAAATTGCTAGATGCTAGAGTGGCTCGTCCAGCCATATTAAGAAAGGGCATTTTTAGTGGGATTTTTGGATTGTAATTTTTCTAAGATAAATTGAAAATATATGGCTTTCGGAGAATGGTTAAGAATTGAAAAACCAAGGTATTTTTCAAATTCAATAGTAGACTTTATTTCAAAAAAGAGCTGTTAGAAAGTTTGAGTGGTCTTTTGGACATTTTTTTGGAGTGACAATACTTAATTTAGACTTGTTAATGGCAAGACCAGATTCCAAACATAAGAAGTCCATGCAATATTTGATGCAATGACTTGTATTTTCATTTGTTTTCCCCATTAGGGTTATGTCATCCGCAAACAGAATATGGGACACGGAAGGTCCCCTATGGCTAATGTGAATAGGATCCCAATTTCTAAGATTGACTTGGTAATTGATTAATCTAGATAGGAGTTCAATACATAAAATGAATATATAAGGGGAGAGAGAGAGTCTCCTTGACGAATACTCCTACTAGGTTGGAAGAAGTAGGTGACTAGGTTCTTGCCCATTCACTAGAATTCCCATTGAGCTAGTTATTTTGCGGTGCATAATGAGCCTAGATAATTTTGAAGAAAAATTGAAGTATTGTAGGGTCTTGTGAATAAAAGACCATTCTAGCCTATCAAATGCTTTTTGTAAATCCAATTTAATAATCATATCAAAGTTGACTTTTTTTTATCGACTAAGGTTATTCATAATCTCTTGAATTATGATGGCATTATTACTAATTCTTCTGTTTTAATGAAACTGGATTGCATAGGGCTAATAAGGAGGGGCAGGAAAGGCTTTATTCTATTAACAATTATAATAGTGATGATTTTATAAGTAGTGTTGCACAACCCAATAGGTCTAAAGTTTTTGAGGCATAAATGTATCATTGATGCCACTAGGTAAAGATTGAGTGTTGAAAACCTTGTGACCATAGGAAGTGAAAGAATTTCCTATTATATGTCAATAATTTTGGTAAAAAAAAGGGTGGATGTCATCCGAGCCTGGTGCTTTGAATGGCTTAAAGGAAAAAATTGCCTTAATGATTTCCATGTTAGTAATGGGATTGTCCATGCAGCTTAGATCTACCTTGTTGGCACTCGAGGAACAATGATTGGATTATTTTTGGAGAAGCAATTTTAGCAGTCTTAAAAGATTCCATAAAGAAAGAAATGGTGTGATCAAATATTTGCTTGGGTTCAGAGATCCATTCCCCATTTTCTTTGGTGAAGTACATACTAGCGTTACGATATTTACGATTGGATGTCATAATGTGATAGTATTTGGTGTTGGCATCACCTTCATTAAGATAATTAATTCTAGATCCTAGCTTCCATAAATCATGCTCCATACGAAGAATATTGTTATATTCTAGTTGGAGGTTGAATTCAAGATTTTGTAAGAAGTCATTGTTTTTATAATGGGGAGAAATTGGATTCCATTTAATCTAGCTAATTTTTTCTTCCTTTTAAAAATATCCCCAAACGTAGTATTTTTTTCATTTTATAACCTAATCTCTAAAATAATTTCGGTCATCAACAAAGTCTTTTCCAGACCAACAGTGCTTGATTACATTGATAAAATCTAGATGCCTACACCAAATTATTTCCAATCGGAATGGTTTATCACTATGGGTTGCATTCCTAGGGATTAGATTAATAAGTAAAGGATTGTGATCCGAATAAGTTTTTGGAAGATGGATTACTACAACTTTTTGGGTATAAGGAAATCTATTATTTGTTAACAAAGATTCTATTTAGACGTTTCATGATTAAACTCTTTGATTTTTTTTTATGATTAGACCATGTATACTTACATCCCTTGTAGCCTTGATCTAAAAGGTTACAACGATTAATACTATTCCAAATCGAGTTACTACGTCTACGATTTATGGGGTTACCACCAAATTTTTCATATGAAGTGATGATGTCATTAAAATCTTCCCCAAGTAACCATGGCCCTTTTAAAACTATTATTAATATTTTCTATGTTATTCCACATTTCAAGTCATTTATCTAGCTTAGTACTAGCGTAAATGGAGGAAAAAAGCAAAGTAGTTTTAGAAGGAAGTACCTCAATGGTGGCATGTATCTCTTAATTATTTCTAATAAAGTCATGAACCTTGACAACACTAGCATCACATAGGAGCACTATGCCAGCATATTGGCCTTCAATTGGAACTTCGATCATTTGAGAAAATTCAAAATCACTTAGAAGGGACATGTGGCTTTCCATTCTTAGATCTAACAGTGTAACCATGCATGGTCTATGGGTATCAAACATTTCACGAAAGTTCATCCTGAAATTGTCATTGTTGCCTCCACGAATATTCCATATAATAATATTGGTAGGCCTACACATTGTTGCATGGTTGTTTGTTTGCCCATTCTCCCTCTAGGCTTGAAGCATTGGATTTCTCCTGAATGATGGGACTAAGATCATTGTATGGTTTCCCAATGTTGGGTCTTAAAGAGGCTTTACATCCATTGAGAATTTGTAGAGCGCTAGTGGACAACTGAGAACATACCTCTTCTCTCATTGGTCCCTGAATAGATACACTTTTACTTTGTTAATTCTTAAAAACTCTAGGACTCGACCTGACCACAACATGTTTACTTCTTCTTCCTCCTCTGTTTGGATGTTTTCTGGTTCTGTGCATTGGGAGGGGCCTGTGCCTGAGGAATTATTTATGGAATCTGAAGTGGAGCAGGGTGATTTTGTGGGTGTGCATGAGGTGGTTCTTGCATGTTGGAGTTGGTTTGTGGTGCTACATTATCGGTTGGGGCTGAAAAAGGAATGAAGATTGGATTCATATTGGTGACCTCCTCTGGTGGAAAGAAAGGAAGATTAAGTGGGACTTGTTGAGATAGGATTGGATTGAAATAATGGGGAAGACTCAATTGGTTTCTCATTGCTTGGTCTTGGCTTAAGTTCATTTGTGGGGCTAGAGGGTGGAGGATGTTGTTCATCCACACATGGTTGAGATAGTTGTTCATCGCCATGTGCATGACTTCTGATACTAGTTGAGCTAGAAAGTGGGAGTTTTGGAGCACAATGATCGTTTCCTGGCCATTCAGTACCATGTTGAATGTTATGGCATGGCCCATGAGGGCTTTTCCACCCATGAAACGGGTTGATGATCTTGTGGTAGTGGTGGTTGGATGAAGAATATTTGATTGCCTATTGATGAGTTTTGTGGGAGTGGTGGATTTGACATGTTTAGAGCTCGTTGGTATCTCAAGATTTGCACTAGACGATACTTTATTCTCTGAGAAATGGGGATTCTTGGCATTGTCAAGTGAAGATATGGAGTTTCTATTAAGCCCGTTAGTAGTATAGTCTAGCGTTGGTTTTGATTAGCCGGAGTAGGATGGCTATCAATGATTGTGTCTATAGGAAATCTTTGAAGTTGCTTGGTGGAGTGATATTAAAAAGATTTGGTTTGGATTTAGTTTGAGTAGCATGGTTGGATTCATTGGCCATTTGGGAGTTGATTTGGCTATTTTTGTCCGCGTGGTAAGTAGTCAGAAGAGAGAGATTACTATCCATGCACAATGTTAACTCCTCATTAGTGAGGGATTGATTACTATTAACATGTTGATTGTTATTTGAGTGAGAGATACGTTTTGTATTGAGCTCACTTAGGTTATCATTTCTAATAATAGTGAAATCATTAGTTTGCATGTTATTTAATTGGCTTTGTTTAGGGGTTGCCAAATGGATGTCCATTGGTGAGTGACTGCCACATCAATAGCCATGAAAGAAGTGTCGTTATTTTGTAGGATATTTTATTTATTTGATAAGGTTGGGTGGAAAGTTTGTTTTGTGACAATGTGAGTTCTGGTATGATTAAGTTTCCCTAAATCTTTAGGAGTAGTATTAGCGGTACTAGTATTAACGGTACTTTTACCATCTATATTAATATTGTATCGAGATGATTTAGATTTACCTAGGGTGGATGTGATCGGTAATTAGTCTTACTAGATGTGTGGTGTGGCACCTTTGGCTTGTTGTTGGATCTTTTCTTTTTGGGGAATGCTACTGTTTGTTAGGCATCCTCCTTGGGCAGGTGAGATCCAGTTTGCATGCTGGCTTGAGAAGTATCCATAAGCTTGGATTGGCTGTTGGGGTGATCTCCTTCTGGATTGGCTATCTTGCTCCTTTGTTTTGTGTAGTTGCATGAGGGCATGAATGCCCTAATCTACCACAAAAGTTAACCTCTTCATAATGAATTTTTTGCTTGTGTTGGCCAATGAAAATTAAGGGTGTAACCGGGACCTCTAATGGGACTTCAATGCAAAGTCTAGCATAACGACCCCTAAGAGTAGAAGATGTGCATGCATCAATCTTTAGTAATTTACCAATTTTGTTGCCAACTTTGTTGAGTATTAGTCCGTCATAAAATTCCGTTGGTAATTGTGGTAAGCGTATCCAAATAGCAATTTGTGTTAGCTTCACTTTTGAAGCAATAAAACTAGGGACCCATTTTTGGACAGAAAGAAAATGACCAAAAATAAACCAAGAGCCATTGTGGAGAACTTTGAGCATCCTATCCTCATTGCTAAATTTTGTATTATAATAGTCGGACCCTAGATCAATCAGTGGGAAGTTTTCTTTTAATTTTCACAGATCTTGAATCTTCCTCTTGAGCAATTGGTTTTGGATCCTCATTCCTTGATGTTTTATAATTGTTGAGAATCTCCAGGTAGAGTAAATTCTTTGAAGGTCTTCTGAAAATAAATAAATTAGGTGATCACCATTCGAATGAGAGATGGAATTTCCCATGTCATTGGAGCTATTTGTATGAGGTTGGACATTTGAATCGATGATCATGTTAATCTGACCATCTAGCATGCCATCTACTAGTTTATCTTTGAAACTAGGGGTGGTTGGAGTAGGATTAACTATGGATCGGATTGCATGGAATCAATATCGGGTGATTTTGGAGGGATTAGATTAGAGGTCTTTGACTGTTGCATAGCTAGACACTTGATAGTAGGATGAGTATATTTTAGTGAGAAGGAAGAAATTTAGTAGTGTTATTTTGTGAGAGATCGATAAAATATGCCATGGGAATAAATATATTCGAGTTATATTTATAAGATTTTTGAAGATAAAAATGTTCTTAAAATATGTAGTTTCTTACATAATATTTTATGTGTTATTATTGATATAATTTCTAATTATTCACCGCATAATCAATCTTGAAATAACTAGTACTCCATGTGACTTTATTACAACTAAAATATTAATCACGGGACATGAACATATTTCACGAATAAACTTTCATTTCAATTATCTATGAGATATAATAACCTAATTAAGGCCTATAATTAGGCAAGATCATATTCTGCTTAATTAAATGTTTGAAATATTGTATAGAGATATTTTCTTCTAAAATAAGAGGAAAAAAATAGGTTTGTATATAAGTGGTTAACAACTCGAAACTATTCACTTCTGGGAAGAAGTTGAAGATAAATCACTTCCAGCAAATTGTACATTTTATTGTGATTTGGTCAAAGTAACTCATTTACGTAGTTACTAATTAGTGATTTAAAAACAATTAATTAGTCAAAATTATGGTAATAAGCTCCAATTCGAATTTTTTGATACTGCTAATAATTATCATTATTTATGTTTTGTAAACACTTGATATTTGAGATTACTTTTTTTATGTTCTTTCCTAATCAAGTCATCCAAAATCTATTTTGCATAAATTTACATAATATAAAATATCATTTTGTTTCTCGTTATCTCAAATGTACAATTCTGCTTAAAAAGAAATAACTAAATGCTAAATAACAGTGTGCAATTCTTGAAGGAACACGAAACATTCTTATATTCTGAAATTAAAAGCCTATTTTTTAATGGAAAAAGCCTAATTTGACAATATAATGTCACTAATAGGTCCCAATCAAAATATACAAGAAAATATTAAATTTTAGGAATAAGTATATTAATCAGTTGTCTAAATACAATAGCCTCAGAAACATTAATAAATTATTTTCCATGAAAATTATAAGAATACAAGATTCCCTAATAACTGAAATCTAAGAAACTGAATTATGAATAATTATATTGCATTCCTTGTCTCAAAACATTAAAATAAATCACTTTCCCTAAACATTACAAGAATACAAGATTCACTTATTATAAAAATCTTGAAAATTCAGTATTTGCCTCACTTTGACTCCTAGAGCACAACTATAAATAGGTTTATTGACCTTTGTTTTGAATATATATATATTTCTGATCACTTCCTCCTCTTCCTTAATCCTTTCTTCTATCTTGTTTAACATCATGGGAAAACTGACATTTGCATTTGTTAGTGAAACTGAAAAAGATATTTTCCATAGGTTGGTGAGGGTAGGGTTAGAAATTCAACCATCTAAAAAAGTCATGTCTTTTTGGATGTTTTTGGAGTCTCATAACTTTAACAAATTTTACCATAAGATTTCTTCTTGTGATAATAATTATTTCAAAAGCCTTTGTGCTGAAGCTGAAATAGCTTTAATTTTTCTAGCATCAAACTCATCATCTATTTCTCAATATTTTTGTCCACTCACTTCTCAACTTTTGACTCCTTTTTCTCTTAAAGAAATCATTTCGAACAAAGAGAAAGTAAACAAAGAGATATCATTAATCTATGATACATTTTGTTGTGATGGTTTTGATGTTAAATTGGAGGAAAAAACAAAGAATAATATGACTGAAGAAGAGAAGCTGAATTTGGCATTGAACTCTAAGTTAAACCCTTATGCCAAAGAATGGAGTTCATCTGAGGCACATCGTTCATTGTTCATGACATTCTCTCGTGGTTATCCAATCACCAGGAGACAAATCATCAATTTCTTCAATAGGTATGTTACAAAAGAACAAAGGCATGATACTTCTTAGTTTAGAATAATAACTAAAAACAAATTAAGATAATATAATCAAAAATAGATACGAGTTTAATAAATTCAAGAAAAATAACACAAAATTCCTTATAAGTAAAAAATTGGATGGTTTCTTTAATTTCTTCAGATTTTCCCATTTCCCTCCAAATAAGTAATTGGACTTTTTTTCTTTTTTTTTTGGTTATTTGTGTAGGAAATCTAAGAATTGTGTGGAGGATGTTTTCACATTCAGGGAACAAGGAAGGAATCCCAAATTTGGAAAAGTTGTGTTCAAAAACACCTCAAGTTGTGCTTTGGTTTTGAAAAGAGGTCGTAACGATGCCAAATTTTATATTGGATCAGTACATGTTGTGGTGAAGCATTATAAACCTCGTCATTTCAAGAACCCTAAGAACCTAAGTATATAGAGTCATGTAGCTTTAATTATTGAATCACTTTTCCAAATGTGATCTATTTCAGATTTGTTTAGATCTGATTTTCAATAATGTTTCAGGAAAGATACATTTGATACTGATAGTATCATCTAAGGCTATTTAGTATGTTGTTTCAACATATGTTATTGATGTACTTCCTTTTTTCAAATGAATGTTTCACAATGTTATAAGCTAATGAGTTTTTCACTTTCACCTTCGTCATATCTACTACAATCGGATTCATATTCATGTGAGTTTTGCTTGATATTTGTTAATTAAATGACAACTGCACCTTGTTAACCCTACTGTACCAAGATAATTTCAGTTTAATTAATTATATCTTATTTGTTTTAAATCTAATAAAATAGAGGAATAGCTAAATAGGCTATAATGACCCGATCGGTCGTTTTGAGAACTAGCGCTCTGTTCAACAGTCGGAGGCCATGAACAGCTTCATTTCAAGTATTACGGCTTGTATGCATGGTCGGAATTGAATTTCGAGAAGTCCGTAGTTGATTTGGGAAGAGAATTCTCATTTCAGAAGTTTAAAGTTGAAAGAATGACCTAGGATTGGGATTATGAGTAAACTACCTCGAAATTGGGATTTGAAGGTTCCAGCAGATTCGTATGATGATTTCGGACTTGGGCGTATGCCCTGATTGGATTTTGGATAACCCGGGAGCATTTTGGCACCTATTGTGGAAGTTAGCAGTTTGGAAGAAATTTCATAAGTTTGGTTCAAAGTGCATTTCAGTATTATCGATGCCCGTTTGGGATTCTGAATCTGGGAATAGCTCCGTATGGTGATTCTGGAGTTGGGAGCGCGATCGAAAATGAATTCGGAGATCCGTAGGTCATTTTGAAGCTATTTGGCTAAAGATAGAAATTTGAAGGTTTTTGGGAAGTTTGACCGGAGGTTGACTTTTTGATATCGGGGTCGGAATCCGATTTCGGAAGATGAAATAGGTTCGTAATGTCAAATGTGACTTGTGTACACAATTTGAAGTCAATGGGACGTCATTTGATAGGTTTAACCATCAGAAATAGAAGTTGGAAAGTTCAAAGTTCTTAAAGCTTGGATTGGAGGTCGATTTATGATTTTAGCATTGCTTGATGTGATTTGAGGCCTCGAGCAGGTCCGTAATGTATTTTGGGACTGGTTGGTATGATTGGTTGGGGTCCCGGGGGCCTCGGGTGGATTTCGTGGCTAACGGATCGAATCCGGAGTTTGAAGGAGTGCTGAAGCTGCTGCTTCTGGTATTTTCGCTTCTGCGGAAATGTGGACAGCAGAAGTAGTATCGCGGGTGTGAAGGGAAGACCGCAAAAGCGGTTTTGGTTGAAGCTCCAAGGATCCGCAGATGTGGTTGGGTTTTCACAGAAGCGGACCGCACCTGTGATGTGGAGAACTGCAGAAGCGAAAGGCCTGGACGTGGATGGGAGCCGCAGAAGCGGCAAGATATTCTTAGAAGTGGAACCGCTTAAGCGGTAATATGCAGAAGCGAAAATGATTGAAGATAGAGACTTGTTTAAAATCGGGATTTTGATTCATTTCACCCATTTTTCATGGCTTGGGGGCGATTTTTGGAGAGCTAAAGGAATTTCGTCACCAATTTTATGGTAAGTTATCTCCACCACTTTTGAGTTGAATATATCAAATATATATGGATTTAAACATGGAAATTGGAGTAAATATTAAGGTTTTGGTTGAAAACCTAGAAAATTATAAATCTTGCATTTTATCCACGATTTTGAGTGTGGAATTAAGAGAAAATTATGTATTTGAGTTCTTAAGATCATGGGTAACCTTTATCTTCGAATTCTTTTGGAATCCGGACACGTGGGCCTGAAGGCATTTTGGTCATTTCACTAAGCGGGGTTGGAAATTTGTATAATTTGAATTGTTAACAAGTATTTGAGCATGTTCTCATTAGTTTGTCATTAATTGGCTAGTTTTGGTGCATTATGCGTTGGTTCAAGCCTTCGGAAGAATGTAGAATGTCGGTTATGAGTCTTCGGAGCGATGTGAGTCTCTTTTCTAATCTTGTGAGGGGTAATTTACCCCATAGGTGAGTTAAACTGGTTATGTGCTCCTACTTGTGGAGGCTACGTATGCACGAGGTGACGAGAGTCCGTGCGTAGCTACTATTATGCTATTGTCCGGGTAGTCTAGGACCCAAAAGTATGTTATATTTGGATTAATTGTGAACCCATTGATGGCTTGAATTACTTAAATCACATTAAATAATTAACTGGATTTCTAAAAAAGAATTAAGCTTCGTTTTCTCAAAATTTTAAAAAGAATTGACCTTTCTTGGATATTTGCCCCATGTTGACTTCCTGGCTGATTGTCTGTCTGTGTGTGTTTATTTTGGAATGGGCCAAATACCTCGGCAGATTAATAGATGCATCCATAGGTGCGTCGTCGACCCTCGGTAAGTGCACATGTATTTTTGTTGGATTGGGCCGTCGCCTCGTATGATTTGCACATGATTGCGTTGCAGCCTAAACTTAATTGAGTTATTATTGCCTTTTTGTGGCTTAAAGATAATTGGATCATATTTAAAGAAAACTCTGGAAATTTTCCTATGAAAGAATTACGTGTTCACTTGTCACTTCTCTCTAGATTAAGAAAATCATGTTTATAAAATAAATCCACTGATTACTATATATTAAGGATGAAGCATTAGTGGACCATTAGAAAGTGTCAAATGTTGACCATCTCGTCCCTACCCCTTTGGGATTAGGCGGGATACTCACTGAGTACACGTTGATTACGTACTCATGCTACACTTCTGTGCATTTTTGTTGCACATGTATATGTTACTTTAGCGGCTTATTGGCCATAGCAACACGGACGATTCAGGGACTAGGTGAGTTGTAGTATGCAAGGCGGCCGCAGCTTTAAAAGTCCCTTTCTAGTAAATTGTATTTCCTTTCTGTCCATTATACTCCGGACGAACGTTTATTGTATTTTATTTTACTTATCAATAGCCACTTATGCACTTGTGACACCGGATTTTTGGGATGGTTTTCAACGGATTTGTACAAATTATTATTATTTAAATTTAAATTCAAGTAGTGAACTTTTATTTATGAAAAATGGAAGGAAAAACCTTAGATTTTCAAAAGTATTAAAAGAAGAGTTAATTGATAATTTAGTTGGCTTGCTTACAATAGTGTCCGGCGCCTTTACGACCTGTAGTGGATTTGGGTCGGAAAAATATAGTATCAGAGCACTAGGTTCCCGTCGGTCTCATGAGTTATGAACAAGTCTAGTAGAGTCTCGCGGATCGGTATGGAGACGTCTGTACTTATCTTTGGGAGGCTGCAGGACTGTTAGAAGTACTTCCCTTCTTGATTTCCTTATCGTGTGGTTCGATTCATTTGAGGCTTATGCCTTTGATTTCTTCCTACTCAACCTTACGCGAGCGCCTGTTATAAATCAAAAATTGAAGGATTGTAATGGCACTACAAATGTGGTGCGGGATGATCTTTCTAGTATAAATGATTGGACTATTATAGTCGCATTCGGAGGGAATTTATATTGTTTTAACTTTATAACAGAACTTCTAAGAGCCTTGAGGCTAGGCATAGGTTGCCATAATGATTATGAGCGATTATGCCGTAGTGTTGTTGTGATGGTAGGGTGTTTTCCCATGTGTCAGGGAAGTGAAAGAGTTGAAGGGAGGTTTACTGAGTGTGTAATCAAAGGAATTCAGTATTTTATTCCTGGTAGGGGAAAGTCAATCGAACCAAGGATGGTCAAATGTGAACTGGAGGAAGTAATGAAATGTGGTAATTGCAAGCGTGTTGGAGTTCTCCTCTATGTCACACCTCCTTTTTACGCACCCGCAAGGACGCAAAGGAGTTTTTCCAATTAAAGGACAATCGAGACGGGATTAGTTTATTTAATTCAGAGTCGCCACTTGGAAAAATAATGGTGTTCCAAGTCACCGGTTTAATCCCGAACCGAGGAAATTTATGGCTCTGTAATACAGTCTGCGAAACTAGAAATCTGGATAAGGAATTCTGTTAACCCGGGAGAAGGTGTTAGGCACTCCCGGATTCCGTGGTTTTAGCACGGTCGCTCAATTGCAATTTTTGTTTCTATCCGATTCTTTTATATATTTTAACTATGTGCTTTTAATGCTCCGCTCTTATTTTTAGAAGAATTGCGACGTTACGAAAACACATTTCGAGCCGCACCGTAACCAGTACGCCTGCGACTCTAATGTATTTCAGCTTCGCCGAGAGTAAGATTCGGGTCACATAAATGCACACCCGTATTCAGGAAAGTAATTTTATTTCAAGTCATGCCTAAAGAGTCTACCGTCTTTATTAACTTCGGAAAAGACCGTGAAATTAACTAAACGGTCTTTCCAAGGCTAAGTTTTCACCACAACTGATTAGAGGGCCCCGCGATTGTATATTTGCGTTTGGCGAGGCTCATCTCATTATTATTAGGGCCGATCCTAAGATGAACTATATTCTCTACTTGATTTATCTCTAGCAAAGAAAATGTTAATCGTTTATCATTACCTACTAGTTTGATACTTTCTTTTATTTGGGCCATTCAATAGAGCCCCGACTCAAAATTGAACGCTAGAAGAAGATTTCCTCTTTACTATGCTCTTAAACTACTTAAACTTCGATTTTTATTCAAATTAGCTAAGCTAATTTAGTCGACAGAAAACTTTTGTTTTATTTAAGAAAAGAATATTGAACATGTTTCCGATTTTAATCTAATCTAATTGATAACCAGTTTTCGTGTAAAGGATCTAGATCATAGTAGACGTACACGAGCTAAAGTGTACTGATAATCTAATAGCAACGGAGTGATACATCAATCGTCCTGATTCCCCTTTTTGAACAAACTATAGACAAAACAGGATTTACACGCTTATTGTTACAATTAACTACTTGAACATTGAGCGTGGTACTTACTAATTCATAACTTTCGATCAAACTACCATCATTATGCCTCTATTTACTTCTACACTGGGTGTTAGTTATTATACACTTTTAACTTGAACAAATTGACACCTATAACAATATGTATTTCACTGATTCATCTATCTATTGCATAATGTGTTTCCAATAGACCATTTCTACTATAACAGGCTAGGGACATATGAAGTTAACACAGTTACAACACATACAGCTTATTACATGTTCGGGCTCTCCTTAATGAGTACACATGTACTTAACTAAGTTTGGACATGGGTTAAAAGGACAAGATAATCAATAAGCTAAGTTTCATTGCTTCCATTCATGTCTACAACTTCAGGCAGTAGTGAAATACCTGGAAATCGTCAAAGCAAGAGAATGGAGATCAGTTAAGCCGGTGAAACACAGTAAACAGCAGACCAACAGCAACCAGTGGCAGTTACTGCCACTATATACACAGCAACAGCAACAACCAAAAGAATAAAAGCAACCAGTGGCCAACAACAATCCCAACAGCAGGATTAACAACCAATCGACACACCACAGCAAACAGCACCAGGCAACAACCAGGAGATAGAACAAAACAAAAGCCAAGAGGCAATCACAGCAACAAAACCCCACCAGTGAAGCGAACCAACAACAGTAGCATGAGAGCTAAGAACTAACAGCAAAGACCACCACAACTAAGGGACCAACAGCAACCACACAACAACCCCAGGCAGCAACACTCGACAACAGAAGAACCAGCACTACAACAACAATGGCCAAATACTCAACCACTGAAGCAAAACAATCGAAACAGGGACTAAGAACCAATGAAACAGTAGCCTTTCTCTGTATCTTTATATATGTGTATCGAAATGTGGCTTGCTATCTATTTTCCCTCAGGTTTTTCTCTCTAAGCTATGACTGTTTTTGCTCTCCAGGTCTTTCAATCTCACTGTCTGTATTTTGCTCTCCAAGTATCCTCTCAAGTGTCTGTCCAAAATCCCCCCTTTTAGGTGTCAATACCTATCTATTTATAACCACAAACAACACCTAGGACACCCAGATTCTGCAGAACACCCCCTTGCCCATCCTGCTTCTGTCCAACCCACTAAACTATGTCTAAATATGGGGTTTTGTTATTTTAAATCAAAGACTGCAGGAACTGGTGGTGCCCTGCTGTACAGCAGGCTCCACTAGTTCATTTCATGGGTAAGGTATTTTTTAAATCCTAAGATGCCAAATTACTAACAGCTATATCCCAATATCATATACAATTCAAAAGAGGAATCTGTTAAACCAAACAGTGGCTCGTATCAGTGTTAATTATTATCCAATGTTCCAACCAACAGACCCATATGACTAATCGGCGATGTTCGCCTAATTGATTACAACACACAATTAAGAACAATCAATCACATAGGAACAATAATTTGACACATTCGGACAGATTCAGCAAATAGGGGATTCAATCATTCGACGATTGTTAACTCGAGTCGAATGTTCATTCTAAAGCGAATACAATCCAGGGAATCACAACAACAACATATGCGGGCCAAATAAAAGGCCTTGAAGGAGGAGAACAGAACCATTAAGAAGAATTCGACGAACCAACGAATTTTAATTTAACAAACAAACAGATAGTAATATAAGTGATTAGAATAAGGAACAGGAAGATTTTACCTTAGAGACTCAAAGAGAAGACAACTCGGATTTGCTCTTGGATTCAACTCGGGCTTGGACCTTTTGTTATTGAGGCCAATGGACCTTAATTGAGGTGTTTTCAATAGTGAAAACATCCCAATTAAGGTCTATTAGACCTCAATTAGGCATAAATCTAAATTAGGGTTCATGGCCGAGATTTTTGGGGTTTGGGTAGTTCGGGTTAGATTCGAACCAAACCAAGGGTGGTTTGGGTGTGAGGGTGGTGCGAGGAGTCACCGGTGTGAATTCGGGGTGGTTTGGCGTAAGTTCGAGTTGACTCGAATCTTCAAATGCAGATTCGAGGAGTTCTGGAGTGATTCGAGGTAAGGGGAGGCTGGATTCGTAATGAGTGAGGCGAAGGGAAGATTTTGGCATTGGTTTGGGTTTGATTGGCCTACCGGAACCGCCGTGAGGCGATTTCCGGCAGGCGGAGTACGGCGGAGGAGGGCGGCGTTACACCGGGCTTTGAGAGCTTCTGAGGGAGATGAAGGGAGAGGGGGGGTCTGGCTTGGGGGGGGGGGCGGGGTATGGAAATGAGTTTATATATGTTTTGAGTAGTTAAATCCTGATCGTTGGATCAAACTTGATCAACGATCAGGATCTCTTCACTTAAACCAAACGGTGTCGTTTGGTTGAGTCATAGGCTGAATGTATTGGAATTAAAGGATTAATCTGGGCCGTTGGATTATAAAATCCAACGGTCCAGATCGAGCGTTACACAAGCTGGACGGGTATTTGGGCTGGGTATTGAGGTGATTCATTTGGGCCTGTTTGTTTAGACTAAGACACGGCCCAATTCAGATCTACATGATGTACTATATGCATATGTGTATATATATATATATATATATATGTATATATACATATATATATATATATATATATATATACACACATATGTATATATACTAACCTATAACACCGCTATTTTTTACTACAATTAACGTACACAATTACATATCACCTAAAAAATGTAAATCACACGACTTCGATATCAAACACTAAAAATGCAAAACTTAGCATATATATTTTTTTGTATTTTTAATTTAAATAAATAAACGTGCACACAAAAGATAAAATAACACAAAATCACAAAAATCATACCCAACACGAAACTATTTTTATTTTTGAATTTTCCGGGAGTACTTCTCAAGTAAGGCAAAAATCACGTGCTCACAGCTGCCCCTCTTTGCGCGTAAACACGCAGAGTTTTCGTGCAAAGATAAATGAGCGGATATAAGCGATTTTTGCCCATTCGAACACTCCGTATGAAGCATTTTGGAAAAGTTTTGACCGAACCTTGCTTCAAAGGTCTCCTACATATCCCTGGCTAAAAGGGAATCAGGTCAATGTAGTTCGGGAAGTTCTGGTAGCTGGGACTACCATGCCTGTTGCGCTCTCGCTGTTACTGCCGTTGCCGCTGTTACTGCCGTTACCACTGCTTAGCTGATTTCCTTGTTACACCGCGCTAAGCAACAAAAACAAGAAGCTAGACTAAGTTACAATACTACAAGTTCTTATCTATCCTTTTTAACTTGATCTTGTCGCGCTCCTTGCCATCCTGTCTGACTTGGCGTTCCTTCTGATGCTTCTTCTCTTCTTACGAACTTGGATTCATGCCGGAGATTTCTGTTACATTCTATCGCTTTCCTCTACAAAATTAAAACAGATCGCCACTCCATTCTCCAGGCGGGCTTCCCTGACTTCAACTACTACTTCAAAATTAAATCGCCACTCCATTCTCCAGGCGGGCTCCCTGACTTCAACTACTACTTCAAAATTAAATCGCCACTCCATTCTCCAGGCGGGCTCCCCGACTTCAATTACAACTTCAAAATTAAATCGCCACTCCATTCTCCGGGCGGGCTCCCCGACTTCAACTACTACTTCAAAATTAAATCGCCACTCCATTCTCCAGAGGCGGGCTCCCCGACTTCGACTACTACTTCAAAATTAAATCGCCACTCCATTCTCCGGGCGGGCTCCCTGACTTCAACTACTACTCAAAATTAAATCGCCACTCCATTCTCCAGGCGGGCTCCCCGACTTCAACTACAACTTCAAAATTAAATCGCCACTCCATTCTCCAGGCGGGCTCCCCGACTTCAACTACAACTCCAAAATTAAATCGCCACTCCATTCTCCAAGCGGGCTCCCTGACTTCAACTACAACTCCAAAATTAAATCGCTACTCCATTCTCCGGGCGGGCTCCCGACTTCAACTACAACTTCAAAATTAAATCGCCACTCCGTTCTCCAGGCGTGCTCCCTGACTTCAACTACAACTCCAAAATTAAATCGCCACTCCATTCTCCGGGCGGGCTCCCCGACTTCGACTACAACTTCAAAATTAAATCGCCACTCCATTCTCCGGGCGGGCTCCCCGACTTCAACTACAACTTCAAAATTAAATCGCCACTCCGTTCTCCGGGCGGGCTCCCGACTTCGACTACTACTTCAAAATTAAATCGCCACTCCATTCTCCAGGCGGGCTCCCCGACTTCAACTACTACTCCAAAATTAAATCGCCACTCCATTCTCCGGGCGGGCTCCCCGACTTCGACTACAACTTCAAAATTAAATCGCCACTCCATTCTCCGAGCGGGCTCCCCGACTTCAACTACAACTTCAAAATTAAATCGCCACTCCATTCTCCGGGCGGGCTCCCCGACTTCAACTACAACTCCAAAATTAAATTGCCACTCCATTCTCCGGGCGGGCTCCCCGACTTCAACCACAACTTCAAAATTAAATCGCCACTCCGTTCTCCGGGCGGGCTCCCTGACTTCAACTACAACTCCAAAATTAAATCGCCACTCCATTCTCCGGGCGGGCTCCCCGACTTCGACTACAACTTCAAAATTAAATCGCCACTCCATTCTCCGGGCGGGCTCCCCGACTTCAACTACAACTTCAAAATTAAATCGCCACTCCGTTCTCCAGAGGCGGGCTCCCCGACTTCGACTACTACTTCAAAATTAAATCGCCACTCCATTCTCCGGGCGGGCTCCCCGACTTCAACTACTACTCCAAAATTAAATCGCCACTCCATTCTCCGGGCGGGCTCCCCGACTTCGACTACAACTTCAAAATTAAATCGCCACTCCATTCTCCGAGCGGGCTCCCTGACTTCAACTAACACTTCAAAATTAAATCGCCACTCCATTCTCCGGGCGGGCTCCCCGACTTCAACTACAACTCCAAAATTAAATCGCCACTCCATTCTCCGGGCGGGCTCCCCGACTTCAACTACAACTCCAAAATTAAATCGCCACTCCATTCTCCATGCGGGCTCCCCTGACTTCAACTACAACTTCAAAATTAAATCGCCACTCCGTTCTCCAGGCGGGCTCCCCTGACTTCAACTACTACTCACTGATTTTCATCCTATCTCGATTACCTTCCTTTGCCTCTTGTACCCTATCCTTGTTCCTCTGCGTTACCTCTCGGACCACCTTCTCTTCTGAATTAACCTGTTCCTGCCTTCCCCTAGGTCGTGTTACTTTTCTTCTGGCTGCTGGGGATATTTTGGAACCGTTTACTCGCCTGCTGGGGATGATGCTGCTGAGGAAGTATTCTTTGTTTCCTTCACCCCTCATTCTCTTCCTTCTTCCCCTACCTCTTCCGGGACTCACGCTTTTGTTTCCTTGATCAAATTATAGGATGTAATACTGCTGGGGGAATCTCGAAGCCATTTTTCTTTTTCCAATAACTGCTGGGGATGATACCCGGCTCAAAGATCACCCCATCTTGTGTTGCTTTCTACACTTATCCTCCGAGTCTTGCTTTCCAGAAAATTTTCGCAACAGGAGAAAATTTTCTGCCCCAGTGTGATAAACTTCTGGACGGTATGCTTTTCTGCCGTCGGACCCTCTTTTCCTGCTTTAAATCAAAGAAAAATTGTTAGTTTCAAAAAGGCCGCGAGTGGTCGTGCCACTCTTGTTGAGGCCATTCTCTTTCAGCTGCTTGGCCTCTCTCGAACTTTGAGGACGACGTCGACGCTTGCTTGGGAAGATGCTTTTTCCACGAACGACCTCTCATCTTTCCTTTTATTCCACTCTTTGGTTTGGTCCGACTCTTTTTAGCCGGTGATCTGTTGCATGAAATCATTTTTCGGACATGCCACATGTGTCCATCATACTCCATAATTCTTGCGAACCTTCCCCTCAGCCTGTCATCCCAATCTCACTATCGTAACGATTTCTGTCTCATTGCCTTGTTCCATGCCTATTCACTTTCAATATACTGCTTTGGGAGACTTGGTAGTAAGCTTTGAAAAATCAATTTTTCGAAAATGAAAGAAAAGAAAAGAATACTGACCGCAAATGACAAAAGAAGAGAAAAACTTTTCTGAACTCAAAAAATAGGAAAACTTATCCGAATGTGTGCCTGATCCAATGTTATGCCGCGCCTTTGAGATTAAACTACCCAGTCTATTCATGTCAATCACTTTCTGATACCGCGTCCTGCTAGAGGTAAACGGATGTCCCAACCTTGTCTCATGCAGACATCTTGTAACCATCTTGTCTTGTCACCTCACAGTGCCCTTCAACGGGTTTTCACTAATGAGATTCTCTCATTTCTCTCTATCTCCCGTCGCCTTAAGGTGCCCGTAAAGGTTTTCACCGTAAGACTCTCTCATTTTACTTCTCTCAACTTCCTTCGCCTTAAGGTGCCCGCGAGGGTTTTCACCGTTAAGACTCTCTCATTTATGCTTTCTTTCCTTGCGGCGGGGTATCCCCCTGAGATTCCCTCTAGAGCGTTATCCCCTTTCGGCTTGTGCATCCTGAATTCAATCGAGGGTCGGGACGTCACTCTTGGCTTTCATTCACATGACTTGGCACTTCTCAAATACTGATCGAGAGGTCTTTCTGGTTCTTGATATGGTTTCTGCGCGTGAGGCCGAAGAAAGGGGTTTAGCCTCAACGGTTAGCTTATTACAACTTTCGGAATCCACACTATCTTTCAAACGAAACAATGACTTCTGCCCCAGTTTTATTGCTTGGGGGATTTTTTGATTTTTATTTTATTATGACCGAGCCGTGTGGCGCCTACGTATCCTTCTTGAGGAATCAGGTCGAACGTAGTTCACTTTTTCTTGTGTCTTTTCTTTGTTTCTTTTCTATTTCGTTACACATCTTCCTTGATGATTCCGAAAGAGGGTATATGAAAGAATAATTAAGGCTTAAAGGGGAAAACAAGGGTTAAAGTGTTTGGGTAGTAGAAAAATTGCCTCTGTCATTTCATTCTCCGAAAATGCCAAATACACACAAACGAAACCAAACGTTGACAAATGCATTAAAGAATTACACATAATATCTCTTGACTGCATCAGAATTGATAGCCATATCGGTGCATCTTCCCTCGACATCGGTCAAACATAGAGCGCCGTTGGATAATACTCTAGTCACCACAAAAGGTCCCTGCCAATTTGGAGCGAACTTGCCTTTCGCCTCGGCCTGATGTGGTAGAACTCTCTTCAGCACATGCTGTCCCACCTCAAATCTCCTGGGCCGTACCTTCTTGTTATAGGCTCTCGCCATTCTCTTTTGATACAATTGGCCGTGACATACTGCTGTCAATCTCTTTTCATCGATCAAACTCAATTGCTCTAATCGGGTTTTGACCCACTCGTCGTCATCAATCTCAGCTTCAGCGACAATTCGGAGGGATGGGATCTCAACTTCTGCGGGTATTACTGCTTCAGTCCCGTACACTAACAAGTAAGGAGTTGCACCTACCGAAGTCCGGACGGTGGTGCGATAACCCAACAGCGCAAATGGTAACTTTTCATGCCACTGCCTAGACCCTTCTATCATCTTCCTCAATATCTTCTTTATGTTCTTGTTTGCCGCCTCGACCGCACCGTTTGCTTTTGGGCGATACGGTGTGGAATTTCGGTGTGTAATCTTGAACTGTTGACATACCTCTTTCATCAATCCACTGTTAAGATTTGCACCGTTATCCGTAATGATCATCTTTGGAATTCCAAACCTACAAATGATGTGGGAGTGTACGAAGTCCACCACCGCCTTCTTGGTCACCGATTTGAATGTTTTGGCCTCCACCCACTTGGTAAAATAATCGATCGTTACCAGGATGAACCTATGGCCATTGGAAGCCGCAGGCTCAATAGGTCCAATAACATCCATACCCCATGCGACAAACGGCCATGGTGCTGACATTGTATGCAATTCGGTCGGCGGAGAATGAATCAAATCTCCGTGTATCTGACACTGATGGCATCTTCGCACGAAACTTATACAATCCCGCTCCATGGTGAGCCAATAGTATCCTGCTCGAAGAATCTTCTTTGCCAATACGTATCCGCTCATGTGTGGTCCGCAAACTCCCGAGTGTATATCTGTCATCACTGTTGTGGCTTGATTTGCATCTATACATCTCAACAATCCCAAGTCTGGGGTTCTTTTGTACAGCACCCTCCACTAAGGAAAAATCCGTTCGCCAACCGCCGAATAGCTCGCTTTTGATCTCCAGTTGCTTGCTCTGGGTATACTCCTAACCTGAGGTATTCCTTGACATCATGAAACCACGGCTCACCATCCACCTCTTCCTCTATCACATTACAATAAGCATGTTGATTCCGGATCTGGATATGTAACGGATCGACACGAACCTTGTCCGGGTGGTGTAGCATTGACGCTAAAGTAGCCAACGCGTCGGCAACCTCATTATGCATCCTTGGGATGTGCCTGAATTCTACCGATCGAAAGCGTTTGGTCAAATCATGCAAACACTGACGATATGGGATAAGCTTTAAATCTCTGGTTTCCCATTCTCCCTGAATCTGATGTACTAGAAGGTCCGAGTCCCCCAAGACCAAGACGTCCTGTACATCCATGTCCACCGCTAATCGCAACCCTAATATACATGCCTCGTACTCAGCCATATTATTGGTGCAATGAAAACGCAGTTGAGCAGTAACAGGATAATGATGTCCTGTTTCAGATATGAGCACGACCCCTACTCCGACTCCTTTTGCGTTTGCCGCTCCATCGAAGAAGAGCTTCCATCCTGGATCCTTGGTAGGTTCTAACCCCTCAATCTGCAATACTTCCTCATCTGGAAAATACGTCCTCAAAGGTTCGTATTCGTCATCAACGGGATTTTCAGCTAAGTGATCGGCCAGGGCTTGAGCTTTCATAGCCGTCCTTGTCACGTATATGATGTCGAACTCCGTAAGTAATATTTGCCATTTTGCCAACCTCCCTGTAGGCATAGGTTTCTGGAAAATATACTTCAACGGATCCAAACGCGAAATGAGGTAAGTGGTGTAAGAAGACAAATAGTGTTTCAGCTTTTGGGCTACCCAAGTCAGGGCGCAACATGTCTTTTCTAGATGAGTGTACTTGACCTCGTGGACTGTGAACTTCTTACTGAGGTAGTAAATGGCCCGTTCCTTCCTGCCAGTAAGATCATGCTGCCCCAGTACGCAGCCAAACGAATTCTCCAAGACCGTCAGATAAAGAATCAGGGGTCTACCTGGCTCAGGCGGAACTAGTACGGGTGGATTTGACAGATACCCTTTGATTCGGTCAAACGCTTCCTGACATTCTGCCGTCCATTCTATCGCAGCGTCTTTCTTCAATAGGCGGAATATGGGTTCACGGGTTGCCGTAAGCTGGGCAATAAACCTACTGATGTAATTCAACCTTCCCAACAGACTCATTACCTCTGTTTTATTCTTCGGCGGGGGTAACTCCTGAATGGACTTGATTTTGGAGGGGTCCAACTCAATGCCCCGCCGGCTGACGATGAATCCTAGCAGCTTTCCCGATGGAACTCCGAATGCGCATTTGGCCGGATTAAGCTTGATGTCGTACCTTTGGAGTCTTTGAAAGAACTTCCTGAGGTCAGCAACATGGTCTTCTTGACGCCTAGATTTTATGATCACATCATCCACGTACACCTCAATTTCCTTGTGTATCATGTCATGGAATACCGTAGTCATCGCCCTCATATATGTTGCTCCTGCATTCTTCAAACCAAATGGCATCACTCGGTAGCAATAAGTCCCCCACGGTGTGATAAAAGCCGTCTTCTCTGCGTCCTCTTCATCCATCAAAATCTGATGATATCCCGCATAACAGTCCACAAAGGATCCAATTTCGCGTCCGGCACAATTATCAATCAGGATATGGATATTGGGAAGTGGGAAATTATCCTTAGGACTTGCCTTGTTGAGATTGCGATAGTCCACGCATACCCCGATCTTTCCGTCTTTCTTTGGCACCGGCACTACGTTAGCCAACCATTCAGGGTATCGAGTGACACGAATGACTTTCGCCTGCAACTGCTTGGTTACCTCCTCCTTAATCTTCACGCTCATCTCCGTCTTGAATTTCCGCAGCTTTTGCTTGACGGGAGGATATGCCGGATCAGTGGGTAATCTATGAACCACTAGATCAGTGCTGAGTCCTGGCATGTCGTCGTACGACCATGCGAAAATGTCTTTAAACTCCATGAGCGTTTTGATCAGTTCTTCTCTCAGATTGGGTTCAATATGGACACTTATCCGGGTTTCTTTGACGTCATCCGTATTCCCTAGATTAACGGCCTCAGTATCATTTAAATTCGGTTTGGGCTTTTCCTCGAAGTGACTTAATTCTTCACCGATTTCTTCTACGGCTTCATCATCGCCGTACTCTGACTCGCTCTCGTCACTTCTTATTTCATGTGTTATTATTTCCAAACCCGATTGACTTTCTCGACTAGGTTGATTAATCTTTAAGCACGCCATATCATTAAGATCAGTTGCAAGAAGGCTGTTCAGAAAAGTAAAAAGAAGGAAAAAGATAAACAAAATTAGACGCGAAGGAACCACATTTCATTAATGGGAATTGTACAAAGGGAAAACAAACCGCAAACTTAAATCAAAATGAACAAAAAACAAACTGGATTTTACTCTGGGGACAAACCCCCAACACAAAATTTCGAAAGAAAAACAATCCAAGACAAACTACCAAGACTCCTTCCGGACGGGGAGAGGAGTAGCCTTCCAGTTATTCAGTTTTGCCTTTGGTCCCACAAATTGTATCTCGGCATGACTAGATCCTTCACCGTCCTTCGAGCATACATACATCTGTGAATAGGTTTTCGAACTTCCTGAAGAACTCTTCGTCTGGCCTGACCGTAGGACCGGGAATCTTTGGCGCCGGATGTCCTCTTGCTCCGGACCTGACAAAAGATTGGGAAAGGCGTGGAACAGGCTTTGGGAGCACCCATGTTTTCTGCTTACTCCTCTTTGCTCGCCGGATGTCCTCTGAGGTTGGCCGGAATCCCAAGCCGAAGGTTCCCAAGTTTTCGACCACTGATACCGGTTGTATAATTCCTTGCAGAGATGCACCTAGCCCTTTACCGGGTACGAAACCATGTCGCAACATTTCATGCGCCACCATGACATCTGCAGTAATTGTTCTATCGCCGGGAATACATTCCCCTTCCGGAACTCGGTGGGCGGACACCACATCGCAGACCTGATACACCCACGGCCCAACATCTTCTTCTGTTTCAACAAAGGGAATGATGGTGCCCGATTGTGGATCGTTCTCTCCATGGACGACGATCTCCTGCTGGTCCCATTCAAACTTGACGAGCTGGTGTAAGCTGGATGGAACTGCTCTTGCGGCATGAATCCATGGTCGCCCTATTAGGAGGTTATATGACACCACCATGTCCAGCACTTGGAATTCCATGGTGAACTCCACTGGCCCGATCGTCAAGACTAGCACTATGTCACCAACCGACGCTTTGCCTCCTCCGTCGAACCCTCGAACACATACCCTGTTCTCGCGTACCCTGCCGATGTCTACTTTTAATTTGCCCAGTGTAGAGAGAGGACAAATGTTAGCACCGGACCCATTATCGACCAAGACTTTGGTAACCACCGCCTCTTCACACTTCACCGTAAGATATAAAGCCCTGTTATGCTCAGTGCCTTCCTCAGGCAACTCGTCATCGGTGAAGGTGATCCGATTTGCTTCGAAGATCCTATTGGTGATCTTCTCCAAATGGCTCACCGAGATTTTATCCGGTACATGTGCCTCATTCAGGACTTTCATCAATGCTTGCCGATGTTCTTCAGAATGTATCAGCAAGGATAGCAATGATATTTGCGCCGGAGTCTTCTTCAACTGCTCTAAGACAGAGTAGTCATGCAGCTTCATCTTTTTCAAGAATTCTTCTGCTTCTTCATCAGTGACCGGCTTTTTCAATACCGCCGGAGTGGTCTTCCTCAATTCCGCAGGGGCAAAACATCTCCCCGAGCGGGTCAACCCTTGGGCTTCACAAACTTCCTCTTTTACCTCCTTTCCTCTGTAGGTCGTTGTAATCCGAGCATAATTCCATGGGACGGCCCGGCTATCAGTCACTGGCAGCTGTGTTGCCGGCTGGATGATGAAAGGATCCATTCGAACGCCTGCTACTGTCAAGATGGGCTTGATTGCTGCCCCTGGTACAACTATCTTGGCCGGCTTCACCGGTACTTCGTTCACACTTTCTTTTCCTGCTTCCGACTCTCCTGGTATGTCTTTCTTGCAACTGGGCGACTCATCAAAGCTTGGCCCTTTTCTCGTTCCTGCCCCGCTAGACTTAATCATCATTACAGTCTGAGAGGCTTTCTCCTTTCCTTCCTCCGCCCGTACCAACTCGATCATATTGGCCTCGTGATGAGTTGGAAGCGGGTTTTGGTTGATGTTGGGCTCTGTTGGAGTCTGGACTTCAATCCTGCGAGTATCAATAAGCTCCTGGATGGCCGTCTTTAGCCTCCAACACTTTTCTGTATCGTGTCCCGGACATCCCGAGCAGTAAGCACAATTTACTGAATGGTCCAGGTTCTTCGGGAGGGGGTTTGGTAGCTTAGCTTCAACCGGATTTAGCAAACCTACTTGTTTCAACCGGTGGAACAGACTGGTATAAGACTCTCCTAAAGGAGTGAAAGTCTTTGGCCTCGGCGCCCTGTCGCCCCTGAATGCCTGGTTCGGACGGAAACTCGCGCCCGAGGGGTTTCTGTAAGCTCTTGGGGGTGGATGATTGTTCTGGGGGTTCGGTGCACGCCACGGTGCATGAACAGTAGGTGCAGAATAGGATTGTGCATGGTGGACAGTAAAATGGGGATCAGGTGTGGGATAATAATGTTGCGGGTGGTTATATGGGTTGTGGGGGTAATTTTGGTGGTGAGGTTGGGGTGGGCTATATTGGGGTGCGGGGCCTCTATTTCTGAACCATGCCCCGGACTCGACGGCCGCAACTTCCTCTCTCCTCTTTTTCCCCGGTACTCCTCCAGTACCACTTTGGATAGCCTGAGTGGTGGCTTTCAGTGCCGAGTAACTCATGATCTTGTTGGCCTTCAAACCTTCCTCGATCATACCCCCCATTTTTATCACCTCAGTGAATGATTTGCCTACGGACGTTACCAGATGTCCGAAGTAGGTGGGCTCTAATGTCTGCAAGAAGTAGTCCACCATCTCGCTCTCTCTCATCGGTGGATCCACCCTGGCCGCCTGTTCCCTCCATCGGAAACCAAATTCCCTGAAGCTTTCAGCAGGCTTCTTCTCTAATTTTAGCAATGATAGGCGGTCGGGGATTATCTCAAGATTGTATTGGAACTGGCCGATAAAAGCTTGAGCCAAATCATCCCACGTAAACCATCTATTGGGATCCTGTCTAGTGTACCACTCCAACGCCGATCCTCCCAGACTCTGGCCGAAGTAGGCTATCAGAAGCTCGTCCCGTCCTCCGGCCCCTCTCATTTTACTACAAAACCCCCGCAGGTGGGCCACTGGGTCACCATGCCCCTCGTATAGGTCGAATTTGGGCATTTTAAATCCTGCTGGCAACTGGACGTCCGGAAATGGACACAGATCCTTATAGGCGACGCTGACCTGGTTGCCTAAACCGTGCATGTTCCTGAAGGACTGCTCCAGGCTTTTAACTTTTCTGATAACTTCCTCGTGTTCCGCACTTTGGAAGTGTTTTTCCGGTTCTGCCGGATTATCCCAGTGAGGTGTATGTGATTGTGGTTCAGGAGCCCTGAAAGTAGGCTCTGGAGGATAGTAAGAGTTGTCATGGATCTGAACATATGGCTCGCCGGCCGGCCTTTGCAGAGGAGCCGGTGGAGGTGCTACAAAAACAGGGGTGGCTGGAGGAGGATTTGGTTTGGCTGGTGGAATGTGGGTGGCATATGGGTTTTCCCCCTGAAAGTATGGATAGATCGGGGCGCTTGTCGAAGGATCGATGGGCGGATGTTCCGAAGCTGAGGCGAGAGTAGGGCGGTTTGGTGAAGACTGTTCCCTGGCCCAGGCCAGGTGCATCTCTGTTATCCTGTTGTTTTAACCGGTCTACCTCTTCTTTCATGATTTGTAGCTCGGATTTTTCTTCCTCGAGACTCTTGCCAGAACTCGACATGCTTACTGTAACTGGTCCTTTGGATCTAGTACGGTAGTGATGGCTGGCCAGTATATTCTGTCAAACCAACCGCTAAACTTTCTGGAAATGCAACAAACTTGTTAGTTCACCGAGTTTGACAGATATATTATAGCACGTCGGATGCAATGCACCTAACCAAATAACCCTTTCTACGTGTACTCTTTAACATGCGTCATTCCGGCCCTTTTTCTTTTTCTTTTTCTTTTTCTTTTTCCTTTTTTCCTTTTCGACTATCTTTGCAAGCCTTATTGTTATTTAACTTTTGGATTCTTTTTCTTTCTTTTTAATGGTGGTCGAATCTTATGTGGATTGCCTACGTATCACGTTTTGCGTGAATCAGACCGAGCGTAGTTCTGTTAACAGGATTGTGGCAAAATTCAGTAACTTTTATATCAAATAAAACCGTGTAGTTACAAAACACGTCTTACAACAATCAGCAAAACAAAAGGAAATGCTTGACTCGAAAACGTAAAATAACATGCCAACTGGCTTGACCCAATATTTCAAAAATACATTTTTAATCAAAGGTCCATTGCTCTAAAATTCCTGGGGGCCCGCGAGGCATCATTCGGCCTTGCCGCGGGCCTGGGTGTGAGGTCCTTGTGTAGTCCCCTTAATTCTTCCATGATCCGATGAACATAGCCCATAATTGAAGCAAAAAGGTCGGTGCGGGGCATTTGTTCACAAGCTAGGCACTTCATGGTGACGTAGTGCCCGATTTCCCCGATTCGGTCCTTGATCATGTCCCTTTCTCCGAGTAGCCGCTCTATCTGCTGGTTTTTCGCCCCCAATCGTTGAGCGTTGTTGGTGACTTGGTCTAAGAGCCTGTCTATTTGTTCTCGCAGTCGAGCCATCAGATTGTGGCAACGGTCGAGGTCCGCTCTGGCATCTTGGGCTTGCTTGAAAACCCGTTCTCTGAGGACAACATTTGCTTCCCTTAAACTGGTGACGATATCGGTGTAATCCTCTTCCACCCGTTGTAGGTGAAGTGCATGTTGATGTGCCTCCTTTCTCCAGCTAGCTCGGATCCTCACTGTTTGGGCCTTGGACTCTTCCAATTCTCTTTGGACATCGGCAACCTGGCTTTTCAAACCCTTTATCAGTTTTTCGTCTGCCCGACTCCTCAACTGTCTGTCAGCATCCCTTTTCATTTGCTGGATTTGAGCTCTTAGGAAGTCATTTTCTTGTGCCAATTTCTTTTTATCTCCTTCGTTGGCGGCAGTTTGCACATCCATTTCAAATTGGAGTTCTTGGGTCCGTTGTTCTATCCTGCTGATCTTTGTTCTATAGGCTTCTTCTCTAGCCAACCAGTCCCATTGTTCTCGTGACGCTCCAGCAAACTCCCTGAGGTGAGGCCTTTTTGCGGGCCTTTGATGCTCCAGATCTCTACTATACCATGCGGGATATTCCGACGATACTTCGCCCCGGGCTCGATCTCGCACCCGAGTGTCTATTTTTAATGTCTGACACTCACTCCAAATCTTTCGGACCAATGCTTCAGGGAACTGTCCTCCTGGTCCAATTTCAACTACATGTGGGCTGAGGTCTTCTTCTTTTGGGATTATTTGGCATCGTCCCAATTGTCTCAATACTCGACCTGGTGCGTAGGGCTGGATGTTGTTAAGGCCCATTAGCAATAAATATGATTCTGCGGCTGATGCATATATGACTTCTTCCACGGGTAGCCAACCAAACGTCCATTCTATTCCGCTGGCTGTAGTCGAACGAAAAAGTCGTATCCATCCGTTGATCCCCTCTGGCAACTCATGTCCCTCGACCCTCGCAGGAAACTCTTCTATACAAGTCTTCTTTGGTGAACTATACCTCATAAATTGCGGATGGCGGCATAAGTGATCGATCATCCACATTTGGAGCAATACATTGCAAGCTTCAAAGAAAGTCCCTCCAGCTTTGCAGATGGTGAGTGCCCGAAAGATGTCCGATATTATCATGGGAGCCAAAGTACTGTTGTTCTGTTTCATCAAAGTGCTGACGACCCCTGCCACTTGTATGTTGATGTTCCCATCTTTTCTAGGAAATATCAACGAACCTAGGAAAGCTATCATGAAGGCGATGCGTCTATGCTCCTCCCATTTTAACCGGTTGTCTCCGCTGCAGACTTTGCTTTTGTGTTTGGTGAAGCCCCCATAATGACCATATTTGTCATATAGAAATGCCAAAGTGCAGAACCCTTCTGATAAGTCTGGGTTGTGTACAGTTCTGCGGATCTTTACCGTATCCAAAAACCGATGTACCGTCACTACCCTTGGTGCAATAAGGTATTGATCCCTCATAGGGACTTTTGGTCTTCCGACATATCCGGCTAATTCTTCCAGTGTTGGTATGAGTTCAAAGTCTGAAAAGTGGAACACATTGTGTGCCGGATCCCAGAATGAGATCAAGGCTCGTGTGATGTCTCCTCTCGGGGAATATTTAGCAGCCCCACTAGATCTCCCAAGTACAGCTTAACGGCATCTTGTCCTTGCTCACCCAAGTCGCTCCACCACTTGTGCAAACTTAAGGGGACCTTGTTTATGATAGCTTCGGTTGTATTCTGACTCGTGCTCATTCTGCACATTTATTTAAGGTAATTCTTAGATGAAAGCGAAATTTTTATTTGCCCCAAAACTATCTTTTCTGAAAAAACGAAACGGGCCCCAGGAACTGACTGGTCAAAAAAGTGGTCGTTAAAGCAAAATTAAATATCTTGGCGTTCCGCCATTAAAACTTATTTTGAAATATATGGGAGTTGGACCCGTTTAAAGGTTGCCTACGTATCTCACACTCGGTGAGAATCAAACTCGCGTAGTTCGGTCCGTCAAAACAACTATCTTTCCTTTATTGACCGTCAAAAAACACATTTTGTCAAAAACCCATTTTGTCGGCAAAGTCAATCTTATGCCGTCTTTTACTGGCAAACTAAATTTGTGGACTTGTTGGTGAAACGTATTTTTTGTATTTTTCTGAAAGATATTTACTTCCCCATACTATTTCCTTTTGTGTTTTTTTTTTTTTTTTTTTTTTTTTGTTTTCTTTTTCTTTGGTATTTAATGGAACCCGGTCAGCATGTCAGTCTAAATAAATGCTCACAACAAATATGATATGGCAAGATGGTCTTTCCTTTCAGGTTACCTGTCCTATCGTCCCCAGCAGAGTCGCCAGAGCTGTCACACCTCCTTTTTACGCACCCGCAAGGACGCAAAGGAGTTTTTCCAATTAAAGGACAATCGAGACGGGATTAGTTTATTTAATTCAGAGTCGCCACTTGGAAAAATAATGGTGTTCCAAGTCACCGGTTTAATCCCGAACCGAGGAAATTTATGGCTCTGTAATACAGTCCGCGAAACTAGAAATCTGGATAAGGAATTCTGTTAACCCGGGAGAAGGTGTTAGGCACTCCCGGATTCCGTGGTTTTAGCACGGTCGCTCAATTGCAATTTTTGTTTCTATCTGATTCTTTTATATATTTTAACTATGTGCTTTCAATGTTCCGCTCTTATTTTTAGAAGAATTGTGACGTTACGAAAACACATTTCGAGCCGCACCGTAACCAGTACGCCTGCGACTCTAATGTATTTCAGCTTCGCCGAGAGTAAGATTCGGGTCACATAAATGCACACCCGTATTCAGGAAAGTAATTTTATTTCAAGTCATGCCTAAAGAGTCTACCGTCTTTATTAACTTCGGAAAAGACCGTGAAATTAACTAAACGGTCTTTCCAAGGCTAAGTTTTCACCACAACTGATTAGAGGGCCCCGCGATTGTATATTTGCGTTTGGCGAGGCTCATCTCATTATTATTAGGGCCGATCCTAAGATGAACTATATTCTCTACTTGATTTATCTCTAGCAAAGAAAATGTTAATCGTTTATCATTACCTACTAGTTTGATACTTTCTTTTATTTGGGCCATTCAATAGAGCCCCGACTCAAAATTGAACGCTAGAAGAAGATTTCCTCTTTACTATGCTCTTAAACTACTTAAACTTCGATTTTTATTCAAATTAGCTAAGCTAATTTAGTCGACAGAAAACTTTTGTTTTATTTAAGAAAAGAATATTGAACATGTTTCCGATTTTAATCTAATCTAATTGATAACCAGTTTTCGTGTAAAGGATCTAGATCATAGTAGACGTACACGAGCTAAAGTGTACTGATAATCTAATAGCAACGGAGTGATACATCAATCGTCCTGATTCCCCTTTTTGAACAAACTATAGACAAAACAGGATTTACACGCTTATTGTTACAATTAACTACTTGAACATTGAGCGTGGTACTTACTAATTCATAACTTTCGATCAAACTACCATCATTATGCCTCTATTTACTTCTACACTGGGTGTTAGTTATTATACACTTTTAACTTGAACAAATTGACACCTATAACAATATGTATTTCACTGATTCATCTATCTATTGCATAATGTGTTTCCAATAGACCATTTCTACTATAACAGGCTAGGGACATATGAAGTTAACACAGTTACAACACATACAGCTTATTACATGTTCGGGCTCTCCTTAATGAGTACACATGTACTTAACTAAGTTTGGACATGGGTTAAAAGGACAAGATAATCAATAAGCTAAGTTTCATTGCTTCCATTCATGTCTACAACTTCAGGCAGTAGTGAAATACCTGGAAATCGTCAAAGCAAGAGAATGGAGATCAGTTAAGCCGGTGAAACACAGTAAACAGCAGACCAACAGCAACCAGTGGCAGTTACTGCCACTATATACACAGCAACAGCAACAACCAAAAGAATAAAAGCAACCAGTGGCCAACAACAATCCCAACAGCAGGATTAACAACCAATCGACACACCACAGCAAACAGCACCAGGCAACAACCAGGAGATAGAACAAAACAAAAGCCAAGAGGCAATCACAACAACAAAACCCCACCAGTGAAGCGAACCAACAACAGTAGCATGAGAGCTAAGAACTAACAGCAAAGACCACCACAACTAAGGGACCAACAGCAACCACACAACAACCCCAGGCAGCAACACTCGACAACAGAAGAACCAGCACTACAACAACAATGGCCAAATACTCAACCACTGAAGCAAAACAATCGAAACAGGGACTAAGAACCAATGAAACAGTAGCCTTTCTCTGTATCTTTATATATGTGTATCGAAATGTGGCTTGCTATCTATTTTCCCTCAGGTTTTTCTCTCTAAGCTATGACTGTTTTTGCTCTCCAGGTCTTTCAATCTCACTGTCTGTATTTTTGCTCTCCAAGTGTCCTCTCAAGTGTCTGTCCAAAATCCCCCCTTTTAGGTGTCAATACCTATCTATTTATAACCACAAACAACACCTAGGACACCCAGATTCTGCAGAACACCCCCTTGCCCATCCTGCTTCTGTCCAACCCACTAAACTATGTCTAAATATGGGGTTTTGTTATTTTAAATCAAAGACTGCAGGAACTGGTGGTGCCCTGCTGTACAGCAGGCTCCACTAGTTCATTTCATGGGTAAGGTATTTTTTAAATCCTAAGATGCCAAATTACTAACAGCTATATCCCAATATCATATACAATTCAAAAGAGGAATCTGTTAAACCAAACAGTGGCTCGTATCAGTGTTAATTATTATCCAATGTTCCAACCAACAGACCCATATGACTAATCGGCGATGTTCGCCTAATTGATTACAACACACAATTAAGAACAATCAATCACATAGGAACAATAATTTGACACATTCGGACAGATTCAGCAAATAGGGGATTCAATCATTCGACGATTGTTAACTCGAGTCGAATGTTCATTCTAAAGCGAATACAATCCAGGGAATCACAACAACAACATATGCGGGCCAAATAAAAGGCCTTGAAGGAGGAGAACAGAACCATTAAGAAGAATTCGACGAACCAACGAATTTTAATTTAACAAACAAACAGATAGTAATATAAGTGATTAGAATAAGGAACAGGAAGATTTTACCTTAGAGACTCAAAGAGAAGACAACTCGGATTTGCTCTTGGATTCAACTCGGGCTTGGACCTTTTGTTATTGAGGCCAATGGACCTTAATTGAGGTGTTTTCAATAGTGAAAACATCCCAATTAAGGTCTATTAGACCTCAATTAGGCATAAATCTAAATTAGGGTTCATGGCCGAGATTTTTGGGGTTTGGGTAGTTCGGGTTAGATTCGAACCAAACCAAGGGTGGTTTGGGTGTGAGGGTGGTGCGAGGAGTCACCGGTGTGAATTCGGGGTGGTTTGGCGTAAGTTCGAGTTGACTCGAATCTTCAAATGCAGATTCGAGGAGTTCTGGAGTGATTCGAGGTAAGGGGAGGCTGGATTCGTAATGAGTGAGGCGAGGGGAAGATTTTGGCATTGGTTTGGGTTTGATTGGCCTACCGGAACCGCCGTGAGGCGATTTCCGGCAGGCGGAGTACGGCGGAGGAGGGCGGCGTTACACCGGGCTTTGAGAGCTTCTGAGGGAGATGAAGGGAGAGGGGGGTCTGGCTTGGGGGGGGGGCGGGGTATGGAAATGAGTTTATATATGTTTTGAGTAGTTAAATCCTGATCGTTGGATCAAACTTGATCAACGATCAGGATCTCTTCACTTAAACCAAACGGTGTCGTTTGGTTGAGTCATAGGCTGAATGTATTGGAATTAAAGGATTAATCTGGGCCGTTGGATTATAAAATCCAACGGTCCAGATCGAGCGTTACACAGGCTGGACGGGTATTTGGGCTGGGTATTGAGGTGATTCATTTGGGCCTGTTTGTTTAGACTAAGACACGGCCCAATCCTGCTCTTTATGATGTATTGTATGTATATGTGTGTATATATATATATATATATATGTATATATATACATATATATATATATATACACACATATGTATATATACTAACCTATAACACCGCTATTTTTTACTACAATTAACGTACACAATTACATATCACCTAAAAAATGTAAATCACACGACTTCGATATCAAACACTAAAAATGCAAAACTTAGCATATATATTTTTTTGTATTTTTAATTTAAATAAATAAACGTGCACACAAAAGATAAAATAACACAAAATCACAAAAATCATACCCAACACGAAACTATTTTTATTTTTGAATTTTCTGGGAGTACTTCTCAAGTAAGGCAAAAATCACGTGCTCACACTCTATATTGGGGTGTTGTTGTCTTAATTGGACGTACTAAGCTTGTCGTTGCTATAATCTGCTACAATTCCCTTAAAGCAAGATATTGTGAAATACTATTGAAAATACAACTGCCAGATATCACATGGTGCGGTGGTGTAGGATTGAATCAACATTTTGAATGTTGGCGGTTCGAGAAAGATGACCTTCGAAGGGGTTGAAGTAAATAGCGATTTGTGGATTCAATTTCTATGAAGATGAATTTTATTAAGTCAACCGAGCAGCAAGAGATGAGAAAGAGTTGTGGGAAGTGTCAGGCGAAGTTATAAACTTCTAAAATGGTCAGACTTAGGGAGCACATGCTGAGCAGTTGATTGAAGAGGTGAGTTTTCCCAAAGTGGGAGAGCAGCGGAGCTGTGTATGGGCTTGGTAATGAGAAAACTATGCACCTTAAGGGAGTCTGGGATGACTTGAGAATATTGGTACTTGCTTATTGGTGTATTCTGATCTAATTTGAAGTAGGGATTCTTCTGCGATCGGGGATTTAATATTACAGAAAGAAGCTGCCTGAAATGAAGAAGGACGCAGCATAACCCTGAATTTAGGAAGGTGTTGCCGCACATTTAATTGATGTCCACGATGAGTGAATAGACTCGGACATCTGGAGAGTGAGCTCGGACTAAGGATGTGTTATTGATGTCGTAGTAATTGTACCCCATGCAGTAGCATTGGAAGATGCAGTGGAGTGATTTCTACAGGTGGGGTGTTCCTGTGAGCAGGTTAGCAGTCGCGTGGTTGGTAAGGCTTCTGCGAAGAGTTCTACTGGTGATGCAGCAAAGGGAACTGTTGAGTGAATGTTGTTAATGACTTAGACATCATCGTGGTGGAGACTTAAGGCAACATGTTGCTGCGTTCACAGGCCTCAGAGTCCCTTTTTTGTATTTACGTTCCATTGATTCCTTCTTGTTTTGGGATAGTGTTGTATTTATTTTGTATAATTATTCTTAGAAAGGCTTATATCTTGTACCATCGGTTTTGAGAATTGTAATTTGTTCCGAGTAATTCAATTTAAAGTTAGCAAATATCCATGTTATTATAGAAAAGGTCGGGCTTACCTAGTTTAGAGACTATGTGTCATCACGACTTCTTTGGAGGGATTTTTGGTCGTGAACATTTCTATTATTGATTGTATTGTGAGGATTGCGAGTTAAAGCACGAAGGTTGATGTCGTGCACTTTCTGTTTGTTGTGTTTATTTGTTATTATCAATTCAAGTGTTTTAACTACTTAGATTCCTTTACTGCTGTGATCCATTATGTTGGAATTCATAGTGTTTTCAATACCTTGTCGTATTAATATATACATATTTCAATACTTCAAATTTCAAAATTGCCATATTTTTAATTCAGTTATTTACTCAATTAAATTCTCTTAAATCGTCTGAAGTTGTAATTTACTTAAAAAAAGAATTTTTACTAAGTTCACTTATTAAATACCATGTTAAAGGTAATAATTCATTTGATGTTGTATTTTAAATTGAAAATGGTATTTTCTTTGTTCAAATGATTTCTAAAAAAAACTTCATCGTTTCTTCTTAAGTTCCTAATTGGTTTAGAAGTTGTACTCTACTTTATGTTATGTAAATGAGACTCCTAGAACATCTTAATTGCATTAGCTATGGGTCCTATGTACTGAGTAACATAAGAATGTTGTTGTACAAAGTGGGACAAACTGTGTGGGAACAAGGTGCCGAATATGCTAAAGGTTTGGAAGTTGAGGTTATGATATGAGTCATCGAGTTCTGAGATGGCTAGGGTTGTGCACCAGAAATATATATGATTGATTGAGTTGACACTGTCTTCCTTACTTGAGTTCATTCTACTTCTTTGTGTTTCAGCTATGTTTGTGTTGATTTATTTGGTTATCTTTCGTTTCCATCCGAGTTTCCTTTTTTTATTTTTTCAATTGTTTGTGGATTGATTTATCCATGTTGTTGATATTATTTTGTTATCTTTGTCTTGATATTTGTTAGCATATCCTGTTTAATCTGTCTAACTAGTAGGTGTCTTAACTTTTCTTCGTCACTGTCACACCTCTTTTTACGCACCCGCAAGGATGCAAAGAGTTTTTCCAATTAAAGGACAATCGAGGCGGGAATTATTTAATTATTTCAGAGTCGCCACTTGGGAGATTTATGGTGTCCCAAGTCACCGGTTAAATCCCGAATCGAGGAAAAGAATGACTCTATTTAACAGTCCGCGAACCGGAAATCCGGATAAGGAATTCTATTAACCCGGAGAAGGTATTAGGCATTCCCGAATTCCGTGGTTCTAGCACGGTCGCTCAACTGTCGTGTTTGGCTTATCTATCTGCTTTTTACAGTTATGTACTTAGTGCGAATTAATACCCCTTTACCGCTTTATTATTGATTATGATTTACGAAAGAGAAAGTTGCTTAAAAATATGCTTCCGAATCACGTCACATGAAATGCACCGGGATCCTCGACATATTCTTATTCAACATTTCGGGGTTTGGATTTGGGTCGCATGAAATGCACACCCGTATTTAAGAAGGTAGAACTAAAATATGCGCCCGGATCGATTACTTATTTACACTGTTGAGAAGGGCGTGATATTCGTTAAGAAACGACACATCTCGAAATCTAGATATTTTATATGTACATTTATGAAGGCTGTGCGATTAGTGTAACTATTGGGCGAGGCGCACCTTTGATTCAAATCTAAAGCGAACTACATCCCACTGTATTTTACTTAGGAGTTGATTCCAAATTATTTAAAACTTGCTACGAACCACACCACATGAAATGCGCTTGTGGTTCCTGACACGCTTTATTTGCTCTTGCCCGAAATTGGGGTCGGGTCACATGAAATGCACCCCCGACTCCTTTAATCTAATTACGTCATTCAGTTGAGTAATAACTCCCTAGCTAATCTTGCTTTTAACATAAGATCTAACGTTAACAGATTTGGAGATTACACACATGAGTAGAGAAGATTGAACAGAGATACAACAGACTAATTCAGGTTACGTGCATATCTAATGATAGTGTATCTTTGGTCTAGCTACACTTTTCCATAACCAAAACTAGCAATACAAACTTAATTAGAGAATAACATAGCGTAATCAAACATAAGAACTTTGGACGACTACATGATTCAACAGACTTCAAACATAAGCTTCAGACTTCATTCTTTTCGAACCAAGGAATTACAACAACAGAGATGTGTACCTGGAACGCGGAAGAACAAAGATGAGTGAGCAGTGGCAATGCAACAACAGTAACAGGAGCAACAACAATAGACCAGTAGCAACCACAGTAAACCAACAGCAACACAATAGACTCAGCAGCAACACAATAGACCAAGCCAGCAACACAATAGACCAAGCCAGCAACACAACAAGACACAACTGCAATAACACTGGACCAGCAGCAACCCAGTAGTATACAAACAGTCAACACAGCAGTAGCATACACTCAACACAGCAGGAGCATACAGCAAGAGACCAGCAACACCAACAATCAACACAGACAGCCACAACTATATTCCAGCAACAACACAATAACCACACACGACCAATAACCACAGCATACAGAAACAACAAGCCAAACAGCCTTCTCTTACAAGCAGCAACAATACAGTCAACAGAAACTTCAATGAAACAGTAATCAAAGGTCCAATTTCTCAGGTTCCAGTAGGTGTGAACGACTATATGCCCTTCAATGTCTCTCTATGTGTTTTCGAAATTTATTCTGTGTGTATGTCTGCCTACTCTCCTCTCAGGTTTTTCTCTGCCTTTCTCTAAGGCCTGTATGTCTCTTCTTATAGCTGACCAGCAGCTCCTAAGGTTACCCCCTTACACTGAATCCCCAACCCATCATATTCCCTGCAACCTCTATTATCCAATGTCCAGGTATGGACTACAGCATAAAATAATGCTGGTGGCAGGACATCAGTGGGATGCCCTGCTGTGCAGGTTCCACTAGCCCTTTTATGGGCAAGTGATTAATCAATTAACCTTAAACAAGTCCTAACAATTATATTCAATTAAGTTCCAATCCAGAATCAAACTAATGACAAGCTCTAATGGTGAATTTCATACGGGCAGATTCAGGGCATGTACAAACATACAAACAAAGAATAATTTGTTGACGATGTTAAATAAACTAACTATACGAAGCTATTGCAGCATTGAACTTAAACAAGAATTGGCAAAAGAATGGGGATCGACCAAATAAAAGGCCTTATCGGAGGAGAACAGATAAAACAGAAAGAATGATCAAAAATCAATAAATTCGAACACACAATTAATACGAAGAGATACAAGAAGGAAATGAAATACCTCAAGAGAGAACAGAAATCAAGACTCACAAATTGCGGCCGCTTGGATTCAACAATTACCATTTTGAAGTCGAACGGACTTTAATTGAGACATTTTCAGACGAAAAATGTCTCAATCAAAGTCTATTAGACTCCAATCTTGTTTAAATCTTGGGCGGAATCCCTAATTTTAGTATTCTAGGGTTCTTGGTTCGGATTTGGGGCTTTTGCGATTCTGGCAAGATTCGAACCAGACCAATGTTAGTGGGAGTGTGGGGGAGGTGTGAGGAGGCTGTGGTGTGAATTTGGTGAAGTTTGGCGTGGTTTGGGTTCTGACTCGAATCTTCGAACGAAGATTCGAGACGTTTGATGGTGATTCGAGGTTAGCGAGAGGCCGGATTCGTAATGGGAGAGGTGAGGGGAAGATTTGGGTGTTAGTTTGATGGCCATTGGCCTACCGGAACCGCCGTGAGGCGATTTCCGGCAGGCGGCGCAACGGCGGTGGACGGCGGAGAGAGGTCCAGTCTCTGAGGACCTTTGGGAGATGAAGGGAGAGGGGGGGTCTGGCTTGGGGGGGGGGCGGGGTGCGTTTATGGGATTTATATATGACTTAAAAGGTTAAATCCCGATCGTTGGATCAAACTTGATCAACGACCAGGATCTCTTCCCATAACCAAACGGTGTCGTTTGGTTAAGTCTCAGCCTGAATGTATATTTGAATTAAAAGATTAATCTGGGCCGTTGGATAATAAAATCCAACGGTCCAGATCAAGCGTTACATTCTGATGCTGGGCGGGTATTGGGCTGGAGCGTGTGGGCTGGACGGGTGAGGGGTTTGGGCCAATTTTTTGGACTAAAATATGGCCCGAGTCTACTCTTCATGATGCATTATACGTATATGTGTATATATATATGTATATATATATATATATATATATATATATATATATATATATATATATACATATATATATATACTAACCTATAACACAACTATTTTTTACTACAATTATCCCACATAATTACATATCACTTGCATGTAAACCGTATAATTTGATATTAAACACTAAAAAAAATGCAACACATAATGTATATATATTTTTGTATTTTACTAATTTAACCAAATAAATACGCACACAAAAATGCAGATTTAAGATAGAAATAACACAAAGTCACAAAAATCATGCCCAACATGAAACTATTTTTATTTTGAATTCTCTGGGAGTACTTCTCAGGTAAGGCAAAAATCACGTGCTCACAGTAGCCCCTCTTTGCGCGTAAACACGCAGAGTTTTCGTGCAAAGATAAGTGAGCGGATATAAGCGATTTTTGCCTATTCGAGCACTCCGTATGAAGCATTTTGGAAAAGTTTTGACCGAACCTTGCTTCAAAGGTCTCCTACATATCCCCGGCTAAAAGGGAATCAGGTCAATGTAGTTCGGGAAGTTCTGGTAGCTGGGACTACCATGACTGTTGCGATCTCGCTCGTTACTGCTGTTACTGCTGTCGCCACTGCTTAGCTGATCTCCTTGTTACACCGTACTAAGCAACAGAAACAAGAAGCTAGACTAAGTTACAGTACTACAAGTTCTTATCTATCCTTTTTAACTTGATCTTGTCGCGCTCCTCGCCGTCCTGTCTGACTTGGCGTTCCTTCTGATGCTTCTTCTCTTCCGCCAATTGTTATTTCGGCCTATCTTGATTGCCGAACTCCGACCGTTGTAACCTTCTTTATGATCTTTGAACTATTCTCTTCGCAATCTGAATCTATCTGTTCTGATCCTTGTTGCCTCTCTCTGCTTACGAACTTGGATTCAGGCCGGAGATTTCCGTTACATTCAACCGCTTTCTTCAACCAATTAAAATAGATCGCCACTCCATTCTCCAGGCGGGCTCCCTGACTTCAACTACTACTTCAAAAAATAAAATCGCCACTCCATTCTCCAGACGGGCTCCCTGACTTCGACTACTACTTCAAAATAAAATCGCCACTCCATTCTCCAGGCGGGCTCCCTGACTTCAACTATTACTTCAAAATAAAATCGCCACTCTATTCTCCAGGCGGGCTCCCTGACTTCCACTACTACTTCAAAATGAAATCGCCACTCCATTCTCCAGGCGGGCTCCCTGACTTCAACTACTACTTCAAAATTAAATCGCCACTCCATTCTCCAGGCGGGCTCCCTGACTTCAACTACTACTTCAAAAATAAAATCGCCACTCCATTCTCCAGGCGGGCTCCCTGACTTCAACTACTACTTCAAAATTAAATCGCCACTCCATTCTCCAGGCGGGCTCCCTGACTTCAACTACTACTTCAAAATTAAATCGCCACTCCGTTCTCCAGGCGGGCTCCCTGACTTCAACTACAACTCCAAAAATTAAATCGCCACTCCATTCTCCAGGCGGGCTTCCTGACTTCAACTACTACTTAAAAATTAAAACGCCACTCCATTCTCCAGGCGGGCTCCCTGACTTCAACTACTACTCACCGATTTCATCCTATCTTGATTACCTTCCTTTGCCTTTTGTACCATATCCTTGTTCCTGCATTACCTCTCGGACCACCTTCTCTTCTGAATTATCCTGTCTTGGAATTGCTTTCCCCTAGGTCGTGTTACTTTTCTTCTGGCTGCTGGGGATATTTTTGGAACCGTTTACTCGCCTGCTGGGGGTGATGCTGCTGAGGAAGTATTCTTTGTTTCCTTCACCCCTCATTCTTTTCCTTCTTCCCATACCTCCTCTGGGACTCACGCTTTTGCCTCCTCGAACAAATTATGGGATGTAATACTGCTAGAGGAATCTCGAAGCCATTGTTTTATTTTCCCCACAACTGCTGGGGGTGATACCAAGCTCAAATATTACCCCATCGTGTCATCTGGCCTTTCTCAAAACTATTCTGCTCGGAGCTGGTACTTCCCGAAATCTTGTGTTGCTTTCTACCCTTATCCTCTGAGTCTTGCTTTCCAGAAAATTTTCGCAACAAGAGAAAATTTTCTGCCCCAGTTTGATAAACTTCTGGACGGTATGCTTTTCTGCCAACGAACCCTCTTTTCCTGCTTTTAAATCAAAGAAAAATTGTTAGTTTCAAAATGCGGTGAGTGGTCGTGCCACTCTTGTTGGGGCCATTTCTTTTCTCTTTCAGCTGCTTGGCCTCTCTCGAACTTTGAGGGCGACGTTGACGCTTGCTGGGAACGATGCTTTTTCCACGAGCGACCTCTCATCTTTCCTTTTATTCCAATCTTTGGTTTGATCCGACTCTTTTTAGCCGGTGATCTGTTGCGTGAAATCATCTTTCGGACATGCCACATGTGTCCATCATACTCCATAATTCTTGCGAACCTTCTACTCAGCCTGTCCTCCCAATCTTACTATCGTAACGACTTCTGTCTTATTGCCTCGTTCCATGCCTATTCACTTTCAATATACTGCTTTGGGAGACTTGGTAGTAAGCTTTGAAAAATCAATTTTCGAAAAATGAAAGAAAAGAAAAGAATACCGACCGCAAATGACAAAAGAAGAGAAAAACTTTTCTGAACTCAAAAATAGGAAAACTTATCTGAATGTGTGCCTGATCCAATGGTTATGCCGCGCCTTTGAGATTAAACTACCCGGTCTATTCATGTCAATCACTTTCTGATGCCGCGTTCTGCTAGAGGTAAGCGGATATCCCAACCTTGTCTCATGCAGACATCTTGTAACCATCTCGTCCTGTCACCTCACGGTGCCCTTCAAAGGGTTTTCACTAATGAGATTCTCTCATTTCTCTCTATCTCCCGTCGCCTTAAGGTGCCCGTAAAGGTTTTCACCGTAAGACTCTCTCATTTTACTTCTCTCAACTTCCTTCGCCTTAAGGTGCCCTCGAGGGTTTTCACCGTTAAGACTCTCTCATTTACGCTTTCTTTCCCTGCGGCGGGGTATCACCCCTGAGATTCCCTCTAGAGCGTTATCCCCTTTCGGCTTGTGCATCCTGGATTCAATCGAGGGTCGGGATGTCACTCTTGGCTTTCATCCACATGACTTGGCACTTCTCAAATACCGATCGAGAGGTCTTTCTGGTTCTTAATATGGTTTCTGCGCGTGAGGCTGAAGAAAGGGGTTTAGCCTCAACGGTTAGCTTATTTCAACTTTCGGAATCCACACTATCTTTCCAACGAAACAATGACTTCTGCCCCAGCTTTGTTGCTTGGGGGATTTTTTGATTTTTATTTTATTATGACCGAGCCGTGTGGCGCCTACGTATCCTTCTTGAGGAACCAGGTCGAACGTAGTTCACTTTTTCTTGTATTTTTCTTTGTTTCTTTTTTTTTTTTTTTATTTTGTTACACATCTTCCTTGATGATTCCGAAAGAGGGTATATGAAAGAATAATCAAGGCTCAAAGGGGGAACAAAGGTTAAAGTGTTTGGGTAGTAGAAAAATTGCCTCTGTCATTTCATTCTCCGAAAAAATGCCAAATACACACAAACGAAACCAAACGTTGACAAATGCATTAAAGAATTTACACATAATATCTCTTGACTGCATCAGAATTGATAGCCATATCAGTGCATCTTCCCTCGACATCAGTCAGACATAGAGCGCCGTTGGATAATACTCTAGTCACCACAAAAGGTCCCTGCCAATTTGGAGCGAACTTGCCTTTCGCTTCGGCCTGATGGGGTAGAACTCTCCTCAGCACATGCTGTCCCACTTCAAATTTCCTGGGACGTACCTTCTTGTTATATGCTCTCGCCATTCTCTTTTGATACAATTGGCCGTGACATACCGCTGTCAATCTCTTTTCGTCGATCAAGCTCAATTGCTCTAATCGGGTTTTGACCCACTCGTCATCATCAATCTCAGCTTCGGCGACAATTCGGAGGGATGGGATCTCAATTTCTGCGGGTATTACTGCTTCAGTCCCGTACACTAACAAGTAAGGAGTTGCACCTACCGAAGTTCGGACGGTAGTGCGATAACCCAACAACGCAAATGGTAACTTTTCATGCCACTGCCTAGACCCTTCTACCATCTTCCTCAATATCTTCTTTATGTTCTTGTTTGCTGCCTCGACCGCACCATTTGCTTTTGGGCGATACGGTGTGGAATTTCGGTGTGTAATCTTGAACTGTTGACATACCTCTTTCATCAATCCACTGTTAAGATTTGCACCGTTATCCGTAATGATCATCTTTGGAATTCCAAACCTACAAATGATGTGGGAGTGTACGAAGTCCACCACCGCCTTCTTGGTCACTGATTTGAATGTTTTGGCTTCCACCCACTTGGAAAAATAATCAATCGTTACCAGAATGAACCTGTGACCATTGGAAGCCGCAGGCTCAATAGGTCCAATAACATCCATACCCCATGCGACAAATGGCCATGGTGCTGACATTGTATGCAATTCAGTTGGCGGAGAATGAATCAAATCTCCGTGTATCTGACACTGATGGCATCTTCGCACGAAACTTATACAATCCCGCTCCATAGTGAGCCAATAATATCCTGCTCGAAGAATCTTCTTTGCCAATACGTATCCGCTCATGTGTGGTTCGCAAACTCCCGAGTGTATATCCGTCATAACTGTTGTGGCTTGACTTGCATCTATACATCTCAATAATCCCAAATCCGGGGTTCTTTTGTACAGCACCCCTCCACTAAGGAAAAATCCGTTCGCCAACCGCCGAATAGCTCGCTTTTGATCTCCAGTTGCTTGCTCTAGGTATACTCCTAACCTGAGGTATTCCTTGACATCATGAAACCACGGCTCACCATCCACCTCTTCCTCTATCACATTACAATAAGCATGTTGATTCCGGACATGGATATGTAACGGATCGACACGAACCTTGTCCGGGTGATGTAGCATCGACGCTAAAGTAGCTAGAGCGTCGGCAACCTCATTATGCATCCTTGGGATGTGTCTGAATTCTACTGATCGAAAGCGTTTGGTCAAATCATGCAAACACTGACGATATGGGATAAGCTTTAAATCTCTGGTTTCCCATTCTCCCTGAATCTGATGTACCAGAAGGTCCGAGTCCCCCAAGACCAAGACGTCCCGTACATCCATGTCCACCGCTAATCGCAACCCCAAGATACATGCCTCGTACTCAGCCATATTATTGGTACAGTGAAAACGCAGTTGAGCGGTAACAGGATAATGATGTCCTATTTCAGATATGAGCACAGCCCCTACTCCGACTCCTTTTGCGTTCGCCGCTCCGTTGAAAAAGAGCTTCCAACCTGGATCCTTGGTTAGTTCTAACCCCTCAATTTGCAATACCTCTTTGTCTGGAAAATACGTCCTCAAAGGTTCGTATTCGTCGTCAACGGGATTCTCGGCTAAGTGATCGGCCAGGGCTTGAGCTTTCATAGCCGTCCTTGTCACGTATATGATGTCGAACTCCGTAAGTAATATTTGCCATTTTGCTAACCTCCCCGTAGGCATAGGTTTCTGGAAAATATACTTCAACGGATCCAAACGCGAGATGAGGTAAGTGGTATAAGAAGACAAATAGTGTTTCAGCTTTTGGGCTACCCAAGTCAGGGCGCAACATGTCTTTTCTAGATGAGTGTACTTGACCTCGTGGACTGTAAATTTCTTACTGAGGTAGTAAATGGCCCGTTCCTTCCTACCAGTAAGATCATGCTGCCCCAGTACGCAGCCGAACGAATTCTCCAAAACCGTCAGATAAAGAATCAGGGGTCTGCTCGGTTCGGGCGGAACTAGTACGGGTGGATTTGACAGATACCCTTTGATTTGGTCAAACGCTTCCTGACATTCTGTCGTCCATTCTATCGCAGCGTCTTTCTTCAATAGACGGAATATGGGTTCACAGGTTGCCGTAAGCTGAGCAATAAACCTACTGATGTAATTTAACCTTCCCAACAGACTCATTACCTCTGTTTTGTTCTTTGGCGGGGGTAGCTCTTGAATGGACTTGATTTTGGATGGGTCCAACTCAATGCCCCGTCGGCTGACGATGAATCCTAGCAACTTTCCTAATGGAACTCCGAATGCGCATTTGGCCGGATTGAGCTTGATGTCGTACCTTCGAAGTCTTTGAAAGAACTTCCTGAGGTCAGCAACATGGTCTTCTTGACGTCTGGATTTTACGATCACATCATCCACGTATACTTCAATTTCCTTGTGTATCATGTCGTGGAATACCGTAGTCATTGCCCTCATATATGTTGCTCCCGCATTCTTCAAACCGAACGGCATCACTCGGTAGCAATAAGTTCCCCACGGTGTGATAAAAGCCGTCTTTTCTGCGTCCTCTTCATCCATCAAAATCTGATGATATCCCGCATAACAGTCCACAAAGGATCCGATTTCACGTCCGGCGCAATTATCAATCGGGATATGGATATTGGGAAGCGGGAAATTATCCTTAGGGCTCGCCTTGTTGAGATTGCGATAGTCCACTCATACTCTGATCTTTCCGTCTTTCTTTGGCACCGGTACTACGTTAGCCAACCATTCAGGGTATCGAGTGACACGAATGACTTTCGCCTGCAACTGCTTGGTTACCTCCTCCTTAATCTTCACACTCATCTCCGTCTTGAATTTCCGCAGCTTTTGCTTGACGGGAGGATATGCCGGATCGGTGGGTAATCTATGAACCACTAGATCAGTGCTGAGTCCTGGCATGTCGTCGTACGACCATGCGAAAATGTCTTTAAACTCCATGAGTGTTTTGATCAGTTCTTCTCTCAGATTGGGTTCAATATGGACACTTATCCGGGTTTCTTTGACGTCATCCGCATTCCCTAGATTAACGGCCTCAGTATCATTTAAATTTGGTTTGGGTTTTTCCTCGAAGTGACTTAATTCTTCACCGATTTCTTCTACGGCTTCATCATCGCCGTACTCTGACTCACTCTCGTCACTTCTTATTTCATGCGTTATTATTTCCAAACCCGATTGACTTTCTAGACTGGGTTGATTAATCTTTAAGCACGCCATATCATTAAGATCAGTTGAAGGAGGGCTGTTCAGAAAAGTAAAAAGAAGGAAAAATAAACACAATTAGACACGAAGGGAACCAAATTTTCATTAAGGAGAACCGTACAAGGGGAAAACAAACTGCAAACTTAAATCAAAAACGAACTAAAAACAAACTGGATTTTACTCTGGGGACAAACCCCCAACACAAAATTTCGAAAGAAAAACAATCCAAGACAAACTACCAAGACTCCTTCCGGACAGGGAGAGGAGTAGCCTTCCAGTTATTCAGTTTTGCCTTTGGTCCCACAAATTGTATCTCGGCATGACTGGATCCTTCACCATCCTCGAGCATACATACATCTGTGAATAGGTCCTCGAACTTCCTGAAGAACTCTTCGTCTGGCCTGATCGTAGGACCGGGAATCTTTGTTGTTGGATATCCTCTTGCTCCGGACCTGACGAAAGATTGGGAAAGGCGTGGAACAGGCTTCGAGAGCACCCATGTCTTCTGCTTACTCCTCTTTGCTCGCCGGATGTCCTCTGATGTTGGCTGGAATCCCAAGCCGAAGGTTCCCAAGTTTTCGACCAATGATACCGGTTGTATGATTCCTTGCAGAGATGCACCTAGACCTTTACCGGGTATGAAACCATGTCGCAACATTTCATGAGCCACCATGACATCTGCAGCAATTGTTCTGTCATCGGGAATGCATTCCCCTTCTGGAACTCGGTTGGCGGACACCACATCGCAGACCTGATATACCCACGGCCCAACATCTTCTTCTGTTTCGACAAAGGGAATAATGGTGCTTGATTGTGGATCGTTTTCTCCATGGACGATGATCTCCTGTTGGTCCCACTCAAACTTGACGAGTTGGTGTAAGCTGGATGGAACTGCTCTTGCGGCATGGATCCATGGTCGCCCTATTAGGAGGTTATATGACACCACCATGTCCAACACCTGGAATTCCATGGTGAACTCCACTGGCCCAATCGTCAAGATTAACACTATGTCACCAACCGACGCTTTGCCTCCCCCGTCAAACCCTCGAACACAAACGCTGTTCTTGCGTACCCTGCCGATGTCTACTTTTAATTTGTCCAGTGTAGAGAGAGGACAAATGTTAGCACTGGACCCATTATCGACAAGGACTTTGGTAACCACCGCCTCTTCACACTTCACCGTAAGATATAAAGCCCTGTTGTGCTCGGTGCCTTCCTCAGGCAACTCGTCATCGGTGAAGGTGATCCGATTTGCTTCGAAGATCCTATTGGTGATCTTCTCCAAATGGCTCACTAAGATTTTATCCGGTACATATGCCTCATTCAGGACTTTCATCAATGCTTGCCGATGTTCTTCAGAATGTATCAGCAAGGATAGCAATGATATTTGCGCCGGAGTCTTCTTCAACTGCTCTAAGACAGAGTAGTCATGCAGCTTCATCTTTTTCAAGAATTCTTCCGCCTCTTCCTCAGTTACCGGCTTTTTCAATGCCGCCGGAGTGGTCTTCCTCAATTCCGCAGGGGCAAAACATCTCCCCGAGCGGGTCAACCCTTGGGCTTCACAAACTTCCTCTTTCACTTCCTTTCCTTTGTAGGTCGTTGTAATCCGAGCATAATTCCATGGAACAGCCCGGCTATCGGTTATTGGCAACTGTGTTGCTGGCTGGATGATGAAAGGATCCATTCGAACGCCTGCTACTGTCAAGATGGGCTTGATTGCTGCCCCTGGTACAACTATCTTGGCTTCCCTCGGCTTCACCGGTACTTCGTTCACACTTCCCTTTCCTGCTTCCGACCCTCCTGGTATGTCCTTCTTGCAACTGGGTGACTCATCAAGGCTTGGCCCTTTTCTCGTTCCTACCCCGCTAGACTTAATCATCATTACAGTCTGAGAGGCTTTCTCCTTTCCTTCCTCTGCCCGTACCAACTCGATCATATTGGTCTCATGATGATTTGGAAGCGGGTTTTGGTTGATGTTGGGCTCTGTTGGAGTCTGGACCTCAATCCTGCGAGTGTCAATGAGCTCCTGGATGGCCGTCTTCAGCCTCCAACACTTTTCTGTATCGTGTCCCGGACATCCCGAGCAGTAGGCACAACTTACTGAATGGTCCAGGTTCTTCGGGAGAGGGTTTGGTAGCTTAGCTTCAACCGGATTTAGCAACCCTACTTGCTTTAACCGGTGGAACAGACTGGTGTAAGATTCCCCCAAGGGAGTGAAATTCTTCGGCCTTGGCGCCCTGTCGCCCCTGAATGCCTGGTTTGGACGAAAACTCGCGCCCGAGGGGTTTCTGTAAGCTCTTGGGGGTGGATGATTGTTCTGCGGGTTTGGTGCACGCCACGGTGCACGGACGGGAGGTGCAGAATAGGACTGTGCGTGGTGGACAGTAAAATGGGGATCAGGTGCGGGATAGTAATGTTGCGGGTGGTTATATGGGTTGTGGGAGTAATTTTGGTGGTGAGGTTGGGGTGGGCTATATTGGGGTGCGGGGCCTCTATTTCTGAACCATGCCCCGGACTCGACGGCCGCAACTTCCTCTCTCCTCTTTTTCCCCATTACTCCTCCAGTACCACTTTGGATAGCCTGAGTGGTGGCTTTCAGTGCTGAGTAACTCATGATCTTGTTGGCCTTCAAACCTTCCTCGATCATACCCCCATTTTTATCACCTCGGTGAATGATTTACCTACGGACGTTACCAGATGTCCGAAGTAGGTGGGCTCTAATGTCTGCAAGAAGTAATCCACCATCTCGCTTTCTCTCATCGGCGGATCTACCCTGGCTGCCTGTTCCCTCCAACGGAAACCAAATTCCCTGAAGCTTTCAGCGGGCTTCTTCTCTAACTTTAGCAATGATAGGCGATCGGGGATTATTTCAAGATTATACTGGAACTGGCCGATAAAAGCTTGAGCCAAATCGTCCCACGTAAACCATCTACCGGGATCCTGTCTAGTGTACCACTCCAGCGCAGATCCTCCCAGACTCTGACCGAAGTAAGCTATCAGAAGCTCGTCCCGTCCTCCGGCCCCTCTCATTTTACTGCAAAACCCTCGCAGGTGGGCCACCGGGTCACCATGCCCCTCGTATAGGTCGAATTTGGGCATTTTAAACCCTGCCGGCAACTGGACGTCCGGAAATGGACACAGATCCTTATAGGCGACGCTGACCTGGTTGCCCAAACCGTGCATGTTCCTGAAGGACTGCTCCAGGCTTTTAACTTTTCTGACAACTTCCTCGTGTTCCGAACTTTGGAAGTGCTTTTCCGGTTCTGCCGGATTATCCCAGTGAGGTGTATGTGATTGTGGTTCAGGAGCCCTGAAAGTAGGCTCTGGAGGATAGTAAGAGTTGTCATGGATCTGAACATATGGCTCGCCGGCCGGCCTTTGCAGAGGAGCAGGTGGAGGTGCCACAAAAACAGGGGTGGCTGGAGGAGGATTTGGTTTGGTTGGTGGAATGTGGGTGGCATATGGGTTTTCCCCCTGAAAGTACGGATAGATCGGGGCGCTTGTCGAAGGATCGACGGGCGGATGTTCCGGAGCTGAGGCGAGAGTAGGGCGGTTTGGTGAAGACTGTTCCCTGGCCCAGGCCAGGTGCATCTCCGTTATCTGTTGTTTTAACCGGTCTACCTCTTCTTTCATGATTTGTAGCTCTGATTTTTCTTCCTCGAGACTCTTGCCGGAACTAGACATGCTTACTGTAATCGGTCCTTTGGATCTAGTACGGTAGTGATGGCTGGCCAGTATATTCTGTCAAACCAACTGCTAAACTTTCTGGAAATGCAACAAACTTGTTAGTTCACCGAGTTTGACAGATATGTTATAGCACGTTGGATGCAATGCACCTAACCAAATAACCCTTTCTACATGTACTCTTAACATGCGTCATTCCGGCCCTCTTCTTTTTCTTTTTCTTCTTCTTCTTTTTTTTTCTTTTTCGACTATCTTTGCAAGCCTTATTGTTATTTAACCTTTGGATTCTTTTCCTTTCTTTTTAGTGGTGGTCGAATCTTATGTGGATTGCCTACGTATCACGACCCCGCGTGAATCAGACCGAGCGTAGTTCTGGTAACAAGATTGTGGCAAAATTCAGTAACTTTTATATCAAATAAACCGTGCAATTACAAAACACGTCTTACAACAATCAGCAAAAACAAAAGAAATGCTTGACTTGGGAAAGTAAAGATAAAAATGCCAACTAGCCTGACTCAACATTTCAAAGTACATTTTCAATCAAAAATCTAATGCTCTAAAATTCCTGGGTGCCCGCGAGGCATCATTCGGCCTTGCCGCGGGCCTTGGTGTGAGGTCCTTGTGCAGTCCCCTCAACTCTTCCATGATCCGATGAACATAACCCATAATTGAAGCGAAGAGGTCGGCGCGGGGCATTCGTTCACAAGCTAGGCACTTCATGGTGACATAGTGCCCGATTTCTCCAATTCTGTCCTTGATCATGTCCCTTTCTCCGAGTAACCGCTCTATCTGCTGGCTTTTCGCCCTCAATCTTCGAGCATTGTTGGTGACTTGGTCTAGGAGCCTATCCACTTGTCCTTGCAGTCGGGCCATCAAATTGTGACAACGGTCGAGGTCCGCTCTGGCATCTTGGGCTTGCTTGAAAACCCGCTCCCTGAGGACAACATTTGCTTCCCTTAGACTAGTGATGATCTCGGTGTAATCTTCTTCCACCCGTTTTAGGTGAAGTGCATGTTGATGTGCCTCCTTTCTCCAGCTAGCACGGATCCTCGTTGTCTGGGCTTTCGACTCGTCCAATTCTCTTTGGATATCGGTGACTTGGCTTCTCAAACCCTTTATCAATTTTTCGTCGGCCCGACTCCTCAACCGTCTGTCAGCATCCCTTTTCATTTGCTGGATTTGAGCTCTCAAGAAGTCATTTTCTTGTGCCAACTTCTTTTGTCTCCTTCGTCGGTGGCAGCTTGCATGTTCTTCTCGAACTGAAGGTCCCGGACCTGCTGTTCTATCCTGCCAATCTTCGTCCTGTACCCCTCCTCCTTTGCTAACCAATTCCATTGTTCCCGTGAATCTTCCGTGAATTGTTGGACATGAGCTCTTTTAGAACATTTCCGACGAATCTGAAATCTTTTCCCGAACCACACGTTGTACTTTGGGTCCACCTCTCCCTTAGCTAGTTCCCGGACCATGGTTTTAGGCTCAAGGAACCGACATTCGTGCCACGGCCTTCTAATCTTCTCTTCGGGGAATACAACTCCCGGGCTCAACTCAATGGCGTACTTCCTCAGGTCTTGATCGGTAGGAATAACCTGAAACCTTCCTAGTTGACGTAATACACGGTGAGGGACATATGGTTGGACACTGCGGATCCCCATTAGAAGGATATAACACTCCTCGGCTGCCATATATATTACTTCAGTATCGGGTAACCACCCGAACGCCCATTCAATCTGATCGGCTTCTATTGAGCTCAGTCGTGCAAGCCATGCCTCGACGCCTTCAGGGAATACAGCACCCATCATCCGTTCTTCGAAACCCCTGATACAGTTTTTTCCGGTCAACCCATGGTTCATGTATTGTGTTCGGTGATGGAGGTGTTCTTGCATCCATAATTGGAGTAACAGATTGCAACCTTGGAAGAAATTGCCCCTTCTCGGCATACAGTCAAGGCTCGATAGATTTCGGACAAAACCAAAGGGGCCACCGTGCTGGTAGCCTTTTTGATTGCAACATCGGCTATTCCTACCGGACTTATCTCTATTTTCTTATCTTCGCGCGGACAAATCACAATCCCCAAGAATGTCGTTATGAATGCTAGAATTCGTCCTGGCCTCCCACTTGGTTCTATTCCCTGCGTGAGTCAGTCCAAGGTTTGACTCTTCAAAACCCCGAGGAGCGCCGTACCGTTGATATAAGAATTGGAGATCGCAACACCCTTTCGGCAGATCATCATTTTTCACCTTCCGACTAATGCTCAGCAAATCCAGAAACCCATGTGGAGATACCGGTCTTGGTGAGAGCAGGTATTGCCCTCTTAGTTTCCCATTTAGTCCTGCATAGCTCGCAATTTCCTCTAATGTGGGCGTCAGTTCAAAGTTAACAAAACGGAACACATTGCGGGTCGGATCCCAGAAAGATACCAGTGCCTTGATGATGTCCTCCCTTGGCTCGATATTCAACAGATCAACCAAACCTCCCAAAATTCTCCCTACTACCTTTTTGCTACTGTCTTCCAAATCGTTCCACCATATACGGAGCTGCTGAGGGACCTCACTAAAGATTGAAAATGATTTATTCTGATTCGTGCTCATCCTGCACATTTATTAAGGTGATTTAAATAAGAAAAACAACTTTGTTTTGCTAAAAATAAAAAATAAAAAATAAAAATCAGTTTTCAATCACGGCCTTTCAACGTCTCGGGGACGAAGGCTTTTAAGGCCGTGGGGTAAATTGATCGAAATCAAAATTGACCCAAAGGTGGCCGTTTATACGAAATTAGCCTTCCGGCGTCCCTTTCGGGAACATTCGGCTATTTTTAAAAACAGCATCACCGACTTATTTAGTACAAAAGTTAGTTTTGATATTTCGGCCATTTTTCAAAAGGTGAAGTTGGACCTGATGGAGGTTGCCTACGTATCTCACATCCAATGAGAATCAAACCCACGTAGTTCGGTTTTGACGAAACAAACGACATTATTTATTTATTCATTTTACTAAAGGAAAACAAGTAAGCTATTTCTATCTTAAGAACAAAACACATTTTCCTTTTTTTTTTTTTTTTTTTTTTTTCTCTAAAAGCCGGTCAGCATGCAAGTCTATAACAGATAAATGCGCAAGACAAACAGGATGCAGCAGGATAGTCTGTTCATTTCAGGTCACCTGTCCTAGACGGACCCAACCCCTGTGTTGAGTCCCCTAAGCTAAATGCGACATGATGCAAATAAACGTTTCCTACTAGGGATCCGGCATGAAGCTTTGTTATTCTAGGTTTAAAAACCCGGGTTTATCTGTTCTAGACTTGGCTTACCCGAGCGGACAGCTCGAGCCGAGGAGGAGGCAGCAACCCGGGAATACAGAAGCTTCACCGGTTTTGCAACTTATCCAAACCTCGTTCTAAAATGGGAATTAGACACTATACAGAAAAGAAGTCACACGAAGTGCACCCTTCTTCATGATTTAGAAGACTCAGAGAGGAGATTGGTTCCAGCACAATTTATATGTACAGTTCACAAAATATCAAAGCAGTAAAAACAACATTTAGCACATTGGTGCCAACATGTAAAAGAATCGGATAATAAATATGCCAAATACAACAATTATTCCGAGCTCGAATTCCAAAGATATCCCCAGCAGAGTCGCCAGAGCTGTCACACCTCTTTTTTACCGCACCCGCGAGGGTGCAAAGAGTTTTTCCAATTAAAGGACAATCGAGATGGGATTTATTTCAATTATTTCAGAGTCGCCACTTGGGAGATTTATGGTGTCCCAAGTCACCGGTTAAATCCCGAATCGAGGAAAAGAATGACTCTATTTAACAGTCCGCGAACCGGAAATCCGGATAAGGAATTCTATTAACCCGGGAGAAGGTATTAGGCATTCCCGAATTCCGTGGTTCTAGCACGGTCGCTCAACTGTCGTGTTTGGCTTATCTATCTGCTTTTTACAGTTATGTACTTAGTGCGAATTAATACCCCTTTACCGCTTTATTATTGATTATGATTTACGAAAGAGAAAGTTGCTTAAAAATATGCTTCCGAATCACGTCACATGAAATGCACCCGGATCCTCGACATATTCTTATTCAACATTTCGGGGTTTGGATTTGGGTCGCATGAAATGCACACCCGTATTTAAGAAGGTAGAACTAAAATATGCGCCCGGATCGATTACTTATTTACACTGTTGAGAAGGGCGTGATATTCGTTAAGAAACGACACATCTCGAAATCTAGATATTTTATATGTACATTTATGAAGGATGTGCGATTAGTGTAACTATTGGGCGAGGCGCACCTTTGATTCAAATCTAAAGCGAACTACATCCCACTGTATTTTACTTAGGAGTTGATTCCAAATTATTTAAAACTTGCTACGAACCACACCACATGAAATGCGCCTGTGGTTCCCGACACGCTTTATTTGCTCTTGCCCGAAATTGGGGTCGGGTCACATGAAATGCACCCCCGACTCCTTTAATCTAATTACGTCATTCAGTTGAGTAATAACTCCCTAGCTAATCTTGCTTTTAACATAAGATCTAACGTTAACAGATTTGGAGATTACACACATGAGTAGAGAAGATTGAACAGAGATACAACAGACTAATTCAGGTTACGTGCATATCTAATGATAGTGTATCTTTGGTCTAGCTACACTTTTCCATAATCAAAACTAGCAATACAAACTTAATTAGAGAATAACAGAACGTAATCAAACATAAGAACTTTGGACGACTACATGATTCAACAGACTTCAAACATAAGCTTCAGGCTTCATTCTTTTCGAACCAAGGAATTACAACAACGGAGATGTGTACCTGGAACGCGGAAGAACAAAGATGAGTGAGCAGTGGCAATGCAGCAACAGTAACAGGAGCAACAACAATAGACCAGTAGCAACCACAGTAAACCAACAGCAACACAATAGACTCAGCAGCAACACAATAGACCAAGCCAGCAACACAATAGACCAAGCCAGCAACACAACAAGACACAACTGCAATAACACTGGACCAGCAGCAACCCAGTAGTATACAAACAATCAACCCAGCAGCAGCATACACTCAACACAGCAGGAGCATACAGCAAGAGACCAGCAACACCAACAATCAACACAGACAGCCACAACTATAGTCCAGCAACAACACAATAACCACACACGACCAATAACCACAGCATACAGAAACAGCAAGCCAAACAGCCTTCTCTTACAAGCAGCAACAATACAGTCAACAGAAACTTCAATGAAACAGTAATCAAAGGTCCAATTTCTCAGGTTCCAGTAGGTGTGAACGACTATATGCCCTTCAATGTCTCTCTATGTGTTTTCGAAATTTATTCTGTGTGTATGTCTGCCTACTCTCCTCTCAGGTTTTTCTCTGCCTTTCTCTAAGGCTTGTATGTCTCTTCTTATAGCTGACCAGCAGCTCCTAAGGTTACCCCCTTACACTGAATCCCCAACCCATCATATTCCCTGCAACCTCCATTATCCAATGTCCAGGTATGGACTACAGCATAAAATAATGCTGGTGGCAGGACATCAGTGGGATGCCCTGCTGTGCAGGTTCCACTAGCCCTTTTATGGGCAAGTGATTAATCAATTAACCTTAAACAAGTCCTAACAATTATATTCAATTAAGTCCCAATCCAGAATCAAACTAATGACAAGCTCTAATGGTGAATTGCATACGGGCAGATTCAGGGCATGTACAAACAAACAAACAAAGAATAATTTGTTGACGACGTTAAATAAACTAACTATACGAAGCTATTGCAGCATTGAACTTAAACAAGAATTGGAAAAAGAACGGGGATCGACCAAATAAAAGGCCTTATCGGAGGAGAACAAATAAAACAGAAAGAATGATCAAAAATCAATAAATTCGAACACACAATTAATACGAAGAGATACAAGAAGGAAATGAAATACCTCAAGAGAGAACAGAAATCAAGACTCACAAATTGCGGCCGCTTGGATTCAACAATTACCATTTTGAAGTCGAACGGATTTTAATTGAGACATTTTCAGACGAAAAATGTCTCAATCAAAGTCTATTAGACTCCAATCTTGTTTAAATCTTGGGCGGAATCCCTAATTTTAGTATTCTAGGGTTCTTGGTTCGGATTTGGGGCTTTTGCGATTTTGGCAAGATTCGAACCAGACCAATGTTAGTGGGAGTGTGGGGGAGGTGTGAGGAGGCTGTGGTGTGAATTTGGTGAGGTTTGGCGTGGTTTGGGTTCTGACTCGAATCTTCGAACGAAGATTCGAGACGTTTGATGGTGATTCGAGGTTAGCAGAGGCCGGATTCGTAATGGGAGAGGTGAGGGGAAGATTTGGGTGTTAGTTTGATGGCCATTGGCCTACCGGAACCGCCGTGAGGCGATTTCCGGCAGGCGGCGCAACGGCGGTGGACGGCGGAGAGAGGTCCAGTCTCTGAGGACCTTTGGGAGATGGCTTGGGGGGGGGGCGGGGTGCGTTTATGGGATTTATATATGACTTAAAAGGTTAAATCCCGATCGTTGGATCAAACTTGATCAACGACCAGGATCTCTTCCCATAACCAAACGGTGTCGTTTGGTTAAGTCTCAGCCTGAATGTATATTTGAATTAAAAGATTAATCTGGGCCGTTGGATAATAAAATCCAACGGTCCAGATCAAGCGTTACATTCTGATGCTGGGCGGGTATTGGGCTGGAGCGTGTGGGCTGGACGGGTGAGGGGTTTGGGCCAATTTTTTGGACTAAAATATGGCCCGAGTCTACTCTTCATGATGCATTATATGTATATGTATATATATATATATATATATATATATATATATATACATATATATATACTAACCTATAACACAACTATTTTTTACTACAATTATCCCACATAATTACATATCACTTGCATGTAAACCGTATAATTTGATATTAAACACTAAAAAAAATGCAACACATAATGTATATATATTTTTGTATTTTACTAATTTAACCAAATAAATACGCACACAAAAATGCAGATTTAAGATAGAAATAACACAAAGTCACAAAAATCATGCCCAACATGAAACTATTTTTATTTTGAATTCTCTGGGAGTACTTCTCAGGTAAGGCAAAAATCACGTGCTCACAGTCACTACCACACCGAGGTTAGTCTTAATACTTTCTGGGCACTGCCGTGGTGTGCTCATAATACACTTCTGTATATTTTTGTGTACAGATCCAGGAATTGATCAATATTATCTTTGTAGATCGTCGTGGTAGATACTTATGGTAACCTGTTGTGAAAAAAATAAAGTTAATTTTTTTGGAAAAATATAAATTCTCTAGAATGTCCTAGTATGGTATCCTTGATATTTAGTAGACATATCTAGATGTTCTAGAATGTTGTAGGAATATAAGACTTGTCTAGATATTCTAGAGTGTTGTTAGAAGATAAGGTTGCTAGAATCTTCTTTGTACATTATGTAGCATCATATCTAGAATAATCCATTGGCTAGTATAAATAGGGACTGTCTTGTTCATTTGTAACCAAGCCAAATTCAAGAAAGCCTTCTTTCCTAAACAAAGTTCTCTCCAAAAAAAAAATTTCTTCTCCTTTGAAAGCTTCCTCTTCCTTAGTTGAATCCTCCAATCTTAGTTAACGAGCTTGGGCTAGCAGAAGGCTTCCGAATAATACTCTTCTTCTGCTATTCTTTACATGGTATCAGAGCCATAAGTCAGCTTCTAAATTTCAAGGTCGGGTTAGTGGTTGATTCAACTGGTTTCTCTAAATGGATTTGGGTGGTCGTGCAAATGGACTGGGGATGGAGTTATTGAACCAGTCCAACTACAAGATATGGAAGACTTGTATGGAATCATACCTTGTTGGTGAGGACTTGTGGGAAGTTGTCAATGGGAGTAACACAAGTCCTCTTGCTGACGCACCGGAAAATAGCAATACGCATAAGAAGTGGAAGCAGATTAATGCTAAGGCGGAATTTATCCTGAAGAGGTCTATCTCTTCTAATTTATTTGATCATATTATAAGGTGTAAATTGGCTCATGAAATATGGAGGACCTTCGATCGGCTGTTCAACAAGAAGGATGAAGCTAGGCTACAGATTTTGGAGAATAAGTTAGCTAACACCACTCATGGTAATCTCTCTATCGCCGAGTACTTTTTGAAGGTTAAAAATCTGTGTTCCGAAATTTCTCTATTAAATTCGGACGAGGCTATCTCTAAAGCATGAATAAGAAGAATCATTATTCGTGGTTTAAAGTCAGAATATATTCCATTTGTTACATCGATTCAAGGATGGGTTCAACAACCTTCTTTGGAAGAATTTGAGAATTTGTTATCGTCACAAGAGCTACTAGCCAAACAGATGGCTGGTGTATCTATCAAAGAAGGAGAAGGAAATGCTCTTGTTGCCGATAAGAGAAACTATAAAGGGAAATCAAGAGATAGCATGCACTTTCAACCCTCAAGTGGTTCAAGCTCGTCGGGAAAGAAGGGGGAGTCTTCCAGTAACGATAAAAAGCTTTTAAAATGTTACCGTTGCGGCAAAGTCGGGCATATAAAAAGATATTGTCGGGTCAAGGAGAGCAATATGACTCAAACCAAGAAAGTTGCTAAAGAAGAAGAAAAAGAAGAAGGCTGGGGAAAGTGTTTCGCAGCGGAGACTCGAGCAATAAATGCCATGGCTTCCATAAATTTTGAAAAAGACTGGATCGTGGATTCAGGATGTGGGCACCATCTTACTGGAGATCAATCCAAATTCTCCACCTTTCACGAATACAACGGGCATGATGTCATTATTACAGCTGATAATACAGTCCATAATGTGGAGAAGGAAGGCACTGTTGTGATCAATGAGAAGCAAAAAGACGCTATCACACTTAACAGTGTCTTTCATGTTCCAAGTATGAAGAAAAATCTATTTTCAGTTGCAAATGCTGTAGATGCTGGAAATTATTTGCTATTTGGCCCACGTGATGTGAAGTTCCTCCGAAATATCAAGGTGCTCAATGCAGATATCGTTCACTCAGGTAAGAGAGTTAATGATTTATATGTCTTATCTGCCTCTAATTCATATATTGAGAAAATGAGCAGCAATGATAATACACACCTTTGGCATGCTAGACTTGGACATCTAAGCATGGATAAATTAAAAGCCATGGTAGAGTTGAATCTAGTAAAAGGTTTGCCTAACTTAAGAAATTTTGGTGGAGGGGAGGTTTGTGAAGGATGTCAATATGGAAAGGCACATCGTCTTCCATTTGACAGATCCTTGTCAAGGTGTAATGCCCCACTAGAACTTATTCACAGTGACTTGATGGGGCCAACAAGAACTCCTTCATTCTCAAGCTATTCTTATATGCTAATCTTTATTGATGATTTTACTAGATTCACTTGGGTTTATTTTGTGAAGCACAAGTCAGAAGTTTTTAGTAAGTTTGTGGAGTTCAAAGAAATAGTTGAAGGCGAACTCAATTCCAGAATAAGGCGGTTGCGGACTGATAATGGCGGTGAGTTCACATCTGATGAGTTTCTTTCCTTTTGTCGTCAGCATGGCATTAAAAGAGACCTGACATGCGCTGATACGCCACAACAAAATGGAGTGGCTGAAAGGAAGATCCGACACTTAACTGAGACATGTAAGAGCTGGCTTCATGCCAAAAATTTACCTAGAGCCTTGTGGGCTGAAGGCATGAAATGCGCAGCGTATGTGATTAACAGGATGCCACTTTCTCCAAACAATATGAAGTCTCCCTATGAATTAATGTTTGGAGAAAAGCCTAGCATGAAACACCTCAGGATTTTTGGCTCTATTTGTTACGTACACATTCCAGATTCCCAGCGGAGCAAGTTAGATGCCAAGGCAATGAAATGCATCTTTGTCGAATATGATGAAAGAAAAAAGGGATGGAAGTGCATGGATCCTAAGACCCATCTCTTTGTTGTCTCAAGGGATGTCATATTCGACGAAGTGTCTTTATATTATGGAGCTGTATTGGATGAAGTGAGTTCAAAAATCATAAATAATGGAGATTCAAGCTTTCCCATCGCAGGTACTTCTCTAGATAATACAGTTGCTGAGGAGTTAAGAGAAAGGGGGAGTCCTGAACCTCAACAACATGAAACACAACAAGAAGATGATTCAAGTGATTCGGGAAGGCCAAAAAGAACTATTATCAAGCCAGCTCGCTTCAGAGATGAAAATTTTGTCAGTACGTATTCATGTTTCTTTGCAGGACCAATTGATGATGAAGAACCTTCCTCATTTGAAGAAGCTAAAGGAGTCGAATAGTGGGAGCTTGCTATGGATGATGAAATGAAGGCTCTGATGAAAAATCAAACTTGGAGCCTTGTACCAAAGCCGAAGGATATACAACCTATTTCTTGTAAATGGGTTTACAAAATCAAAAGACGAGCAGATGGAACCATAGATAGATATAAAGCAAGGCTGGTTGCTCGGGGATTTTCTCAAAAGTACGGTGAAGATTATGAAGAAACATTCAGTCCGGTGGCTAAGATGATCTCAGTCAGAGTTGTGCTAGCCTTGGCAGCCTCGCATAATTGGAAGTTATGGCAACTTGACGTGAAGAATTCTTTCTTATATGGAGAGCTTGACAAAGATATTTATATGGAGCAACCACCCGGGTACGTCTCTAGTTTACACCCTGATTATGTCTGCAAACTTAAGAAGGCTCTTTATGGCCTCAAGCAAGCTCCACGAGCATGGTATGGAAAAATTGCTCAGTATCTTCATTTTTGTGGATATGATGCATCACAATCAGATCCTAGCTTATTTGTTAAAAAACAAGGAGACTTGTATATGGTTGTTCTCTTGTACGTGGATGATATGATAATAACAGGTAACAATAAAGATGAAGTTGCTAGGCATCAAGATGAGCTTTCCATAAGATTTGATATCAAGAAGTTGGGAGAACTACACCATTTTCTTGGCCTAGAGGTGACAAACATGAACAATGGTATCTTTGTCACTCAAGAAGGATATGCCAAGAAACTTGTTGACAGGTTTGGATTGAAGCAAAGCAAAATATGTTCTACTCCTCTTGAGATAAGTACAAGGTTAAGGCGGGATGAAGGCTCACTTCTTGCAGATCCCAAGCCTTTTCAGGCTCTGGTTGGAAGTCTCCTATATTTGACTATTACAAGGCCGGACATTGCCTTTTCAGTAGGATATGTAAGCAGATTTATGCAAAGGCCAAGAAATCCTCACTTAGAAGCTGCAAAGAGGATTCTGAAATATATCAACTCAACATCAGACATGGACTTGTTTTTCCAGAAGAAGAATGATTTGGTGTTAGTTGGTTATACGGATGCTGATTTTGGTGGTGATTTTGATGACCGAAGATCTACATCGGGATATATATTTTTATGTGGTGGAACAAGATTTTCTTGGTGTAGTAAGAAGCAAGACTCAGTTTCCTTGTCAACCACGGAAGCAGAGTATAAAGTAGCTGCTGTTACTGCTCAAGAATGTGTATGGCTACAAAGGCTTGTTGAAGACTTGCATCTACCTATATCAAAGCCAACTACAATCTATGGAGATAATCAAAGTGCCATCAAGCTTGCAAATAATCCAGTATTCTATGCAAGAACTAAACACATTGAGGTGGAACATCACTTTATTCGGGAAAAGGTTTTTGATGGAACTATCAATACTTTAGAAGTGCGAAGTCAAGAGAATATTATGGATATCTTCACCAAGTCACTTGCTAAAGCTTCGTTCGAGTTCTTTCGTGACAAGCTTGGAGTAGTTTCCAAAAAATTACTTTAAGGGGGAGTGTGAAAAAAATAAAGTTAATTTTTTGGAAAAATATAAATTCTCTAGAATGTCCTAGTATGGTATCCTTGATATTTAGTAGACATATCTAGATGTTCTAGAATGTTGTAGGAATATAAGACTTGTCTAGATATTCTAGAGTGTTGTTAGAAGATAGGGTTGCTAGAATCTTCTTTGTACATTATGTAGCATCATATCTAGAATAATTCATAGGCTAGTATAAATAGGGAATGTCTTGTTCATTTGTAACCAAACCAAATTCAAGAAAGCCTTCTTTCCTAAACAAAGTTCTCTCCAAAAAAAAAATTTCTTCTCCTTTGAAAGCTTCCTCTTCCTTAGTTGAATCCTCCAATCTTAGTTAACGATTTTGGGCTAGCAGAAGGCTTCCGAATAATACTCTTCTTCTGCCATTCTTTACACCTGTTGCTGCGTCCGCAAGCCTCGGTGTCACCTTTATTTGTATTTACTTTCCATTGATTCCTTCTCGTTCTGGGATAGTGTTGTATTTATTTTTTAATACTTTTGGAAAGGCTTATGTTTTGTACCACCGTTTTTGGAAATTATAATTTGTTCCGAGTAATTTAATTTAAAGTTAGTAAATAGCCATGTTTTTACATAAAAGGTCAGGCTTATCTAGTTTAGATACTTGGTGCCATCACGACTCCTTTGGAGGGATTTTGGATCGTGACAAGTTGGTATCAGAGCTCTAGATTCATAAGTGCTATGAGTCCTAAGCAAGTTTAGTAGACTCTTACGAATCGGTACGGAGATGTCTGTACCTATCTTCGAGAGGCTACAGAACTATTAGAATAATTTCACATTCTTCATTCCTTATCATGCGATATTGATTCAGCTCGAAACATATAACTTGTGTTCCTTTACATCTACTCGTGTGTAATATTATCCTTTCGGTGTCCACTACGCGCCAATGGTTCGTGATGCTACAAATAGGCTAAGAGGTAGTGAGGGATGCTCAAACATTTTCTCAATGTGTTGTCCAGACTTGAGATACAAAGGTACTGAGAGACTATTCAATTATTTATATGGAGGCGCACTGGAAGGATGGTGGATGTTGATTGAGTATAGTTGGTGGTATTCGAGTACCTTGTGATTTGTGTTTCATGAGCTGTGAAGGTTAGCTCTGCGGATCATCAGACGTTGTTATCTATAGCTTCGCGCCAAGTGGAGGAGTCCATCAGCAACATTCAGATTGCATAGTGACACTTGCGTCAGTTTTGGCTTGAGGTATATGTATGTGTAGTGTTGGAAGTTTCCCATAATTTTTATATGGCTAAGGTTTGAGATCTTGTACAGGACGATGTTGGGACTTTGATTGATATTATTGCATATCGACTATCCGAAGAAATGGGTCAGCTTTGTGGTGTTGGGTCAGCATAGTGATGAAGTTATTGGTCCTTTGAATAGGAATTCTCTACTGGCATTTATGGAGGAACTCTTGGATTGAACATTTTGTGTGACTCAGTTGACTTGGGGAGGTGCAGTCGTGATGTTTTATTTGCGTGCGGGAGGATCTTGGAGGGTTCTTGATAGTTTGACTACTGCTTCAGTTGGATGTCTACTATAGGCATAAGGAATATATGATACATTGTGGCTTTCTCCTGAATAGGCATTAGAAATTAATGGGGTGTTAATATTATTGGCTGTTCATGTGAAGAGTTTGCATTTTGGAAAGGACCTTGAATTTTGGTTTGCAATGTGTGGCTAGTAGCATGGTGATTACTAGGTTTTGAGGATTTCGAGGTTCATGTTTTGTTTTGCAGCAAGAAACTCTATATGAGTGCTCAGCAGAATGATAGGGTGTAAGTGTTATATTATATGGGGTACCCTTATTTTGTGTTGTATTTTCCCTCTGTGGGACGATTTGATGAAATATTATACTTTTGTTGTCACACATGTTGTACTTTTTAGATAATTCTTAGACTTGGCTTTCCCTTATTTGTGCTTCATAATTTAATTATTGCTGGTTTGGTGTATCCACTATGTAGTGTGAGAATTTGTGCAGTTCCGTGGTGAGTTGTTAGTTGGGCTGCTTGTACTGGCTGAGATGAGGTTCTTAGACCTGAGATTGGTACTATGGTATTGGGGGTGAGGAGTGCTTGGATGTATGTGGTTGTTCCTGCTAAGATTTGGGTAATGGCCCTTGGCGGGCGGGAGAGCTTAGTGACTTGTTGACTTCACAGGCGGCTATGACTTTCTGCATGTCTCTTTATCACGGGTAGTGTTGTGGAAGTCTGGAACAAGGTTATATTTAATGTGAAGTATATTGCCTGGTATCCAAGATGTTATTTGAGCAGCTATGGTGGTCAGAGGTTATTGCTTCGAGTCATTATGTAAGCTTCTATGAGCTATAAATGCAAAGAAGGACACCCTGTAGATTTAATGGATCCATAGCTTCTACATCAAGGATCAAAATTTTATGACTATGAGCACTCCTAAACAGGCTTGTTGGCTTGTTGGGAAAATATTTGACACTAGGGACTGGTTAATCCGAAAGGACTCCTCTACTAATTTGAACAAATATTATAGGCAGGGTAAGTGTAGCATAAAGAAGCTGCATGTTGCAGTAATTATTCAATCCAGAAGAGTCCCTGGAAACAGACTTACTATCGGATCAAAAGCATTGCCAAGGCACCAATTCATCCTTTGGCTGGTTAGCCACAGTAGATTGACTAAGGAACTGGGGGATCTCAGTAATAAGTGACTGTGTGCTATGTGGGAAAAATACCGAGGAGACAATGGAGCATCTCATGTTTGAATGTGATTACTCCAGAACTATTTAGGCAACATTACAATAGTGGAGGGGTAAAAGTCCATATTAGGAACTGGATGAGGAGATTGAATGGCTAAAGAAGAGGGCTACTAGCAGAGTTCGAGCTAACATACTAGTCTTTATGGTTGCAGCTGTTGTCTACCGTACCTAGTCTTTATGAAATGCTTGAAGTGATATAATTAGCTTTACCATGTGACTTAATCATTCATTCAACAATTGTAACTAACAGCTTATCCAGTATATGCATTGACCTACAATCGGTAAAAATAAGTATGAGCGCCCAATTAAAGTCGGATTCACCCCGAAAAGTCCCATTGGGGTAAAGTACTCTCTAATATGAGATAAAGTACTTTCTAATAAAATCGACTTCATATTCATGATTCGAAAATCTTCCATAAAGCCATCAGAGAACACAAATCTACCAGATGAAAACCGTTAGAAGCAGTTAAGCACTAGGTCAATTTGTCTGTTACAAAGAATAGCCAGAATGGCAAATATTCATGTTACATTAGAACATTACCACATCTGTCCAACAAGCTAGTAAGAATGTCCTTCTTCCTGTCCGAAATAGACTAATCACTACATCACCAATTGAATGGGCTTGGCGGTGCATCGATACGATCAAACATATCCATAGGGAAGTCATCGATGAAACTGTCTGGGGTAAGGGGGACGTCGATTTCTCTCTTCGCAGTAATAATCTCCGAGCTTCTATCTGGTCCTGAACATGATGCTGGTACAAAAGGAACTTGCACATTTCCTATGTCTGAAGCACTGAGCTGCTCGAAAAAATCTAAGAAGTCAGATTCCTCAAGTCTCATGGGTAATAATTGATTTTCCAGTGGGTGAACAAAGTCAGTTTGCAGCGGAATCTCAGGAAAGGGGAGTGGAATCTGTGACTCAAACCAGGTTCCCTTCTCATTAGGAATGAACTCAGGTTGAAGCGGATCTAGCTCCAAAGGAAGTGAAGTTGAATTCACTAACTCTGGCCATTGGACCATGTTGATTGTATCAGAGTTATTCATATAGGATGATGTGCAATACTGGGACATGGACAAAGATCTTTCCTCTTCCAATGAGCTCAATTTTGGTCCCTGAAAATTCAATAAAAAGAAAGAGATAATCCAATCCACAAGCTGAAAATGACAAATTGTGGGGATAACTATTCATTGAAAAGGCATAAACATAGAACCTCATTGGCTGGTTAAGAGTAAGACAACAAAAATTAGAGCTTTTTACTTATCTTAACAATGTTTCTTTCTATCTGAGAAGTTTTGACTCAACTGTCACAGACTGACCACAAGTGAGGAAGCTGAGAGATACTATGTCCATGAAGTTTTCAAATGCCCATTTTACCAGATCTTGAGAAAAATACCAGTCAAAAATGTCTCAATGTCTCAGCCAAACCGATATAACAGAAGATTCATTTGAATAAGTCCGGTAAAATTTGACAACACTAGAGGATAAACAAGAGAGCAGTAAAGGGATGACAAGAATATTGAATTACCTCTACTGAAGGAAGTTTCTGAAGAGCAGGAGGTTCCTTGTTGTTACTCTTCTGGGGCTTATTAGGCTGTGGTACTGAGGTCCGCATAATTCTAGCCAATTTCTTCTGCCGGCTACTCCAAAAATTCTTGACATCATTGTCAGTTCGTCCAGGCAAATATGTAGCAATTCTAGCCCATTTGTTCCCAAATTGTGCCTGAAGTTCAATCACAGTCCTTTCTTCCTCTGCTGAAAACTTCACTCCACTACTCATTCAAAAGAAAAGAAAATGAATAATTAACATAAGAGGTATATCACCTTCATTTCATCAAATACATTTCCAGTTTGACAGAAGCAGATGCTAACAGTAAGCATATAATCAAACATCTGATACGCATTGCACCATCATCAGTGCTATAGCAGCAAATCTCACATTTTGAATTATCCATCCAAGTTCAACAATTTAAGCGAATTTACAAGAAGAAGAGAGGAAAAAGCAAACGGCATATCTTCATACGGAAATATAGTAAAAGCAACAAAAAAAATTCCAGTTTGACAGAAACACAATGCTAACACGAAGCATATAAACAAACATCTGATACGCATAGCAGAGTCATCAGTGCTATAGCAGCAAATCTCACCTTTGAGTTCTCCATCAAATGTCAACAATTTAATCGAATTTACATGAAGAGCAGACTAAATAAGCAAATCGCATAACTTCACAAAATATTACAGTAAAAACAACAAACCCCACCACGCAAAATACTTGCACACAATTTCCACAATGTCTCAGCAAATTGTTAAATTCTATGAAAAATAAAATCAGAAAAAGAAACAATTTTTTTTTTTTTTTTGGCAATTATAGTAAGATAAAAATAGCAGAACAAAGAACGCATATCCAAACCCTTTTTACAAGCAATGCATTAAGTAATTCCAACAAATTCCTAACCCCAACAATGGGAACCCGATGATGAAAATGCTTCAACGTTGAAACTCAAACTCTCAGCAAAATTGCAACTTTAACATCAAAAAATTAAAAACGAAGAGCAAAAACAAAAAAACCCTTAACCAAAAACTCAGTTATGCAACAAGAAATTCCCACTATTTCCCAACCCAACAAAGAAAATCCCACAATGAAAATTCTTCACTTACAACAGAAACTCCGTAACCCAACAAATGGTGAGTACAAAGAAGAGTGAAGACAGTAGAAAGCAATACTGTAGAATGAAAAGAAGTACAAACTTTTTCAAGTTGGGGCGAAGTTTATTGACCCAACGAAGACGACATGATTTGCCAGTACGCTGTAAAAGGCCTTTGGATCGAATGGAGCTCCAATCTCTTGGCCCATATTTCTTCACATGCTTTCTCAACACCTCGTCTTCTTCCGCTTTCCACGGCCCTTTCTTTATCATCGAATCACTCATTGAAATCTTACGTTATCAATTGCCAGACTATTTACAATTCAAAGTTTTGATTTCCTTTTCAATTCTGGGTTTTTGTTTACTTATTAGTAATGTGTTCGTGGGAAGTGACAGTTAAGGCGGTTATAGGCACTATCTTCCCACCATTTACCCCTGTTCCCGTATTTTTCTGTCGAGTTCAAATGTGGGGTTCAAATTACTTTAATGCCCATTATAACATTATTGCATGTGTACATAAACACTGCATGAGACCATGGGCTTTTTGGGAATTCACGCCTTATTGGATAGGTTTCTTTTTTTCTTTTTTTCTTTTTTTCTTTTTTTCTTTTTTGGCTAAAAGATAGGTTTCCTGAGTATAGACTCGAGAAAATGCTTTTTCTTGCATGGGTTTACTTAAAAGAATATAATAATTATTATAAAAAATAAATAAATAAATAAATAAATAAATAAATAAATAAAGGAAAATGTTACTAACTTTTATAGAACTCTCACTTGGAGGAATTAAGTTTCATGTGGAAAAAATTTAAACGCTATCTTCACATCTACTAGCCAAATGCACAACAACAACAAGCTGTTTCCAAATAGATCATCGGTATACTTCCGTCCAATAATCTCCCACATTGTTCTTGGATAGACTCGAACTTATAATCTCTTGGAAGGAAGTGAAGGTTGTTTACCATCAGAGCAACCCCTCTTGTCTCAGCCAAGCACAATCTTTGAAAAATAAGAGATTATTATGAAACTCTTCTTGATTTATATTATTCTAGCTATCAGGTTGGATGAATTTATTTTGAGCGGATTTATTTTGTTATGATGATGCCATAACAAAATTATTTTGTTTTGTTTTGTTACAAGCTTGCATATTATTGTTGATGTAACTAAACGATTGGTTATTGGTTTGTTTAGCGAGTCACACTCACTAGGTGCAACTCACTGCTCTCAAACTTTAAGTTGTAAAAAATATTACGGAAAATCCAAAATTAAATGTGTAAAATAAAGGTAAAATGTATAGTTTACTCATCGACATTGAAGTCAAATTCGTTACACACCTCTCATCCACAAAAAAACGTTTGATATATTTAACATTTAAAAAGTATGTCTAAGACACAACACTTTTGTGCTTGACTAATTTTTCGGATAATGATGCCCTAATATGGTTTTAACATGTGCCATTGACTTTAAAAGAAACAAAATAGAAATTACAATTAAATCTCATCTTCTTTATCTTCTTATTTTCTATCTTAAGCACTGTCATTGCCGCCACCATAGTTGTTTATGAAAAAGTTTCCAACGACACCAAAATTTAACCACGCTATCTAAACAACTAGCCGAAAATAATCAAGCTATAATTGAGTTCAACATCCCAATAATCAACCAGGCCCAATTGAATTTTCAAGCTTTTTTTTATATTCCAACAATAGTGGATTCTAGATTTTTTTTCACCAAATCTTCAATATTACTGTTAAAGCATTTAAATCTATCACAACTAAATAATTTTCACAATATTTGGACAATATACTAACAAAATTGCTCAATTTAGATCTGAAATTTTATAATAAACCAACAAAAATTGCTTAATTTTAGATCTGAAATTTTATGTTCTTTAAAAATTTCTATGCGGGAAAGAAGATGAGGGGAGGGTGGTTTGAGGAAGAAGAGCAAAGGGAGGGGAATGGGTTCTTGTGAGGAGGGGAGACAAAATATGAGATTTTATACTGGCTTCACGTGCTTTTTTATATGTGTAAATACACAAGTGTTATCCGGTCAAAAGTAGTATCTTAGATACACTTTTGAAAGGTAGGATATTTTAAAAAAAATCTCATAAACGAGAGATTTGTAACATGAATTTTGCTGCAAGGTTTGATGGGTACACTATGTAATTTACCTAAAACAAACAATGAACGTGCAAGAAAAGTCTTTTGAGGATAAAGCTTAAAATAAATAGTACTATTATTGCCATAAATACATAATCCTATACTATGATTTTTTGGGCAACTAATTTATATAAATATGATCGCTAGTCATAGTAATTGGAACATAGATGATGTCGTTATACTCTCTCAACAACAATCCATGCATATGTTATTACTGCAATCGCAGCATCTAGCACCAATATTGATGCACATTGATGATCCAAGGCAACCTGAAATTCACAAAACAAACAAATTTCAAATTTGTAAAATTTCATTATAAAGTCTATATAATATTTACGGTAAGCGAGCAAAATCTGTGGATTTCTAATCAGAAATATTCATTTGTAATCATGATTGTAAAAATAATTATTACTAGAAAATTGCTTAAAACCACCTAGAAATACCAACTGAAATCAGTCAAAAAATTGAAAAACCGATCGATCTCTGATCGACTTTAATACGTCGAAATTAGGTTGGCACGTAATAAATAGCAACTGAAGTCGGTCGCAATTTTTGATCGATAGCGATCGGTCACTTAAATTTCATAAATGACCCAACTAGAAAAAATCTGTCGAAGAAACCAACCGAAGTCGGTCGGTATTTTTATTATGCAATAAAAAA
>JASVEL010005866.1:0-70532 GCA_032618575.1 Nicotiana noctiflora
GTACAGCCCGAGAATCGAACCAAGGTCTGTTACCAAATACTATTCTACCACCAGATTATTAGTACATTTTGGGTTAAGACTTTATTTTATTTTATTTGTATTCTTTAATTGCATTTTTGAGCGAAAATAATCGACCGATTGCGATCAGTTTTATTAAAAATATAAAATTACCGACTGAAGTCGGTCGATTTTTTAAAATAACTAATTAAAATAACGGACTTATTTTAGTGGCCTTCTTAAAAAATAAATCTCGTGGGATGCTAAAATAATTTCTCGCATTTTTGCGCTAAAAACAACCGACTGAAGTTCGTCGGTTTCGTACAAGAAAAAGTAAAAAATAAAATATTTTGAAAAACCGACCGACTTTGGTCAATTTTTCAATTTTCAGCTTTAAATTAAATATGTTCTCAATCAATAGGAAAATAGAAAAAAATTAAAAATATAAAATAAGATTTTTTTAAAAATTAGACGTACTTATAACAGACACACGAGTGTTGCGACTCGCAGTAGATAGTTTCAATGACATTGCAGATGATGTTGCTTTTGGTGCATACGATAGCTCCGATACATATGATGATTCTGGTGCAGATGATGGCTCCGACATCCCTTGAGTTAATGGGGAAAAAAGAACAAACATGAAAATAATCATGCACCCCGTGACAATGGTCTTTCCCATCTTAAACAATTGCACTTTGATGTATGTACTATTTTTTTTTCTCTCTATTGAAGTGCTTGTAAATATTCGAGAGCCCCTCTCTTTTATAGTAAAGACGGAACATGATTTTAAGCAAGTGATGTTGATTTTTAAGTAAATAGTTAGACTAATTATTAGTAGGCAGTATAGGAAATCCAATCACATTATATTTAAATCTTGCAAATTCGAATATAAAATAATTGACTAACTAAAATGTGTGTATCCAGTGTATATGTAGGCCAAATTGTTAAATTTAATTCCTTTTTTGGGGATTTGGTTGACAATTTTCTGATGTAGTTACTAAAATGTATTTGGTAAATGAATCATGCTTTTAACTTAATTTGATTTTTGCTTATTCTTATTTCTTTTCCTTTAGAAAAACAAAGCTAAAATGTCAACTTAAAAGTTGACTGGATAACCACTAATACCACCGGTACTAAGTTAGTGGTGTCAAACTGATTAAAAAATATAGTTATTGTCATGATCCAAACCGATGGACTGCAACGGGTATCCGATATCTTACTCAATTGAGTACCAACATAACGTATCTTTTTGTTTCATGCTATCATAGGTAAATGAGACGGAAAGGCTGATGTGGGATAACTAGAATAAAACACGTAATACCAACTTATACATAAGACATACGGACCTATAAGAAAAAAATAATCACTCGTACACTGAATATAGGCTCACAAGGCCATTCAATCTGTTACGTACATGACATATGTCTACAAGCCTCTAGGAGTGCATAAGTATCATAAAGGTCGGGACAAGCCCCGCCATACTAAACAATACACGTCCAAATCATACTAACCAAATAAGCAACTCCGGAGCAAATGGATCGCACCAACATCTTCCGCTGAGCTGATAGCCTATTTGGAGGACTCTCTACTTATCTATCAGGATCTGTATGCATGAAATGCGGTATGCCCAAGCAAAGGGACGTGTACAAATAATGTACCAAGTATGTAAGGATTGAAAATCAGTAAATAATAGATATGCGAGAAATATGGAGTAAAAGACTCGACATATAAATCTAAATAGCTCTGTCACTTATTTAATACTTATAATATCATGCATATACGTGTAAATGTCATACCATTCATAGGTATATGCGTTCGTAACATCATCAAGCCTCTGAGGGCATCCCATCATATCATCTTAGCCACTGTGGGCAAATCATCAACGTATACCGGTTGATCAGGTGGTGGTACGTATATAACGCTATAATATTTTCCCATATATATATACATATATATATATATATATATATATATATATATATATATATATATATATATATATATATATATATATATATATATATATATATCGTCATCTGGTCAAGGGGGTCAATGTAATGAATGCAATGCATGAAAAGTACGTCAATAAAATCTTTCGGAGTGTCATATAACCATTATGCCTTTGATTAATATATATACATATATACGCGTATATAATGCCATATGTTCATGGGTCAATGTAAATGAATTCAATGCATGAGAAGTACATCAATAAAATCTTTCGGAGTGTGATAAGACCATTATGCCTTTGATTACTATATATATGTATATAATGTCATCTGGTCATGGGTCAATGTAAATGAATGTAATGCATGAGAAGTACGTCAATAAAATCTTTCGGAGTGTCATATGACCATTATTCCTTTGATTAATATCATAAAGTAAACTTTTTTCAACTTACGTATCTTTCTGAGATCCATGAATAGAAGATATAACAATAAGGCACGTGGGAATTCAAGAACATGGGTACCTCTAATACTTCTATAAATAGAGTCATTTATGGAAGTTGTGCATTTGATCGTTTCGTTTGTGTCGTATAGATCGTTCCAAAGAAAAGAAGGGATAGCCTTAATATTGTCACGACCCAAACCTCACTCCGGTCGTGCTGGCGCATCTCGTGAAGACAAGGCCAGCCAACCAACCCTATTTGCCTCTTTCAGAAATAGGTAAACATGAATAAACCATTTTAAAGGTGATTTAATAATACTACTTAGCGAAAGTACAACCAAACACAATCCAAACCGGGATGTCACAAGTCACAGACACCTAGAGAAGTCCAAATACAACTACAAGGCCAGTAATATATAGAATAGAATTTAGAATCAAAGGAAGAAATCTGGTGCTGCGAACACTGGCAGTCACCTTTCTCAGCTACGATAGCAAAATTTCCAACTAGCTCAAAATCCGCTATCGGGTAAATAAATACATGCATCTGCACGCGAGGTGCAGGGAGTAAAGTGAGTACTCCAACTCAGTGAGTAATAAAAAACTGAGCAGCAAGAAATTACATAAAGCAATTTGTATAGAAGTCGAGTATAATTTTTTGAGAAAATAGTGAAATCTTTAATAATACCTTGGCTCAGTTCAAATCTCTTTTGAAAATGATCATTTCAATAATACAAAAATGATTAGTGCTGATAAGCACAACAAAATTCGCCCCTCGGGCACAAATACCAATAAATACAAATAAATATGCAAGATGAGCACATAAAAGTTCGCCCCACGAGCTCAAATCAATCGCTCAAAACAGTATCAGTCCCTCGGGCACAGTATCACATCACTCAGAATAGTATCAGCCTCGTGGGCTCAGTATCAGTCACACATCACAATATTAGGCCCTCGGGCTCACTCTCAAATTACATGGGTACCCGGGCTCACTATGGGGGTGAAGACTCCGGAGGGGTTCCTACAGCCCAAGCGTTATATCATCGTAAGGCCTGAAAGCCTCCTCACATCACTCAACATATCCTCACATATGGCTCTTGGCCTCAATCAGTCCAAAAATAATCATAGGCCCCTCGGGCATCAGTAAAAACAATAACGCTCAGCTCAAATAGTAGTTCAAATATCATTTAAAACTCAAGGTTGAGTAAAATATAGTTGAGTTCAAGAAATACTGTAATTCAAATGGACTGAGTTCAAGTAGTATATCAAATAATGAGAAAAAAGTGATAAAAATCCCCGAAGTGGGTTCAAATAATTGGCACGAAGCTCAAATATGGCAATTAGCCCAAATCATGATAATATCATCTAAAAGTCAGTCAAATACGCAGTAAAATCAACAACTGGAACGGACCAAGACACAATCCCCAATGGTGATCTACCCCACGCTCGCTATCCAGCGTGCACGTCACCTCAATATTGCACTATAGTGTGTAAATCCGGGGTTTCAAACCCTCAAGATATCAATTACAATCATTACTCACCTCAAACCGGTGAAATCTCTAGCTCGCGACGCCTTTGCCCCTCAAACCATCCTCCACGCGCGTCGAATCTATCCAACATCAGAGCGAATACATCACAATATGCCAATGGGAAAATACCCAATCGAAAATAATAAAAAATAGCAAAAATCTCGAAATTAGCAAAACCTGAGCCCCGGGCCCACTTCTCAAAAATCAAAAAATTTAATATCAATGGATTCCTCATCTCGTTACCAGTCTATACATATCAAATTTATCAAAATCCGGGCTCAAATACTCCCTCAAAGCCTTAACCTTCATTTTTGACCTCTAATTTCTTGATTTTTCACCCTTAATTCATGTAATAACACATTAGATTTATGTTTTAGGCTCAGAATTCCTTACCTCAATGAAGTCGCTTGATTCCCTCTCCAAAATCGCACAATAACCTCCAAGTCTGAAGTGAAAATGTTGGGTTCTTTAAAAAATTCACGAAGATAGAATTTAATACCTCTGAACAGACCTTTTCGCTTATGCGATCACCAAACTGCTTCTGTGTACTCGCTTTTGCGAAAATTATTCCGCTTCTGAGGAACTTCACTTATTGCCCAGGACCGCTTCTGCGGTTCACTTTTCACACATGCGGGACCGCTTCTGTGGTCCATATGCCTGCTTCTGCGGAAGATGCCCAGACTCCTCGTTCCGCTTCTGCGACTTCCCATTCGTTTCTGCGGTTCATTTCCTCAGAAGTGAAAACACCAGATACCAGACCCTGTCATTAAACTCCAAATTTCATCCTATTAGCCATCTGAAACCACCTCGAGGCCCCTGGGACCTCAACCAAAAGTGCCAACCCATTCTAAAACATCATCCAAACTTGCTCTAATCATCAAAACACATCTAACAACGCTACAATCATCAATTCACACCAAATTCAAGCCTAAGTTTCTCAAAAACTTTTGAAATACGCATTTGATCAAAACCCCGACCAAAACACCTACGAACAATCTGAAATTTTGCACGAACATCCAAATTTACTTAACGAAGCTACTGCATCTCATGAAACTCCATTCCAACCCTCGGGTCAAAATCTCACCTATCAACCGGAATTCGCCAAAAGATTAACTTCGCCAATTCAAGCCTAATTCTACACCAGACCTCTAAAATTAATTCTGATCACGCTCCAAAGTCACAAATCATCCCTCAAAGCTAACCGAATCACCGAAAATTACATCCGTGTCCTATAACTCATAAGTCAACATCCGGTAGACATTTTCAAAATAAATCTTCCTTAAAGAGACTAAGTGTCTCATTTTCTACCAAAACCAATCCAAATCAACTCTAACACACCAAATACTGATAATGAAACATGAAGGAGCATAAAATGGAAAAAACGGAGCGGTAACTCATAAGACGACGGGTCGGGTTATCACAAATATACTTGAGCCGATTTCCTTGACAACCCCTCTAACACACGACAATCACGACAAAACACGTGATGGTAAGATCAAAGTAGGAAAAAAATCGTATAATATTCCTAAGAAAGATTGCATTCTACTCCCTTGAAATTACAAGATTTCATGTTACTAAGATGCTGAGAAATCACGCAAATCATGTTGAAGCATTTTGGTGCCACGTTAATTAATCCCTTAGCAAAACACCTTGAATGAGTTTGCTGAAGCATTTTCAACCATTATTTAGCAAGTGTGACCATCTTCATTTGGCATGGCCCCCAACTTATGATGACTAAGCCACAAAATTTCTCCAAATGTACCACCTTTTATGTGACTTTAAGAGTCACCAATTTGGCCAAAACTTATTGACTCGTTGGGAGGGCCTTTTAGGCTTATCCATCAACATCTTTATTAATTACCAATCCTTAATTAACTTGGTAATTTTTTACTAATTCAATAATTAACCAATTACCCACGTAATTAAGATTTATCTCAAATTACTTAAAATACTACTTATTTTTAACACACTTTATATATCATACTATCATAGTCATTTCATTCATATTATTTTTTATTTTCGTTCTCCACCAAAATCTGATTCCATTGCTCAATGTTGGCTCTTTTTGTTTTCCTTTTGTTCATTTTTTTTTATTTCATTGTTTCTTTTTAATTTTATTTAAATCTTTTTCCCTTTTATTTCCTTTTTTTTGCATAATCTAATTTTATTAACATCTTTTGCTCCTTTTTTTCATGTACAATAATAAAATGATAACTAATACGGTAAATATTATGTTATTTCATAACAAAGTGATAAGTAAATTTATGAAGGTGAGAGGGTAGCGAATCGAAAAAAATGAGTTTCATCGAATGTTTTAATTTCGAAATATAATACGGTCCAAGCTATAATACCCGATATTTATGGACTAGTGTTTGTCATTTTTATTTAATCATAGGGCGCATCCATAATTTACTATAGCTGTGTTACACATTTCCAGTAAATGGAGCTGTAGGTGATTTATTGTGTTAAACAAACAAATAATTAGTCTGCCGAAAATGCATATGCATATACCTCTTCGTTTCCAGATCTTGCATAGGCATGTGTCGAGCATTTTGAAAATACAGTGCTAACGCTCATTCCTTCAATTTCATAATCTTAACACTTTGACTGCTAACTCTAATTGGTTGAGAATAAGTTTTAAAATTAACCACAACAGTCCACTAACAGAACATAAAGTTTTATGTAAGTCATCATTCATCTTCACATTTTCTTCAGAATGTAGCTAACTATAACTCTGTTGAGAACAAATTCAATTTGGAAGCAGTAGAATATAATACTTAGAGTCCTCTTTGCTTCTACAATGAAGCTTTCAAACCACCAGAAGCCTAACAGTAATGGTAAGACCATCCACATCAGTCTGGTTAGTAGTATTTTAAATTTGATGTTGACTTATGTGAAGATATATGCTTATATTGTCATCATATCTGCGAAATCCACACAAACATACCTTCACTATTGTGTTTGATCAGTAGGAAGATGGTTGAGATCATGAGAAACCAAGCAAGTTTATGTTACCTGAATAAGTTGGTTGCTAAATTCATCCCTGAATCAATCAGCACATACATTGTCAAAGCAACTTCAACCATCTTACACTTACAAAATATTTATATTCAAAAACTGAAGATCGTCAAGGCCCCTAAGTTTGATATCGACAAACTGATGAAGGTATGTTATCCTCAAGGCCCCTAACTTGGTTACATTTACAGTTGGTTTGGATCAAAAGAACAACATTCATGCAGCAGTCAAAAAGGTTAATGAATGTGTTTGATAGAATTATTTTTTTATTCTATGGTATTATTTTCCTATCACATTGCAGATGAATTTGACTTAAGTCACTAACATATAACCCCCACCCACTTCCCTGTTTAATGTTTGGTTAGCCACGAGTATGAAAGATTTTTATGAGGTGCTTGGCGTCAATCGGAATGCAACTGCATCTGAAATCAAGAAAGCTTATTATGGGGTATGTTTTTTATCCCCCCTCTTTGTTGGTTGATCTTGTGCTTTAAGGTTTGTAATTGTAAAAATTCATTGACTTGCTACTCGAATAGGAGTTTTTAATAACTCAAGTAGCAATTTGCAATTAAATTGTTTTGGAGTTTGTAGCATCTTTATCTCTGTTATTGGTGACACATTGTGTTATGCTTCAGCTTGCAAAGCGACTACATCCAGATATGAACAAAGATGATACAGATGCTGAAAAAAAAGTTTCCGGAAGTTCAAAAGGCTTATGAGGTACTTGCCACTTTGGAGAACTTTTTTTCTCTATAAAATGTTGTTTTTGAAGTCAGTACCACATGGATTTTTGTATGAAAAATTGTTTATTTCTATGTTGCAGGTTCTGAAGGATGAGAAAGCACGTGAACAATATGATCAGGTTTGACATGTGTTATGGGTCACTTTGCACTTAATCCTGGCAGACATTTACTTTACTATTTCGTGTTATATGCATATTAGGGGTTTGTTTTGCCTAGAAAAATTTAAGACTTTGATTGTTATTTCTCTTGAATGAGAAGCATTCTGATGCATTGCTCATTGTGCAGCTTGGGCATGATGCATTTAATAGTATGAATAATGGTGAAGGTGGAGGTGCTGCGTTTGATCCGTTTGGTGGCTTTAGAAGTCCATTTGAAGACATGTTTAGAAATGCTGATGTAAGAACTAGATTTGGGTTCTGATATTCATCTACATTGTCTTGGAAAATTGCCATCGTGATATTCTGGATATTTGAATTTCTTGGTAGCTGTCTGTTTAGCATTGAGTTGTACTAATTTGCCTATGATGTTCCGCCTCTTCATAAATCTGGTTGTTGAGCTAGATCCAAAGTTGAGTGGTTGTGCTCTCCCCTATATGAGAGAGGTCATCTGGTGTAGAGGTTGATTTTTTTGCTAAACAGAGTCACAATCGGCATTAGAGAGAATGAACATAATTGCCAAACAATCTGAATTATTTTCCTCCTTCGCTTGGTTCTCCCCTTTCGATGAATATTAGCCCCATTTTTATAAATCTATATGAGTCATTGACGTTTGAGAGAGATTGCAGAAGGATAGGGTCTACAAAGATAATGTTTGTGAATAGGTACTTTGTTTGCAGCTAAGTACTAATCAATGTTGGAAGTTAAAGAATCAGTAGTATTTGATGTCATTGTTACCTATCGAGTTTCCTTAAGCTTCAAATATATACTTTTTTCAATACATCTTTATCTTACCTTATCCGAAAAGGGGAAAAAACTTTACTTTTTTTTTGACAAGTGGGAGAAAAAAAAACTTTATTGGATACATCCCTGTCTTTGTGGGAAATAAAGCGTAGGAATGATTTCAAGTGAGGTGCTATGAAAACATATGCTTTAATAGTTCTCCTTAATCTCTTAGGCATCCACTTTTATGGTCTTTTCCTACGCATCATGACTCTTACAACTTAAACTCTTTTTGTGCTGAATCTGATGCAAAATTAGGTGAACCTACTGTCAGTACCTACTTTGTTATGCCCATCTCTTTTTTATTCTTAATTTCAGTACTTGAGATCTAACTGACATTTATCACGAAGTTTGGCCAAGTGAACCATTTTGGGTTTATGTTGTTAAATTTGATGCTGAGTGGGAAAATCGACTGTACAACTACCTTTAAATTTATTATTAATGAAAGTATTTTTTTTTTCCAGCATTAGCTATTAATTTATTATATTACATTAAGCATCAAGTATTTATCTTTAAACTCTTCTTTTCTAAAATTATTCCGCGCATCGCGCGGGTACTATACTAGTATATATATTAAAGTAAAGAAGTTTGCCTTAAAAATTAGCCAAGTGGCAAATTAATTGGCAACATAATTAAATGACACGTGAAAACTAAAATTTATTAAGACTTATTTATATTAAAATGCAATTTTGAAGACCCACAAATTTAGGATACATTTGTATCACCTTCTATTTATCCTATATCTATTAATATCTATTAATATTTAATTAATAAATAACTATATATATATATAAGTAAAACCTTCCAATTATCCCAAAAAATCTGTTATGCAATATAATTGATATTAAAAGTACGCCGACAATTCTGGAGTCAATATTAAATTTGTTTATATATTAAATAAAACCTTCCAGTTATCCCCAAAAATATGATATGTAATCTGTTTAAAACTTTCAATTAGACCGAAATTGGGGAATCCCATTTATAGCAAAGAAGCATTTTCTTCTCTTCATCAAGACTATCGCAATTTTGAGAATCCAAAACCTAACCAAAATAATCTCTTCCACAATTTTGTTGGTATCCCATTTTATTTACTTCCGGGAATTTCAAAAATTTGGGAACCTAACCCGAAAAATCTTTTTCCCAATTCTGTTGGATTTCGATACTGAAAGAGGAGAAATCACGTTATTTACGCCGGGTAATTTGGGATATTTTACCGCATTCCGTATTTGTCTATAGATATAATAGTAACTGAATGTTTTTACATAATGTTTTTGTAATTACTTACTGTTTAGGGTTTATTTTTCCATACAATAATTGCGGCATTCCGTCTATATATACGACATTTGACGCCATGTGAAACACAATCTTCTTATAAAGTTTTCTGGAAGAAGAACTATGACGACATTTGACTATATTTGCAATATATCGAGTAACAAGATGAATTGGAATTTGAAGGTACGAATAGTGAGATTGTGGCATGTTCCCGACCGCGACAAACCAGACAACACCGTCTCCCTTGAATTAATTATTCAAGACAAAAAGGTCCATTATTTTTTAGTTGCGGTTATTTTTTCATAAAACTCAGTCAAAAATACTGTACGACTGATTATTTGCCTCACTCTTTATTAATTATGAATTTTTGGACGCTAGGGCGATCGTATTCAAGCCACTGTTGGTCGGTCACTTATACGTATGTTCAAAGAAAAGTTAAAGGAATTGAGTTTGTACGTTATGAAGAACTTTGTGGTTGCACCAAATTATACGAAACTTAAATACACGCGGCATAAATTGAAGTTGCCTTTTACTCATAAGACGATTGTAGAGGAAGCAAATGATCATCTTTTTGGTATGACTATCTTCGACTTAAAACCTTATGAGTATTTGATAAACAAAATTGATGTTGAAGAAAGTGAACTCTCCGGTAAGTATTCAATTCCCAGTTCTTTAATTTGAATATCTTATAAACTTTCTCCTAATTATTTTCTTAAATTTTTATAGATGTCATTGGAGAGGTTGTAAGTTATGGTGAGGTAGAATCCCATAACCAAGGCGATAAAACCAGCAATTATATGCATGTGGAACTTGAAGATCATGAGTAAGAATGCATCTATGAATTTACTTTGTTATATTTTTTAACTTCATTACTTATCGTTGTCTGATTATATTGTTATGTGCTAACATGATTATAGCCGTTTTCTAAATAAGTTGTTATATAAATTACACAGGAGGAATAATATTTCGGCAACATTTTGGGGAGAATTTGTTGACCAAATATTGCCACATTTACAGGGATCACCTCATCAGCAGGTCATAATTGTTATGCAGTTGATAAAAGCTCACAAATTTCAAGGTATTTCTGTTGTATTGATGTTATTTGATAATTTTCTTATGTTAAGTTTTTGGTTCAGAAACTAAAGTTATTTATAGGCAAATATTCTGTGCGTAATACATGGCATGCCTCAAAGCTCTGGATTAACCCGGATCTTCCTCTAGCTACTGATTTTAAGTCCAGGTTAGTTATTTTATGAATTAAATTTATGCGGATACTACACATAATAATGGATAAAACTAATACAAGCTTTCGTCAATACAGAATGGCAATCGTGAATGAAACTAACTCTGCCAGGATCAGTCAAATACATTCTCAGCGTAGTTATTCTATTTATGATGAGTTGACTACTGGAACTGTAGAAGTTAAAACTATTAGCGATTTGGTCGACTGCATGGAGGTGACTAATCTATTAAAATCCTTTAGTATTTAACTAATGTTATGTTGTTTATGTATATAACTGTTATGTCTAAAATTACTCTTTGTTATGGTGAGCCATGTGCACATATATGTTTTTTGGAAAACATGTTAAGTAAGTTTACATACTGTAGTGAGCCATGTGCACATATGCTCTTACCATACTATTTGTTTTGGTGATCTATGTGCACATATGATCTTGGCACATATGTTATGATCCCTGTTGCATACGTTTATGATCACAACACAATTTGCATATAGAAATATAATTGTTGCAAAGCCAATATACTTCCCTTTATTAACTTAAGAAGGAAAATATTCCAAAGTGATTAAAACAAATTAGCCTCATACATTCAATAACTCATTTAACATGTAAATGCTTAAATGAAAATTCTTAAGATGGTAAAAGCCTTTGGTGACATGCTGGTGACATGCAACTCCAACCTACCGGTGACATGCAACTCCAACCTGCTGGTGACATGCAACTCCAACTTTTAGAGCTTCTTCGTTTTGTCAACATTTTGAGCCCAAATGAAACCGAGCTGGCTCGCATAACAAAAATGCCAACAGAGAGTTTCGACCAAATCAGCAAGGCAGTGGAGAAGTGCTATGAAATGGTTTGTTTTAACATGCCTATTTTGTTTTTATTGCTTAAAGCTTGCATCCAAAGTCTTATGACCCTGACTATGTTGCTCTCCTACCATCTGGTTTTGCTATCCTTCCAGACATATCGACAATTCACAGTGGAGATAATCTAGAGGTTATTGGTAATGGTAGTGGATCTTTATTAACTGTTGCATTTCAGATATTGGTTGATTCAGTCCCTCGATTCAGATGTGTTTAGCTCCATCTGGTCTCTAGGATTTGTCAAAAATTTAACATTTGAGATGCCTCCAGTAGAGTTGAAAGAGGCACCATTAGAAATCCGACTTTGAAGGTTGTCATTAGGATTTGCTGGTCTGATGACAGCATAGTTTTTGAAAATCGCCTTCTCAGATGCTGGTTCAACTGATGGTACCCTTTTGAAACAGTGATTTTGTGGCATAGGGGTGACAGCAATAGGAGGCAAAAGAGAGGAGTATGACGATGGTGCTGCAGCTGCAGCAGCCACTTTTGCAGCAGCCGCTGTGGCTGCTATAATTTCTTGAGCACCTTCTCGAAGTTGAATGAAGTCTCCATCTATTACAAATAACTAAAAGTAGAAAGATCAAATTAGTTGCTGATAAAGCACAAGCTCATTAGAGATTCACTACACAGAACAATGTTATACATACTTCAGGATGGTTTGCAACAAATTCATCAAGTTTCCAATAGTCTCATCAAGTGCACTGTTGAAAGGATTAAAACAGTTGTAACATGCGAAAATGCTTGATCCAAATTTAAGGTAAGACTTCTTTATACGTGTTTTCAATTGGAATATTCATTGACTGTATTTTAACCTAATACAACAATGTCAACATGAAGCTACGTGAAGAGAATGTCCCTTCAACATGTATAAGCAGCGAAAATTTCAAGGTATTTCAGATGTCCCTGATTCAAAGTGAAGAGAATGTCCCTTCAACATGTATAAAATTCTGCATTAGTATCCTTAACATTTTTGCCGTGGTTCATTATCAGCAGTTTCTCATTGAACATTTGCTGTTACTAGAAAAGTTGATAACTTGCCTCTTTTGTTGTCTGTAGGTTATGGTTGAGGTTTTTCTATTTTTGTTGTTAAGATATAGGTTTTTCATGACGCAAAGGACAGTATGTTTGGATTGATTGATACTACTATTAGTTATACAAGTCTTAAATTGTGACTGTTGTTGCACTTGTATTTGATTGCATTTGATTCCTTCACGAGTTATCTGTCCGTCTGCCATTGGATTACCAAAGTTCTTTGCACAATATAGTACCTTAGTACGTGGCAGAACCACATTATTGTCTATCAATCAGGATAAAACTGTTCGAAATATTTTACGAGAGGAAGAAGAAGGAGCCGCCTGCCGAGTTCTTTTACTTGATCGCATCACACATGCTGAAGGATGAAGTCCTATACCACTTCGTTTTCTGAGTGAAGGCCAAGATTTTTTTCCTTTTGATACGAGAAATAAAATCTCACAGAAAACCCATCGTCTACAGGTAGAGGTGTAGTTCCAAAACGAAGTTCAGCACTCAAAGTGACCTCTTTTTTACGTGACTGAGTTTGCTTCCTTTTAACTGATCAGACTTGCTTAGCAATCTAGAAATTGTTTTTAACATGGTATGTGATCAAGGCTCCACAACTCCTCCGGCTGAACAATGAGGTTGCACAATCCGAAAGATCTCTATCAGTTTCTATGAAGAGTTGTTCATCATACATTGAGCCCACAGATTCAGCAAGCAATTTGTCCTTTGAAACATGCTGATAATGCATAAGAACGATATGCTGCCAAGACAAAGATACAATCGAAACTGGAGACGCACAAGGATTACAGTAACACAGAAAAGACGGAATAACCAACCTTTGTTCAAACTCCATTTACTGTCCTCTCAATATACTATATGTAGTCGACCCGCAGTGCAATGTGGGATCCGTACTTGACAAAACCCGAGCCTAGCATTGGACACATTGTGGATGACTTTACCTATTCAAATGTCTCTGCCAAAATCTGTAAGGGCCATTTGAATGTCCACCTTCATAATTTGAATATCCTCCGCCTTGAAGCGATGTCGTTCAGAACTACGAAACAATGCATTTTCCAATAATGTATGTAACAAACCCTCAATGTCAACCATGTTTAATCCATGTGTTGCAGAAGCTGCACATCAAATGTTTATTCAGTATCTTAAATATTCATAGTTACCAAATCTTAGGAGACAAAATAATGATACATCATATAGAACATTTGATGGCTGAAAGGTTTATGTCAAAATCAAAAGAGATCCTTCTCTGCATCCTTTTCAACTTCATTTGCAGAATCTTCAACCGTGCATCTTCATCTCGTAGATGAAGATATATCAAGTACATGGTCTACAGATCGTCGTGGTCTACAATCACAAAAATATATGTCAAGTAAAATATATTGAACATATAGAGGGACATATGGGCAAGGTAAATCGAATATAAACTATCAATTGGGTGATATTTAAGGAACCATTTTATTCAACCATATTCAACTATGTCGGACGATAATACGAAAAAATCCTAATATTTGCAGTAAGCTTTAACTAAATGTCGGACGATAAATGAGCAACAGATGATGTAGTCTTGGGTTGTTAGTAAACAAAATCTGCATTAAAGTAAGGAGTCTAAATTAGTTGGAAATAAAGAATGATGTGCGTTACGGCAGAATTGAATCACATAGCAAAATACATTGAAATACCATCAGCACCATCCATCAATTAGATTATTAATATGCACCAGCACAATGTATAGAATGTACCAGCAGAACACTTAGAAACTATTCCCAAAACAAAATGTTACTAATAAGAGTTGCTTCACCAGAAAAGTTGATAACTTGCCTCTTTTGTTGTCTATAGGTTATGGTTGAGGTTTTTCTATTTTTGTTGTTAAGATATAGGTTCATGACGCAAAGGACAGTATGTTTGGATTGATTGATACTATTATTAGTTATACAAGTCTTAAATTGTGACTGATGTTGCACTATGTTGCACTTTGTAAATACAATAAAATGAGAAAGTCATGTTGGCGATGATGTCTTTCAAAGATTAATTAGTCCTATGCTTTTCAGCATTCAACTTCCTTGATATTTACGGAATTGTTAACTGAACTGTCAAAACAGATCAATAATTCTCATCTATTCCAATTCAACTGAACACTTCAAAATGCAATTAATTTAAATTAGATCACAGTATACACCGAAAGAATTTGTCTTATTATATACCTTTTGAATATACTCTTAATCTTGATACTTACTCAGTGAAATAAGAAGTGTGAAATCATCCGCGCATCGCGCGGGTTTTAATACTAGTAGAAAAAAAAGGAGAAAAAGAGGCCATTACCTACAAAAGCTATAATGGGTATGAAGGGTAATTAATTTGATAGGTAAAATAAGAAATGGGTAGTCATGAGTAATTAGTTTAATTCCTTTGGGTAAAATTATAAAACTCCCCTAACTAATATTTTCTCTAACATATTTGCTTTATGTGTAAAGTTACTTCATTTCCTGGTGCTACAAATTCACTCAAATCAACCGTGCGATAACACAGTACACAATTGCAACATAACATGAAGGCAATCGTTTTCATGTAATAATATTAATAATATACATATAAGAGAAACAAGAGAAAAGATTGAGAGCATGTGTGATAACAGATGTCTCATGTTTGAATCTTTTGATACAGTGACGAAGCTAAATTTTCATTAATGAGTGTCAAAATAAAAAAATTTACTCGCATGAAGAAACTAAAGGAATTCAACGTATAGCATACATTTTTCTATTATATAGAAAAGAGAAGATGGTTGACCATGGACATATATATCATTTTATAAATATTTCATGTTTGTATTTTTTAAATACAAAATACACATGGACCCCACATTTCTCTAGCTACAACTCTACTTTAAATACACTATGCATGTGTTGATTAGACTATTTGTGTAGTGCAAATGCTCATTTATAACATTTTTCTCATTTTGGAAAATTATTAATTTTGTTTTATTTAAATAAAAGTTTCCATAGAGAAAATAAAATTAATTTTTAAATAATACAACAACAAAAAGAAGTATCCTATATTTACAAGATTTTTATATTTATCCAGTTACCCTACTATCTTAAAGCAATTTGAAAATAAAAATTAAATAATTTTCATCTTCCATATTATTTGAATACGATTTCAAACTAAATATTTTTATATTCAAAAGTAATTTTAAAATATATAGCTTGTTAAACCTCAAAAGTTAATTACCTGAACTATAGAAAATTAAAGGAAGATGGTTGACCAAGGACATATATGTCATTTCATAAATATTTCATGTTTGTATTTTTTACATACAAAATACACATGGACCCCACATTTCTCTAGCCACAACTGTCCTTTAAATACACTATGCATGTGTTGACTAGACTATTTGTGTAGCGCAAATGCTCATTTATAATCTTTTTCTCATTTTGGAAACTTATTAATTTTATTTTATTTAAATAGAAGTTTCCATAGAGAAAATAAAATTAATTTTTAAATAATACAACAACAAAAAGAAGTATCCTATATTTACCCAATTTCCCTACTATCTTAAAGCAATTTGAAAATAAAAATTAAATAATTTTCATCTTCCATATTATTTGAAGACGATTTCAAACTAAATATTTTTATATTCAAAAGTAATTTTAAAATATATAGTTTGTTAAACCTCAAAAGTTAATTACCTGAACACCAATAAAATAATAATTTTAGGCCTTTCCTCTATGTGGAAAGGCGCACTAATACAATGTTACATAAACTATATCTATTAACAGTAAAACGACAGATCTTAAACTGTCTTACATAGCTAGGTCGATCTGTAAATACGACTCACAATACTGCAGAATAGCATGCCAATACTTCTGCTTGCAAAGCATCTTGTGCTTTACGGAATCCGTTTGAACTGCAATTCCATTTGCTATTTGGTGTTGACGCCTATTTTACTGGGTTGTTGTTGTTGTAAAGCAATAACTGAATTTGTTCATATATCTGGATCGCCAAATAAGCATAGTTTTAGAGAGCACAAGTCTTAATGATACTTCGAATTTCAACGATCCTTTGCATCCAGGTCCAAAGAAGCCAAATTCACCAGAAACAAAAGCCTAAAATTGTTATTGATATAAGCCTGGGAGGGGGAACCAGAAACAGGCGGCTAGAGCATAAACCGGAACCAAAAGGTTCAAACTAAACAACCTTGCTCTCCAATTTATTCAGATAGCTGATGCAGCTACAGCTACGTCCCTGCGTTAGTCTTTTTCATTAGGTCATACTTATCTAGGGATCACATTGTCAAGATAAAAATACCCTCGAACCAGTTCCTGCTTTAGTGACTAGTACCCCATCACCTTGAATTGGTTGTTAAACCACTGATTCCAGATCAGCCATAGAAACCGTTAATCCACTAGCATTTTCAGATTCAGAGAACATGATTTCATCTGTCAGTTCTCTCAATTTCGAATAAATTTCACGGCAACGAGGATGTGATAGATCCTCTGCATTGAAAGCATGAACCTCGTTTTGAAGTTCTATCCAACTCCAACCAGGTACCTTACTGACACTCTTTTCCCTCATCAGCCTCTTAATATTAGCTATTTTATCCCACTTCTTAATTTGTCGGTACATGTCTGAGAGCAAAACATAAGTGCTATGATCTCCCGGCTCCAATTCTAGCAAACGGCTAGCCACCTCACTTGCATATTCAATATCACCACATGACCGACAGACACCGAGTAGAGTTCTCAAAACCATTGCATCAGGATCAAATGGCATCCCTTTAACCAGCTCTTTTGCCTCCTCAAGACGTCCAGCCCGCCCGAGTAGATCAATTGCACAAGCATAATGTTCCATTCTTGGAACAATTCCAAAATCAGCTTCCATAGATTTGAAAAAATGGCAACCTTCTTCAACAAGACCAATGTGACTACATGCAGTCAAGACTGCCACAAAAGTTATATGGTCTAGCTTCACTTCGCTTTGTTTCATTAGGAAGAAGAGGTCAAGGACAAGTTTACCCTGCCCATGTTGTGCATGTGCAAACATGATCGAGTTCCAAGATATTGAACTCTCTTTAGGAGAAACTTCAAAGGCCTTCCAAGCATCTTCAATGATTCCACAATTGGAATACATTAGTATCAAAGCACTGCTAACATACTTATATGACTCGGAGCTCAGTTTTAGTGCCAAGGCATGAATTTGTTGACCGAATTGAAGAGTAGCCAAATCCGAGCAAGACCTAAGGGTGGCGGAAAAGGAATATTCATCCATCTCAAGGTGTTCCACCCTCATTTTCGAAAAAAATTTGAAAGCAACTTCACTCCAACCCGTTTGTGACAATCCGGTCAAAATGGAATTCCAAGAAACAGAATCCTTTACATCCAGATTTCCAAATACTGTCAGCGCATCATCCATATCGTTTGTGCATGATTTGGCATACATGGAAATCAATGCATTCGAGATTATAGTTACATTTTCCAGTCCTCTCTTAATAATCAAAGCATGTAAACACTTTCCTTGACTGTTATGTTTATCCTCGAAACAACCACTTATTATACTAGTATATGTATAAGAATCCATTTCCAACCCAAGCCTTTCCATGTTCACGAATAGTTCAAATGCCTGCTTCTCCTTGTCATGTTCTAAATAAGCTGCTAGCATTGAATTCCACGATGCCAAATCTCTGCAACTAATAGTACCATCAAAAACACTTTTCGCACTTTCAATGTTCCCACATTGGGAATATGCAGTGATTAGAGCATTGACCACTTTGACTTGACAACACAAACCAAGCTTTTCAACTTTTGCATGAACCTGCATTGTCACCTTGTAAAACCTTTTCTCATTAAGCAACGTTAAAAGCGGAGAGAATGTGCCATCATCAAGTTGCATACCCTCTTGCTCCATACCTCTCAGCAACCAGAAACAATATTCTATCTCACCCTTCCCTGCATACCCTGCAATTATAGCATTCCATGAGACATTATTACGTTTAGGCATGCGTTGGAACACTTTGTTTGCATCGTCAACTTTGCCACACTTAGCATACATGTCCAGCAAAGCACTGGCGGAATAAACATTACCCACATAGCCCATTTTAACCACATCACATTGCACCTGTTGGCCTAAGGACAATAGGCCATTAGAAGCAATACCCTTTAGTATGCTTCCAAAAGTATAGTCATTTAAACAAAACCCACGTTCTTTCATCAAATTAAGGAACAGCCAAGCACCATGAAACTTCCCAGAATTGACGTATCCAGAAACCATGATGTTCCACGAAGCAGTATCTTTGTGCGGAATTTCGTCGAACAGCTTGAGAGCAGTACCAATCTCCCGGCATTTTGCGTACCCGTTTAAGATGTTAGTGGCAGTGTATGTATCGCTAATGCGTCCTAGTTTGGTAGCACGACAATGGGTTGCCGTTACTTTTGACAAGGATGTCGCTGAGCTTTCAGCGAGTGAGTTCAATAGCCTCATTCATGAGCAAAGTAGTAAACTATGCAAACGTTTGGGAGTAAACAAAATAAGAACACGTTGGGCTAACCTGGTCAAATTGGATTATAAGTACTTTTTTGTTTATTTATGCGTTTAGTAGAACTAAAATTACTTATACGTTAAGTTCTTATAAGCCAAAAGTTATAAGTTGGTCTCCCTAAACTTATTAAATTTCAGCTTATAAATACTTTAGGTTTGCTCAAAATATTTACTATTTTATACCTCAAATACTTCCCTTTAAAATAAAACTTTTCGTATACCTAGTTCTTGAGTTGCTTATTATTAATTTCAGCATTTTTATTCAAACACATAACTATTTATTTTTTAAATCAATTTCAGTACTTAAAATACTTTTTAGTAGTTAATATTCATCAGTTACTCTAAATTAGCTAAGTCAAACGTGCTCTAAGCCTTCTAAGAGCTCGTTATTTTTATTGAGCATGTTTAAAACCCCAAAGAAAAGAAGAATTAACCTAAATAGAGGCACTAGTGAACCTATCGATAACTTCTAATGAAGGTAATATGCTAGTAGTTGCTTCTCTCTTTTTTGCTAAAAATTTATATAATAACAATATTTACATCAAACCGTATTAACTTATCATAATTAAGTGATTCAATTGGATAAAAATATATGTTACACATGCCAATTATGGTTGCATTGAGAATATCTATAAGCCAGTTCTGAAGCCACATAGGCGGAAGGATGATCACTTGGATACCCTTTGTCAAATATTGCATCGTGTATATAAAAGATTATATTATATATATACAGGTCAAAAGTTACATTTTATATATCCCGAATACTCTTAGGCAAAATTCTTTTTAATTTAAACAAAGGCAAACATATATTATATTTGGTTACACGTATTGATTCGAAATATTCACGGAATATTCTCACTAACTTGGAAATTATTTTAGGTAAATAATTTGTTAAATTATTTTTAATATTTAGTTGGGTGTAAAAATATGTTACGTAGATGATATGATATGAAATAGTTTTTAGGTTACATTTTTTTATGTCTAAGTATCAATTGTACCTGTATAAAGTAAGAGTAGTAACATTGTAAACTAAGATATCTTCATTTCATAAGGGTCGAGAACAATAGTTTTCTTAGAGTAAATTGTCACGATTGAGGACAATTAAACACTGTAATGATCTCCCAAAGATAACATTTTGCGGAGAAACATTTTCTATCATATAAAAATGGTAATTTATGCTAATAATTGGAGCTTGATAACTATATTTTTTTTATCATATTAATCACCTACTTTTATATTATTGCATATCAACTTCTATGTGGGATGGCAAATACTTGTATAATAACAATAAACTACAGAATTCCATATAAAATTGTGAAAACTAATTTTATATTTCAAATATGAAATTTGATTATTACTATTAATTTATGGTAACTTTCTTTTTGTTACAATTACAAATTTTACAGTAAAATAATACTCCCTCCGTTTCAATTTATGTGAACCCATTTGACTGGGCACCGAGTTTAAGAAAAGAAAGAAGACTTTTGAACTTGTGGTGTTAAATAAAGCACATATATTTTGTGTGGTCATAAATCATTACATAAAGGTGAGTTATTTCCAAATAGGGAAAGGGGTCATTCTTTTTGGCACGGACTAAAAAGGAAATAGGTTCACATAAATTGAAACGGAGGGAGTATTTTTTGACTATTTGCAGGCAGCACGTGACCTGTAACCCAAACCCAAACAGACCAAAACCCCAGTTCGGGTTCTCTTAGAGGGTTTTAGGGTCACTACCAAATCTGTATTCGATTTCTTTGCTTCGCTGTGTTCAATCTTTTGATCCTCCCTTTATCCTATATATGTGCGTTTACTCATCAATCTAGTTGTAGTAGAAGCCATTAAAAACATTAGATTTCAAAAATGCAGCATGTGAGGAGAAGCGGGGTTTCTTTGAAAACTAGGTGGTGGTCTAATGTTGTAAAATCAAGCAACAAATTTGATTCTTTGTTGGAATATATGCCTTCAAGAAGCTTATCTGATTTGGGTATAAGTCGTTTCTCGTCTATGGCTGCTGAAACTGCTGCTTTCAATGTTTCTGTCAAAAGGGTATGTCAAGTTATGTTTTTTCTTGAAATTTTTGCATTATTGTAATTTCCTATCGGGTAGGGGCTGCGTACATATTACCCTATCCAGACCCCACCTGTGGAACTATACTGGGAGGCCCCACCTGTGGAACTATAAAGGGTAGTTGTTGTTGTTGTTGTTTTGCATTATTGTAATTAAAAAGTTCATGTTTTTGGATATATTTGAAGTTTATCTTTTGAACCTATCTTGTGCTTGATGATTTTGATTGATGTTAAGGGTTTCTTTGTCTCTGCTGTTACATATTTACTGTGAATAGAATGAGTTGGCAAAAAAGCTGTTCACTTTTTTCTCATATGCTGAGTGGTAATGTCGTCTTTTATGTGGAGGTAAATTTTAGTAGTTGTAGAAGATAATTGGTAAGGTTATATCCTAGTGCACCATAGTTTCAGTTTGACTCCTTAATAAGCGTAAATACTTGAAGGCTCTCTCTATGCATTTGCTTTTCTTACATTTAGCTGTTGCATTATCAGCTTAACCTTATGATTGCTATGTGAAGTGGTTGAGTTCTGTATGGTCATTATAGCACGTAGTGCTCCCCAATGTATGTTTAAGTCGGAAATTCAGATCAAGCATCAAAGTTTGACTAATTCAAGAATTCAGCAAGAAGATCCACAGATATACCAAACTAGTATTCAAGCCCCTATTTGTTTATCACCGAGAAATTCCCTATGAGTTAGCTGGCCGAATTCCATTGACACGCTGATCTGGAACTTGAGGGAGTATGTGCCCCGCCCTAATACCCTGCTCCCACCTAGTGCTTTTTGCATCCGCTGATATTTGAACCTGAGGGAGCTGATCTGGAACTTGAGGGAGAAAATTACCTAGTGCTTTTTGCATCCGCTGATATTTGAACCTGAGACTCATAGTTCTCCTTCCACTTCATTGACCACTAAACTACACCTTGGGTGCCATTTTCCAATATTATTTGAATTTGCGATAGAAACTGGTGTTTCATCAAGGGTTGTTCTTATGAGCTTGCTTTGACCCTTTGACATAATTTTCAAGCAAAGAGGGACCTTTACAATAATTAATCCTAGTCCAAATTCAGGCAACATTATTGTTTGGGAAAAATCGATTGATTAAAAATAATTACTAGAAAAGATCTACTGGCCTTTTTGTACTCATATAGGTAAGGAGGGAGGGATGTCAAGTTGAATGGCAGACTCGACTTCATTTATGGCAAAAAGAAAATAATTGATGAATTTTACAATCATTTGAAAGTAACAAAAATAAGAGCTGTGGATGTGAATTGAAGATGTTGGATATATTCTTCTTCTATTCGTCCTCTGATTATGATGTACTTCCAGGAACTGGTTAGATCAGGTTGTGCAAGGAGACATGCTTCTTATCCTGCTGCGAAGGTGAGTTGAAATGTCTTGCTACTTTGGGAATCCTAAATCTTTGTTGGCTGCCTATTGACAACTTTTGTCCCCCAAATGCTGATTTTGCAGGTTATCGATGAACCGGCTGGTGAGTAGATGCTACATTTGTGTTGAAAATCTCAAACTGAAAAAGAACAATTTAGATCTCAACAAGTTTTTGACCTCCCAAGAATCTAAATTTAGGATTAGTTCATTACTCTTCGTTGAGTGGAGCTTGAGTCTGCTTTAACATCCATCCATTCAGTGGTTTAAGTTCTTCACTTGTGTTCACATCAAACAGATTCTCTAGCAATTTGAATGATTATAAATATATGCTTTTGCATTTTTCATTCCTCGAGAACTTTAAGATGATGATTTTGAACATTATGCTATAGCGAAAGATTTTTGTTTTCCATAAGAAAAAGAGATGCCTAAAAGGGAGAAAGGGTTTTAATAGAATGTTCTGCATCTATGTTTCTATACTTTTGAAGTACTGATGTTAGTTTTATGTTGGACTTCTGTATTATCATGGCTGTGCCTGACAGCTGTGGCACTCATGTTAGAAGTGATCAGTACTTTGAAATACACCTTTATGCTTTCAGTGGAATCATTTCCTATTGAGATATTTAGAAAACTGCATATGTACATTCATGCATTTGCTTCTTATTGTAAGCTCTTGCGTCTGACCACGTAATTGCTGAAAATTGCTGTATTCAGTCTGTGCCACTATCTTGTGTCGATGCAACAGGGATTTAATTATTTCTCTTGGAGCATATTCTATGGTTAGAAAAGTACTCAGACGTAGATCTTGCAGGACTTCCTGTTCTATACAGAAACCGAAGGAGTACACAATGCTTAATGACCTTTAGATCGTCGTTTCAGCTTGTCAATACCGCTGGCATAAATCCTCAATCATCTTGCTTTGCTAGATCATTTGCATCAAAGGCTTCTGGGTCGACACAAAAGCAATCAGAGGTTATTTCGGTCTCTAAACCATGCATATATGTCTTCCCTTTTTGTGTTTTTAGATTAAAAAGGGGGAATTTAGCAGATGGGCAAACGTGAATAAAATGTGTTAAGGACCACAATTAACTAATTCCCTAGCGAACCATGAATTACGTTATGGATTACGTTAACAGTACAGTAGGATTTGAACAACCAAATGTAGGTCCAAGTCCATCTTACTAATAAAAAGTGCAATCTTGAGTTACTAACCTTTTATTTTACCTCCCAATAGCAATATATTTCATTAAATGCATCAACTTAAGAAACACGCGATTCCATTTATCAAGGTATTTTACTATTTTAACCTTGCCAATTCTCTCTAACTTGAGAAACAACTATTTTCTTAGTTAAGTAGACTGACATATGATCTAACGAAGCCTACCCTTAGGGAATTGGTTATAAGCTGGTGACCGTTCCACAAAGCAAAGCTATCTACAACAAGATGTCCTTAAAAGAACAAAATGGACTAATAAGAAGGTATGCTGTTCTACTAAAGCCTCTAATTTGTTGCAGTTCTCCCAGTTCTACACTCCCTAAAACCATTACTTCAAAAAAGCAAGAAAGAATGTTTTCTTCCAGGTCAAGTCAACTAATGTATATGGGTCCTGAAATGCTCTCATATTTCTTTACCATAAGTACCATTTTAGAGCCAAAGGAGCTGCATGCTGTACCGGTTTACCTTCCCTTATCTTCCTGAAATCTTATACCTGGTTGTTAGAAGCTCATTCAATGAGAAAGAGTCACCGTAGCTTCCCCCAAAATATCAAAAAGTCCCGTGAGAAGATCATTTTTTAATGAGGAGAACGTCACAATAGCTTCCCCTAAATTTGGATCTTTTCCACAATTTAATGCAAATTGCAGAAGGAGATGCTTATGAGGTCCAGTCATGTGCATCAATCAGTAGCCTTTGTTGGTGTGCACCTCCAACAAGTCATTCCTGCTATGTTTTTTTATAAACCAAAGACCACATAAAAGGTTTTACTTTCTAAGGCAGTTTAACTTTCCAAATAAGTGAAGTTAAAGGGAGAGGAGGGAAATTTTCAGCCTTCGCCGTGAAGGAGAAAAACCTTCTTGAGCAGACACCTCCTACTTTTGGACCATGTAGTGTTTCTAGAGCTAGTGAACTAGTTGATGATGCATAACACAGCTCTCTAGTGCAACTGCTATTTCTGTTAAGTTCATTACCAAGTCTGTCAAGTTGCTATCGGGTCATTTGTCCTTCATGATCTCCAAACTGTATGATGTTTCCAATAGGTAACACTGACGAACCATTGATTTTATTGCTTAACAAAACTATTTTTTTACACAGCATGATTGTTGGTCTTTTGTATTTCTCGTAGTAGAAGATTTATGACTTGTTGAATAAAATTTCCTGTCTGAAACCTAGTTAATGTGGATAGCCCACGATCTGCCTGATCGGAATTTCTGTTAGTTAATTAACAAAAAAAAAAGAATTTCTGTTACTTCTAGCTACTGTTTTTTCCAACTGGTATGCATATCTTATATTTTAGGCATATACGGGATCTCTCTCTATGTGGTCGTTTGGTTGGACTGTTGGAAGGATCGGAGAAATAATCCAAGCATAAAATTTATAATATGTTTTGTTTAAAAAAAATATTTCATTTATGAACGTATGCATTCGTAAAGCCTGTATAATTTTTTGCTGCATTTGGTTGATGTGTTAACTAATACCTGCATTAAATTATACATGATTGTACATATTATTTTAGGGGGGAATGAATATGAAATAAAATATACTCCATGTATGTATTAGCAATAGGGGCATTAAAGTATTTAAAGGCAAAAATGCCCTTAAAGTAAGTAATCCCTGCATAACAATTCCTACATTATTAATCATCGCATAAGAGAAAAAGCATGTTTTACCTGTAAATTAGGTTATTGCTTGAGCGCTTACAACGCCATAATATGTTGATTTATTGTCTTAATATAATACTGAAAGGTCCTGTTCCAAAACATAATTTCAATGAGAATCTTTCAGAACTTTTACAACATTGTAAAGGTCCTTATTGTATTGATGTGTTGTCCTTATACAAGTATGCACCATTGGAAAGGTGTGACCCCAAAACATGAACTCAAAGAGGAAAAGAAGCATGAGACTGAACCACATATCTATTCTATGCAGTTGCACCATTTGGTATATATTGAGGAAAATTGTCGCAGAAATATATAAAACTTGGAGATTACCCTTGAAGTATAGCTCCCAATATGACAACGAATACATTTATTTCTTGTCCTACTTGTACAGGCTCGAAAGGAAGTATCTACTGTTGAGGATCCCTTTGATGCTCCTACCTACAATATTCCAGAGAAGCCCGTGACATTTACTGAGGGAGCTTCTTATAGCCTTGTCATTCTTGCCGGACTTGCAGTTGCTGCTGGTGCAGCATATGGAGTTTTTAAGGAACTCATTTTTCAGCCAAAAGAGTAAGGATTACATTTACGCTCTCTAAGTAGGTTGACATAAACCTTGAATTATTCTTTTTTTCAATCTAGCTTAAACTAATTTTCTTGTAGGTACAAAATTTTTGATAAAGCTCTCAAGAGGATTCAAAATGATGGTCAAGTATGTTCCTAGCCCCTAAAATCCTTACCGTTAATTTACTACATATAGTTTTTGGATTGAGTTGTAGACTGGATGACAGCTGCGAGGTTGCACTTAAAGATCTTATTTCCTAAGTACCAACTGGGGCAGTCTCTACTGGCTAGCTAAGTCGCACGAGTAGATAGAGTTCATACTTAGCAGTTCGCACTAAGTCTGAACAATCAGTTTATTATGTATTTTGATTCTGGTTGTACTTGAACTGATCAGTTGCATGTGTATGCTATTCACACCAGGTTAGTGTAAGAATTGGATCCCCTGTAACAGGCTATGGATCAGAAAGTAGAAACCGTGCTGCACGCCAGCGCATCCCCAATAGGATATGGACTGATGAAGACGGAGTTGAGCATGTTGAGGTGACTATTTTTTCTTATGATCCCTATCCTTTTGATTCTTTCTCTTCCCGAGTTCAAGCTTGCACATGTTGAAAGTTCACTTGGTGTTCTACTTTCTCCATTATGTATTTACGTTTATGTGATTAAACTGAGTGTAGGTCAATTTTTATATCCGCGGACCACATGGAGCTGGCAAGGTTTATACAGAGATGTTTCAGGACAAGGTGGATAGGCAGTGGAAGTTCACATACTTGATCGTTGAGATCAAATCACCGTCCCCAGCTCAGTTGATGCTCGAGTCGTATGTACCTGCCTGAATATCCACATAAGTATGCAGTGCCTGTTCTTTTCATACACGCCTACATGCAGTTGATAATACTCCAAATTCTTTTCAACTCGCGTGAGAGCTCTCAAGATGACACATCTGATTTCAAGTTCTTTTGGTTGAACCATGGACTCTGATAATAGTTAGCTTTGCTAAGAAAATTTAGAAAGTTTACTTTTTGTGCATCATAAGGAAGTTGCAAGAAAAGCTATTAATTTATTTCCCATGGAAGACTTTCTGGCAGTTCAAATCCGAAGAAATTTTGAAATGAAGTGATTTTCCACCCCCACCCCCCCCCCCCCCCACACACCCCTTCCCCTTCTTCATTTCTAGTCTCCCTTTTAGATAGGCAATTACAAGTTTCTATCTTATGTTTACTTGATATTTCTGCAATTTTCGCCGAGACATATTCTAGTAATATTTGCTATCCAACGTCAGGCTAATAGAACTTAGGTTTAGATTTAGGAGCTTTAGATCTCATAGCCAATTAGCCATCTACCCGAAGGTTCAACCCATATCATTTGATTTTCCACTTGGCCGAGCTCTTGTGAAAAACTGTAGCATATTCCCATATCCTTAAAAAAAGTACTTAGTACACCGGTAAGTTAATACAATAATAGTCTAAGCATCAGTTTCAAATAAGTTGGGATCAGTTATAAGAAGCCTCATGCTTCATTATTGAAAAACTTTATGTGTTCCGATGCTCAATTGGAACATGTATTCTTAGTTCGATTATCTGTATGAAAGATGCTCCATTGGAACATGTCTTAGTGACTGTCTAAATGAAAGATACTGGTGAGTTCAAGGGGTTGTCAATATATTCCACCTAAAAAGAAATGCCATATGCGTGTATGAATGCATACTGACTTAATGAGTAAATATAGAGAGAGATGGTCATTGCCGAGGCACTCAAACAACGCATCTTGTAGGAGAAAAAAAAAAGCAGCTGAGACCTAATGAATATTGAGTGACTTAAATTGATTTACACCCACTTTGCTTCCTCAATCTTTTACATAACACCTGCTTGAAAGAGACTCCACTTTTTAAAGTTAAAAAGGAAACTTAAAACTTAGCCAGCTGCTACTTTCTCCTACATGTATCAGAAACTAATATGATACAATATTGCAGTCTATAGTTGGAAAAATTTATCTGGACCTTTAAGGCATTAAACTGATAAATTGAAGAATACATATAAAAACCCATACCATGCACTTATTATTTTCGGTACATGCACTGGGCGATAAGTATTTTTCACGACAGTAGTATTTCTCAGTCCCATCAAGCTTTAGCTGAATGGAAAGAGGAACATGCTACAGTTACAACTTACAAGCACCAGGAAAAATGTAGCAGAGCTAAATGAGAGGTGACAGAAGAGGGTGACTAATTTATCAGCTAAAGCTGCCATTCCAGCAAATGTGTGAAGCCACTTGGGTTAAGATTGAAAAGTTGCCAGCCTCAAATGCTAAAATCGTTAATGGGTGGGTACCCCTTTTCAGCTATGTGCTCCCCTTGGAATACTTTTAGCAAGAAACTACACAAAGATGGATAATCTTCATTCATCAACATGGCTACGGATTCAGCGCTCAAAATACTTAGTCATCCCGTGCCCTCCGTGTTAACCCAAGTCCAGTTCTTATACTTGCCCCAACAGCCTTCATGTCTTCCACCTACGTGTTTCGCAACCAATTAGTGCACACAATTTCAAAACTGAAAACGAAGGAGATATATTTGATAACTACTGACCTTAACAAAATAAATCAGGCACATCATGTTCTAACTAAGATCATGCTCTTAGTACTAGAACCTACAAGATGAAATTAATCCTAGGCGCTATTACAAGAATATGTTGCCACTAGTCGAAAATACTACATTGAAGCGCCACCTTATACTGGATGAAGTTAATAGGTATAATTTTACAGCTGAACTAAATATAATCTTTTTCCTGTAGGACTCTATTCATGTATAAGCAATTTATCTCCTTCCTACGCTTAAAAGTGATAAGGTCTGCCCACGAGATTTATGTGGACAAACATCATAACCAAGTTACTAGCACTTCATATTAATAAAAAACATAGGGTTCTGATTTTCCAATCTTATGGAAACTGGACAGGAAGGATCGTTTTCTATGATTATATGACCTATTGAAAAGCATAGAGAAAAAGAAAAACAGAACAAAACTTGTGATGCAAAATTTCAATATGCGCGCAACAGCACAGTTATCCAAAATAAGACTAAACAATGTTTCCATGACACATGATTCCAATGTCATCCCCCCCCCCCCACCAACACACACACAAAAATGAAGAGAGATAACAGTGTAAGAAAAACAAGGTCAATAAATTAATCTACATGTTAATTGTCAACAGCTGAGTACTTCCGATGATGAACATGTCCAAATTTGTAACATGCTAAAAGCATCAATTTATTTCTACTTTCTAAGACCACCACCAATAGCAACAATAACAACCCTCAATCCAAAGTAAATCATTTTATCGACTAATGTTACTCAACCATCCTTCTAACTGTTGCTTCGATTCATAGGCAGGCAGTGGACCTCTCGCTATTACCATCTCGTGGCATAACAGCTATTGTATCACTTAATCCACATTAGCACTTAATAAGGCCTATGTAGAATGAAAAAGCCATAGGAAATAATATTCAGGCAAGTTTCCTGACAAAGGTATTCCTGCTTAGTTTGAACCGGATAGGCTGAAGCAATCTACCATAAGTGCAAGCAGAACATATGTAGCAAACAGTTATACTATGACCAACTTGAGCATCATATATATACATGAAATTGGTATGCAAAATTTTTCTCCTCCAAATATATGTACAAGCAGAAAAAATTCCATCACTGGAACGGAGTTGTGCAATGTCAACCAAGCACAAGGAGAGGCAGCTATCACGATCTATTCCCTGTGATGCAAATACTTTTCGTCCTTACCTGTAATTGGATAAGTACTGAATGCCTTATTAATAAGCGTAGGGCATAAAAACCTTATCAAGCATTTCAGATAATCAAAATTCAGACCCTAATTTCCCAAAAAAGCTTGAATTCTTACTACTGGATGTTCTATACTCTAAAATTTTCAAACTTCAAAGCGAAAACCCCCAGAAGTAATGATTCTTTGCCTAGACATAAGTATAAAGGAAAATTATATAACTTCAAGCATAAAGGAAACGCAGATAGCTGCTCATAGCTCAGAGGTTAACTGATATCAAGGACAATGCACAATAATACCATCGAAAATCTCAATTTTCTTCTTCACTCTTCTTTTTCCATCACAAAAAAGATTATATTAACACTCAGCATCTAGATCCCTACTTAAATCAGGTACGCTTGAATACCATATGATCAATATAAGGGCCCATTAGAATGAACTGGTAATTTCAAATTCAGAAGCTTAATCTGCATGTCTTTGGATACACATGAGAGCTTAATTACACTCATGTAACACTTAATTTCAACCCTTATGAGTACTCTCTTCATCCCAATTTATCCCATGCTCTTTCCTTTTCAAAAACGTCCCGAAGTTTTTTACACTATTCCATTTCTATACAACTTTCAAGAATTAAAATTCATTTAACTATTCAGATTCTATAATGTCACAACAAAAAAAGGGAGATATTTTTCAAATGGCACTAAAAAAAATGTCAATTAAATCCAAAGTGACTCCACACAAAATAGTCTGTCTAATTTAGTCAACTAAAGTCCTACGATATGCTAATAAATGATAAAATTTCTTCAATGTAACAAAATGGTAAGAGAGAATTTACGGAGTGGACTCCGGAGGCTTGAAGGGAGGCGACGGAGGCAGAGGCGATGGCGCCGACGAAAAGCGAGGCGATGCCGAAGGCTTTAAGCGGCATCAGTCGACATTCACCGGCGTAACCTTTTCTGAAAGCGTGAATTCCCCATACTAACTGCCCTGTGCTTGCGGCGGCCCACCACCGGTGATGGGCTGTGCCGCCACCAGCGTTGATGACTTCGTTTTGGTTCATTTCCGCTTCATCGAGTTCGATCGCCCTCGTATTGCAAAGAGCTAATTGTTGCTTTGGGCCTTGTTCCGTGGGCTTTTCATATTGTAAAGGGCCGACCCAGTTCAATACCCAGTTGAGAAGGTAATACTCTAGTCAGCCTTCCCCTGCTTTGCAGAGAGGCTGATTCGAAACTGCGACCTAGCACATCACGGCAAGCAAACTTACCGCTGAGCCAAGCCGGCCCTTTCGCTTTTCATAGTGGAAAGTGACACCAAATAGCCACTTTTAAGCATAATTTTAAAAGATAATTTTTCACAAAAGACATTCATTAAGGCCTAATTAGCAATAAATAGAAACTCTTTCTTATATTACATGATATAGATATATTTTACATTATTTTATGATGTATATAGTGTATTAAATGAATTGTATTCAATAATATAACATGAAATGACGCCGCACAAACAGGGATTCCTGTAAATCATGATCTGTATTTAGGTGTATTAAGCGGGAAAAAAGTAACGTTTTAACGCAAATCATGGGAAGGTGAATCTATATTTAGGTGTATTAAGCCGTATTAAGCGGCGTCATTTCACAAAAAACGGGAGTTATACTATAAATTGGTGAGAGAAAAATATTTTGTACCATATAATAAGGCTTAAATATAGAAAAGTATTAAATTTAAATTTTTTGCTATAAAATAAAAAAGGTTATTATATTATGTAAAATCTTAAAAAAGGTATTTATATGTTATAAATAGGGTACTAACATATTCTATAGGTGGTAAAATGTTATATATTTACATTTTAAAATATATTTAAAGACATTTCGCACAAATTTAAGGATACATCATCCTAGAGTTTAAATTCCAAGTTCAAACTTTAGGATATCGTATCCTAAAGTTTGAAAATTGTATTCAAAATTTGAAATTTTATTCTAGATTTTATAAAAAATCAATACAATTCACATGAAGCCTATAAATCCTTAGATTTCCTTCAACTTAATTTCTTTCATTCCATTAGCATATATAAGCAATTAATAGTAGCCACAAAGCATGATGTAATCCTAGAACTACCCGGACATAATAGGAATAGTAGCTACGTACATACTCTCGTCGCCTCGTGCGTACAATAGCCCCCACAATTAATCATATATTGATTAAGTTCACCTATGAGGAAGTTTCCCCCTTACAAGGTTAAAAAGGAGACTTATTTCGAGCCTACTTCCAACTCAAGAACGCGTTCAAATTCTCAACCCGGAGCTGCACAATTGGAAATTATGCCAATAGTGTAAAAGCCAATCATTATAGGCTTACAACTTCATATTCTAACTATTAAAGTGATTATCCAACCCCAAAGGCAAGATTCCTAAAATTTAACTCCGGGCCCACATGCCCGGATTCTGAAAATTTTTGGAAGGAGTTGTTACCCATAACCTAAGGTTCAAAACTACATATGATTTTTACTTCATTCCATAACAAATTTCGTGGTTAAATCATGTTTTTATCAAAACCTTACATTTTACTCTAATCCCATAATTTTTACTAATCTTTACATATTAATCTACCCAAAATCTAAGTGTTTAACTTACATATAGTAGGAATTACGTACCTCTAAGAACTTGGTGAAAATCCTCTCTCAAGAGCTCCAAAAACGCCCAACCTTTGAGTGGAAATGGGCTAAAAATGGCTAACACTCGCAATAAATGAAGGTCACTACCATAAGTGATTTCCGCATCTGTGGTCCTGAGCCGCACCTGCACCTACCACATCTGTGGAAAAGAGTCTGCTTCAATGGAAATTTCTATTGCCCCAAGTGAATCACTTGAGGCGTTCTTTTCATTTTGGAAGGCCTCGAAGCCGACCCCTTCGGACATACCTGCCGACTGTTCATCTCGGCGAGAGGCATATTCAGTCTCCAACAACTCGAGGACTTTGCCCGGGTCCTCTTCTGAGACCTCCTCGGTTTGAGGCTGGATTTCTCCAACCCTCACCAACTCAGAGGCCTTTGGGGCCTTAGTGTTCCTCTTCACTCGGGCCACCAACTCAAAGTCGTCGTCCTCGTTTTCTTCTTCTTCATCTCTTATCCGTTGAATTACCTCCAAATCCAGGACGATGGTGTTTTTCTTTGGCTTACGGGTTTTACTTTTTTTTGGGTCCTTGGAGGTTAAGACCTTTTTTCTCTTTTTATCCTTCGCTAGTTTTGGGGCCGGGGCGACATCCTTTCCTCCCCGGACGGGGGCCTCATGACAACATTTTCTCTGAGGCATGTATGAAAGGAAATTAAGTGAGTATGAAAAGAACCATTTCATAGAAGATCATCAAATACGTCAAAAAGGACTTATCATGATTTTTGGCCTCCCATCGACCCCTAATCATGCCATGAGCGCTCAACATACAAAGAGGTCGAAGCTAGTTTTCGAACCCCACTCTCGAGGTTAGGAATTTCACCAGGCATCCAAGAGACTGCTACATCATAGGAAGGGATGTCGATGAGAAAAACTAAAGGAAACAAAACAATAAATGTAAGCTATAGGTGAGGTTATACTTACGCTTCATATTCTATTTCTCGGGAAATGGCATCTTCTCGATCGGGACGAGGTCGGAAGTCTTCACTCGAATGAACCGGCCGATCCATCCTCGATCTTTGTCCTTATCTATGCTCGAGAACAGCACCTTGGTGGCTTGAAGTTGAAGCCTTATTAACCTGCCTTGATAGAGACGAGGGTTGTACAACATGATGAGATGGTCGAGGGTGAAAGACATCCCTTCAACTTTGCTTGCGAAGAATCGGAGCAGAATGACAATACGCCAAAAATAGGGATGGTCTGACCTAGGGTTATTTGATATTGATGGCAAAAATTGATGATGGCAGGATTGATAGGCCCGGCATGAAAAGGTATGTAAACACTTAGAAACCCTTTCACATGGATAGTGATGTCTTCTTGGGGGGCCGGAATCACCACCTCTTTATCTTCCCAATTGTTGTCTTTATTCACATGCTCAAGGTCACCCTCAGTTAGCGAGCATATATATCTCAACATTGGCTCACATCAACCAGGTACCGATAAAGTTTTCTTGATTTTGAAGTCGGAAGTAAGTCACTCCATCAGGAACACTCTCCTCAGGGCATGGCTCTACCGGTGTTTTATAGCTGGCCGACCATGATGAAGAAGATTTTTCCTTTTGAGGAACAATTTTTAACGTTTTTGCCATTTTTGTATAAGTTTAAAGAAAGAAGAAGAGAATAAGGCTTGGTGTTTTGAGGGAAGGTTTATAATGAAACCTAGAGATTATGCAGAACACAAAAGCTTAAGAGATGTAAAAAGCTTAAGGGATTAGAACTGAAAGTAAAGATTGAATCAATCAGAGAAGGGGCCTATTTAAGGAATTCAATGAAACAGTTAAAAGGCACTGGTGGCCGGCCACCAACTGACGCTCATTAATGACTTCGGGAACTGTATAGAAGGGACGTTTCAATCACTTCTGTTGCTTATGTCATGAGGATGGCATCGTGACAGGTCGTGGAGATTGCTCTCGTCCGCGTGCAAAGTTGATTTTCCCCTTCTTGCTGGGTAGTTCCTTCAGGTATCTTTGGTTCAGCATCTTGACCACATCTTAACGTAGACCTATGCACTTTTCGGTCTTGTGTCCCCGTTCCTGATGGAACTCGCACAGAACGTTTGATTTTCTTATGGGGGGTCTGACTTCATCTTTTGAGGCCATTGTACCTTGGTGCCTAGCTTCTCCAGTGTGTACACTATTTCTGAAGGAGACACGCAAAAGTTATGTGATGATAATAAGGGGGCGTACCTCTTTCGTTTTGGAGTGGGGCAACATGTCGATACAACGCGTCCGTATGTCTGGGCGGTGGATGAGAGGATCTGGTGTATGGCTGATGTCATTCTCTGTTAGAGCACGGGAGATGTTCTCGACGTCCCTCATGACACCGGTCTTTCCATACTTCTCAGTGTATCATTGTCAGCCATTGGATTGGCCCATTGAGATCGTCCTCGTCCGCATGTACTTTGGTGCAATAGGCATTATAGATTTACTCCCATGTCGTAGGGGGATATTTTATGATCCGGCTCAGCAGTTTCTTAGTTGCTCTTGAACCGTCTTTGCTTAGTACGTTCTGAAAGGCGGCGACTGCCATTCCTTCGGAATACGTTCAGCAGGCTCATTCTCACCCTGTTGAATCTGGCGAGGAAGTCCCTGAGCCCCTCACCTGTGGTTTGTCTGACGGCGAAGATATCATTGACCTTTGCTTCCGTCTTTTTTGCACCCACATGGGCAGGACGAACTTAACCGCTATTTCTTCGAACGTTGATATTGCCTTGGCAGGCAACTGGGAGTACCACGTCAAAGCCCCTTCGGTTAACGTCTCGCCAAATTTTTTTAGCAGCATTAATGGTACCTGTTCTTTTGATAGGTCGTTGCCTTTCACGGCAGTGATGTAATGGATCAGATGATCCTCAGGATCAGTAGTTCTGTCGTACACCCTCAAATAGGGGGTCATCTTAAAAGTTTTTGGGATAGAGTAGGGGGCGGCTTCTTCAGAGTAGGGTTGCTCTATGAACCTCCCCATGTTGCGTTTTGGTAGCAACTTGGGGGCTCCGGGAATTTTGTCGACTCTCTCCTGGTGTTCCTTCATCTGGTCACGGAGTGCTTTATTTTCGCTTTCCATTTCCTCCCTCTTCCTTAGGATAGCGGTTAGCGTGCCATTACTGGTCTGCGTTTCGATGGGTTGGTTGTGTACTCGTGTTTCCTCCTATTCGCCCATGGCAGTGGTGATACTTGTCATTGGTACTGGCCTTATGTTGCCTTGTGGTGGCTTCTCGACCAAGCCACTTAAGGTACTTATCAGCCACTCTTCCAGTAGTTTTTTGACCACCGAGGGTGCCTCCTTGACAGCAGATGTGGAAGCTACTTTGTCATTCAAGATCGTTGGCTCCTCGGAGAGGGAAGGTGAGATCTCTGCACATGGTGCGGTGCCGAAGGTTGTGTTGATGATAGCATCGTCGCTGACCTCGTTGAGAGGACCAAGAAGGTTGGTTGTGACCCCCATTATTGCTTTGGATCTAGCATCATTTTCAGTCTTAGATTTTCGTGCGATGTAGAGAAGGGTGGTTAGCTGATCTCTAGGTGGATACTATGATTTTGATCCTCGAAATCCCTACAGACGGCACCAAATTGTTTCGCTCAAAAGTTAAATGTTATTTTACAAGCTTAAAAACAATCAAAAAGATAGAGAAGGGGTAAATCGTAACCAAATATAGTAAACCTATGTGTGTGATTGATATAGTTATGATTTATAAGATGTTGCAGAATGAAGAACTTTTATAATAGCTGCTTGTCACAGTTAAGAAATAGAGAGAGAATGAGAGAATATTATTAGATAATAACACTTGATCCTTTACATTGGGGAAGCTCCCCTTATATAGAAAGGGACCTCCTTTAGAATAATAATAAAAATATTAGAGCGTAGTCGACGTCCTCTTAGCGGGGACGTCTAATCGTGAGTGACATCGTCCACGCCCCTACGCCTAAACCGTACCTCTGATATAAGGGGTATATGAGAGAGGTCGTACCCTCTAATCGTAAAGACGTAAAGGGCAACATTTGGCCCCATACAATATGCTTATGTGAAAAGAGGAGGGATAAGACATTGGGAGGGTCAAAACCCTCAAGGCTTCAAATTTAGAAGTTTTACCTGTTGGTTGATGATGTTCGAAAAGGTACAAAGAACGGATAACATGAGATGACTTCTCAAAATCTTCCACGTAAATGCGTGAATGAGAACTAAAGCGAGGAGTCTCATGATTTGTAGCCGAAAAATAAAAAAAAAATTCATTTTTAGCTTCATGCACACTCAAATCTCGCAACAGATCATGCATGTCACAGCTTTTGATCCGACCATCAAATTTCCTCCTTTTAACCATTACTAAATTTCTACTGACTAGATCCTCCAAACAATCCTCTGCCACTTCTTCTGGACTTTTCAACCTATCACACTTGAGGAATCCCTCTGAAACCCACAGATGGATCAATCTCGCTCTAACAATCTCACGATCTTCGGGGAATATCCCCAGATGGAGGAAACATGGTTTGAGGTGAATCGGTAAGTGATGATAACTCATAGCAAGTACTGCTAGGCATTTTATCCGGATAACTTGTAATAACTTTACTTACATTTTTAGCTACAGTCGCCCAACTTTCTTATGTCATGGGAACTTTGGAGAGATGCCCTGCAACTACCAGAATAGCCAGTGGTAGTCCTTGGCATTTTCCTACTATTTGTTTCCTGATTTCCTCCAATTCAGAAGGAATATTATCATGTGCTGCCCCGAACAACCTGTTGTAAAGTAAATTCCAGCTATCATCTAAACTCAATGTCTTCATTTCATGAGGAGGGATATCAGAGTTAACATACTCAGTCACATCTTTTAGCCTCGTAGTCAAAATGATTCGACTACCATTTCTGTCCTCTAGAAGATTTCTTGACATAAGATCCCAAATATCTGTATTCCAAACATCATCAATGACAATAAGATACCTCCGACCCTTCAGCGCTTTATATGACTTATCCATTAACTGGTCATCATTCATTTCTGGAAACTCATTTCCTGTAATGTTGTGTACGAGATTTAGCAGCACTTCTCTCAAGTGATATTCTTGAGATATTGTAACCCACACCTGAATGTCAAAACGAGACATGATTGAAGGACCATCATGAGCTTTTCTCGCTAGTGTTGATTTCCCACTTCCTCCCATTCCCCAAATAGGAATGACTTCTCGTTCGGAGGATGATCCAAGTAGTTGATCAATGATTTTCATCGAGGCATGATCCAAGCCTACCGTAGTGGCATGTAGAAGGGTAGTAGAAGCATGCTTCAGAGACGAAGAATAAGCAGCAGCAGCATTGGTGAAAGCATTGGCATTGGTAGAGGTGCTACTCTCCATAACTTGCGCCAAGTCATCAATCTTGTCCATTACTTGAGGCAAGTCCCGAAGTAGAACCCTAGCTTCATCTTGAATAGTCCATTTGGTCCCATTATTCTTCCCTTTCATAATTTCAGAAATATTTGATTCAAGCAGATCTTCAGCATTTTGCACTGCAGTCCTTATATCTCCCTTAGTCTTTAATTTTTTCAAATTCATGTTTCTGGTGGCTACTGTTCTCAAGAACATATTGAAAATATTCAGCACTAGCTCGAAGAGAGTCAATAATCGCGGCAGTTTGACCATGGATCAAATTTGGGTAAGTAGTTTGGAATAGCTCCGAAGTTTGAATTAGAGAGTTCACTGCAGGATAGGCCATCACTCTCAATAGTCAGATGGAGGAAACTAACGCTTTCAAGATTAACTGTAAACTCTTCCAAAACAAATGCCAGATGGTTAGAGATCAAGAAACAATCACAAAAAATTGAAAAGAGTTCCGATTTCATGAATAAAAAACTTACAAATCCAGCTTTTGGAGTTGACTTCCATAAATTTGCATCAACTCTTCCGCTTTTGCCGATGTTTTGAGTAAAGAATTACAATTGTTTGACTCGGTGCTCTCTTTTGCTTATCAGTACCACCACTTGTTTGCAGTCATTAATGACTGCTAAATCACGTTAGGCAGCTTCTGAGTTGTCATTCAATTCATTAATTGTAGATCCACAGACAAGGTTAATATGGAAATCACATGAAAGGCTTTCGATATTGCCCATAATATGATTAAAAAAATTGTACTGTCCAGTGTTGGAGTTGGAGTTCCCTGCTCTCTCTTGAATTTTTTACAGACACTAACGGTTGAAGCCATTACCACATGGGTCAGTGACCGCGTTACGGTGTCACAGACAGTTGCCTTCTTAATTTAAGTGTATTGCTAAAAATCACTTACGTAGACGAGTAGAATAAACTTGAACATCCAGCGTCCAGTTGAAGGCTTCCGCTTTTGCTGATATTCCGTATAAGCTTGAACATCCAAGATAAGCTATGTGGTAACGAACTATATAATAGTATAGATTTTAACATGAATGGTATTTCGATCTAATGTGCCGCCATAGCTTTAGCCAGAAGCTGGAAAAGGGAAGATGATAGATCTAAAAAGATATATTTCTTCTCCTGGTTTATTAGATTGCGAAGACAAGAGGGGTTGCTCTGATGGTAAGCAACCCCCACTTCCAACCGAGAGGCTGTGAGTTCGAATCTTCCCAAGAGCAAGGTAGGAAGTTATTGGAGGGAAGGATGCCGGGTTTTTATTTGGAAACAACCTTTCTACCCAAGGTAGGGGTAAGGTCTGCGTACACACTAATCCAAAGATAGGGGTAAGGTCTGCGTACACACTAATCTCCCCAGATCCCACTAAGGCCTCATTTGTTTTTTTTAAGATTAAGACGTCTGAATCTGAATACATATCTGAATATCAAGATGTGTATTAAGATTAAGTCATCTGAATCTGAATACACATCCGGATATATTAAGATGTGTATTAAGATCTGAATACCAAAAATTAAGACTGTTTGATTTTTAACATCTGAATGCATAAAATTTATCTTTATTTGAAAAATATCTAATATTCTATCAATAAAATATATATAGTTTAAAATATGAAAGTTGTTGGTAGTGATGGTTAATGGGTGAATGCCGACTAAAGGCGGTGGTTTGTGGTAGTTTTGGTTGATAATGGTGGTTCATGCTAGTAGCTAGTAGTGATTGGTAGTGGTGGCAATTATGATTGATAATGGTGGTGGTAGGTAGTGATAGTTAAGAACGGCGAGTGGTGGTTTGTGATTGAGGAATGTGGTGGTAGGTTATAATGATAGGCGGTGCTGATTGCGGTTGTTAATGGTGATGAGGTGGTTGGTTGTGGTAGTTGAGGTGGATAAATGTTGAATGCGAGTGACAATGATGGTGGTCGGAGTGGTGGGATGGTGGATGGTGATGGTCGATAATGGTGGAAGCTATGATTGAGGATGATGGTGGCGTGGTGGTGGTGGCGGCGGCGGTGGCGGCGGTGGCTGAGTATGGTGGTGGTGGCGGCATAGTTATAGTTGATAATGGTAGGCGGTGGCGGCAATTAATAATGAATATGTGATAGCATCTTAATGAAATTAAGTCTCTGTTACAGATCTTAATCATACAGACCTATTCAGATCCATTAAGTGGTTGTTAAGTAAAAAAAACAAACACACTTAATGATTAAAATCTGAATAATTAAGATTCAGACTTTAAAAACAAACGCACTTAATGTTTGAGATCTGAATATTCAGACCTCCATTAAGTGCAAACAAATGAGACCTAAGTGGGTTAAGTGGGGTTATACTGGATTGTTGTTGAAGGAAGTAACTGAAGATCAGAGACTACTTGCAAATTGACCACAAAAAAATTTAGAGGGGAAGGGCAGTTAACAATTATTTGGACCAAGAAGGAAAGAAAAATAGATTCTAATACAAGAAAAGATTCCAGTATTGTGCTGCAATAACATATCTGATCAATAAAAGTTACTTTAGTACATGTCAAAGTTGACGTCTAAGGAGCTACAAAGAGAAAGAGTGAAAAAGGAAGGAGAGCTAATTAAAATAGCTAGCATATCTGATTAATACTACAAATTAGTACATCTCAAAATGAAGTCTGAGGAGATATAGGCTACAAATAAGAAAGGGCCGACCCAGTTCAATACTCACTTCGTGGGTGTCTGGGGAAGGGAATACTCTAGGAAGGGAATACTCTAGGAGATATAGGCTACAAATAAGAAGATTGAAAAGTTCAAAAGAACAAAGGGAGAGTTAAGTCGTTAGAAGAGGAAGAAGGATAAAAGAGAGAGACACAGTTACTATTACAATCCTAAAATGTTATAGCAGTAAGAAGAGCATAGAGAGAAACCACTCTGATTTTAACATGAAATATCATCGGGACTGATAGTTCTTCATGTTACTTGACGGAACCTAAAGCGATTCAAACGCGTCTTTTATAAGTGTGATAATCTGCAAAGGAGAAGAGAAACCAATAACTCTTTTTCGTTTTCAACATTATTAATTAGCAAAGAGATCACATAATGCTTGGCAGAAAAACTAATAGTAAAAGTTTTTAAAAAACAGCATATTGTGAGAAATGTAACCTGAGTAATTTGTTTGGAGAAACATATAGATACATCTCAGGAGCAAAGAAAAGTAAATAAGAAGCACTCTAAGTATTATTTTGACACAAAATGAAATTTGAAACTTACCATTATAGATGCCAATATGAAGGCAATCGTTCCCCGCAATAGAAGATACTTCCTCTTGAATTTCTCTTGCTGATTTCTCAAGATCCCGTGGGCACATATACAACTCAATTGACTCCAAGGTGCAAATTTCTGCAAAGGCTAGAGGGATTCGCTTCAGATTCCTGATTTGATGGAGCACCAAGCGTCGAAGATTTGGGAAGTTAACACTGCTAGCCTCCCACTGCTTTATATATGTGTTATCAACAAGTAGGAGAAACTTTAGCTGCTTGAACTGATCTTCATCATTTAGTTTCCATACTGAAGGCCTGAATTCAACCCATCTGAGTTTGAGCACTTCGAGGTTTGGCAACTGCGTAAGAATTGTCATGTCTTCACACGAAAGCCTAGCACTGAATATGGTCAACCTCTTCAGAGATATTGGGAAAGAACAACTGTCCGCAAGGGGAGACGAGAGCTCCCACATCTCACAAGACAGGTAGAGCGATTCAAGCTTCTTTAAGTAGACAAGATTGAGTAGGCTGCCAGGTGTTCCCTCAAGACCATTGATGTCTTCTTGTATATTAGCAATCCTTAACTTCTTAAGATTAGTAAGACAAGAAAGTACCTCCTTTGTACAACTAGTAAAACATAGACGGGAAAACTCTTGTAGATGTTGCAGACCCGAATCACTTTTGGTGCTTGTAATACTTTGAGGATTGGGTAAATAAGTGCAATGTTGAATATGGATGTACCTCAACTGCTTCATATTCCAGATATAGTCAGGTAAAGTTAAAACTGCATCACACTTTAATTTATCATGCTTAAAAATAAAGGTTTGCAGATTATACAAATATGGAAGTGATTCAGTGAGATCATCTCAAGGTATCTCAAGAAAGCTGAATCTGATGTTAAGCGATGGCGGTACTTGAAAATAGGCCTACGAATGGAGACCAACACTCTTAAAGCTTTGAATTCTGCAGTTCTTCCAGTCGGCCCAAGAAGTTGCTTGAAAATGTACAAGGACCGCACACCCTGTGAGAAGTCTGAAAACTTCTCCAATGAGAAGTGAGCATGCAAATTAAACCGAGGAACCTTACAAGTCTGTGTTGGAAAATTAGGAGCTCGATTAATATTCTTAATCACATTCAAAAACTTTTCTTTTCCAGCTTCACTCACGCTCAGATCGCGCAACAGATCATGCATACTGCATCTTTTGATCTGACCATTGAGCTTCCTCCTTGTGACCATTACTAAATTTCTACTAGCCAGATCTTCCAAACAATCCTTTGCTACTTCTTCCAGGCTTCTTAACTTATTACTCTTTAGAATCCCCTCTGCAACCCACAACTGGATCAATCTCCAAGCATCAATCTCATGATCCTCGGGGAATGTTCCTAAATGGAGGAAACAAGGTTTCAAGTGAATAGGCAGGTGATAGTAACTCATAGCAAGTACTGCTAGGCATTTATCCGGATAACTTGTAACAACTTTATTCACATTTTTAGCTACAGTCGCCTAGCTTTCTTTTGTCATGCCAACTTTTGAGAGATGCCCTGCAACCACCATAATTGCTAAAGGGAGTCCGTGACATTTTCCTACTATTTTCTTCCCAATTTCCTCCAATTCAGAAGGACAAGTATGGTCTTCCCCGAGTAATTTATCGCAAAGTAACTTCCAGCTATCATTTAAAGTCAATGGCATCATTTCATGAGGAGGAATATTAGAGTTAACATACTCAGCTACATCTTTAAGCCTCGTAGTCAAAATGATTCGACTCCCGTTGTTGTCATTGGGAAGAGTTCTTGCCATCACATCCCAAATCTTTGTACTCCAAACATCATCAATGACAATAAGATACTTCCGACCCTTCAGTGCTCTATATGCCTTCTCCATTAACTGGTCGTCACTCATATCTTGAAACTTATTCCCTGCAACAGAACATACAAGGCTTAGCAGAACTTCTCTCAAGTGATATTCCTCAGATATTGTAACCCACACATGGATGTCAAAACGAGACATGATTGAAAGATATCCTGAGCTTTTTTGGCAACATCCGCCCATCCCTAAAATAGGAATAACTTCCCGCTCAGAAGCTGATCCAAGTAGACGATTAGTAATCTCTGTCAAGGCATCATCCAAACCCACCGTAGCTTCCTATAGAAGGACAGTAGAATCACGCTTTGGAGACGAAGAATCTCCTGGTTTGACAAAATGATCCTGACTAATGCTAGTGCCGTAGGCATTGGTATTGATCGTGGAGGTGCTACTATCAATAACCAGGGCCAAGTCTTTCCTTATTGCATCAATATTGTCTGTCACTTGAGGCAAGTGTCGAATTAGAGCCCTAGCTTCATCTTGAATACTCCATTTGGCCCCATTAGTATTCTTCTCTTTTTGCTGATTGTACCGCTCTCTCAAAATTCCAACAATATTTGATTCAGCAAATCTTCAGCACGTTGCACCGCAGCCCTCATCCCTCCCTCCAAATCCTTGATTTTTTCATATTCATGTTTCTGGTGGCTAGTGTTCTCAAGAATTCTTTGGAAATACTCAGCATTAGCATGTAAGGAGTCAAGCATCTCAGCAACTTGACCATTGATCATAGCTGGGTAAGTCCTCTGGAATAGGTCCAAAGTTTGAATTAGAGAGTTAACGGCAGCATAAGCCATTACTCTCAACAACTCACGGATCTGTCAAGGTTTATTAGCTCTAGCACTTTTCAGTTCAGGGGTAAGTATAGTAACGCCAACACAAGGATAAATTGGCAATGTGAAGAACCACAGGGTTCACAGGAATGACATCAAGATGTATGCTTAAGCACAACTAGAAAAGAAGGGAATATTGACAAAACCTCCAAATACAATTCTACCCGTAACAGACCCATTTTTCTAAAAAATATATCAAGAATTTTTTTAAGTCTATGTTTACGGAGAATGGATCTAATTGGAGATCACAGCAACCGTAGGAGTAATTCAATTATATGTGGTCTATAGATAATGACACTTGAACAAAGAAATAAAAGCTACGTTAATTCCTTCGTAGGAGTATTTTTTTAATAAATAATCACAGAAAATAAATGACAAGGCACGCTGGAGTGGAGATGCAGAGAGAGAAGAAAAGAGTTGAACAAACTACTGTCGCTGCTTGACTAACATACAGAAAAGTAAACGCATGGCCCCATGGATGTGTTAATTTCGTTTAGTACTACTCTCTGCCTTAACATTTACTTGAAGTTTGACCGGGCAAGGAGTTTAACGAAAAATAAACACTTTTAGAATTTATAATCCTAAACAAGTTAAAAAGTAATCCAGAGTATTTGTGTGGTTATAAAAGTTTCTCATTAAGGATAGAATTATAAATTTAAGTTAAATTGTTACTAAATTTAGAAATGGTTCATTTTTGTTGGAAAGACAAAAAAAACATAGGTACACATAAATTTGTTATTTTAACTAATTAGTGTTACCACTTACCACTAGTCACTAGACTAATTAGTGGGAAACTAGTGTTGGAAAAGCAAAGGGGTCAGCTTAGATTAAATTAGTTGGAGTAATATTTTTATTTCATACGAGACCCAGCCGACTAGTGATATTGTCCGCTCTGAGCCTAGGCCCTCACGAATTTAACACGCATTACTAGGGTTGTTAACTTATATATTCAGACTTTCTTTTGTATTTTGCTGATGGGAGACTATCTAAACTCTGTGGTGTTATAATTGCAATAACATTTTTAAAGTGAATAAGGTACTTGCAATTAAAGTGTCTTGATGCTTAAGTGATTATTGCTACTATTGTAAGGATCCTACTGCTTATGGCAGAATTACTGTTTGATTTTTGGGGGTTTTGATTACTTAATAGTGCTTCTTTTGTCTAAGCAGAAAAAGTAGCAACCTTTACTAGTGGAATAATAAACATTTCTAAATGCATAGAGCATAAATATCTTGGCAGTAACTTTAGTGTACATCCAGACCCCACCTAAACACAAATTTCCGGAGCATACATTGAATTAACTAGGGTGGTTCAACAATCACATGTAAGTCAGAGAAAGAAAGACTTGCATACATTTCCTACTTAGCATTTTCTACTCCATTATTCTGCAACCAGACAATACGAATTTCATTTCCAATATTTTCTCATTTATAAATTTCCAAGCTCAACTACTGGTGTTATTGTTGTTATAGTTCCAAGGCAAGTCTGAGCTTCAGCCACTTCGTTATGTTAGCGAATTGCAGGTGTTTTGGTAGAATACAGCACAATTAGATGCTTCTGCAAAGTTGGATAATGTACTAGTCATGACCAAGGGATAGAAGTCTCTGAGAGCAATGTGTCAAGTATAACTTTGTCTATAACTTTTATATTCTGGATCATTCTTCATTGCATTTGTTTCACAATCTACCTGTCCTGATCAAGACAAGTTCTACAGATTATAGAGCAAATAGCGCGCTAGGAGCAGCAAGCTTTTAACTCAAGATGGTGGCTGGTCTAACACTAGCATTAACAAGAACAGAGACAAAAAAAATGTAAAAAGGAAGTGAACTGCTCTATGAGAACACAACAGGAAAATTAATTTTATGATCTAAACAGGAACATACAATGACTGCACATGTAGTTTTGTAGGATATCCAGAATCCTTATATATACATGTAAGATGTAACAGCCAACATGGTGCCCTTTAACATGTGACATGTCACAGTATTTTAGCTTACTTTTCTAATCGTCAGAAGGTAATTATATTAATTAATCAGCAACCAGAAGTTGCTGTAAAATTATGTACAACAATGTTAGATATTACAAAGGGGCGCTGCTTTTTTTTTTGATGAAGTGGTATATTAATAATAAAAGCATCCAGAGGATGCAGAATACACAAAAAAAAAAAGGACAAGTATCAGCTCGTAATGTAGACAAAAACGATGAGAGGATTATGGAGCTGATAAATTCCAAAAAGAGGTTAGGATTACATACAGGGGTATGGTTTACCCAACTAAAAAGGAACACTAAACATCTAGCCTTAAGTTGACATCTGGCAGTTGAAATACCATCAAAGCATCTTTGATTTCTCTCAGTCCATAAGCACCACAAAATAGAAGCGGGAACCATAGACCATATTTTGTTGGTGGATTTGTCAACTTCCCAGTAGCCCCAACACACAAAAGCTTCCCTCAGAGTTGCAGAGACACATGTGACATCTGTTGGCTAGTTGGAAATTCCTTCTGATGAGGTTGTCTTGAGTTAGGCATGCGCCATATAGAGCAGTCCAGCAGAAAGCACTGATCTTTGGAGGTAGCTTCGTTTTCCATATAAGTTTCCACGGCCATCGATCAATGAATAATTTATTAGAGCTCATATTAAAATAACTTTCTTTGACTGAAAAAGAGCCTCCCCTCCTGTTGCCCCATTTGAGCTTGTCCATCATCTGAACGTTGACTAAAGCACTTTGTAGACTACCAAGAAGAGCCAGCAAGTCCTCAATCTCCCAATCATTCAGGTTTCTTCTTAAGTGAGGGCACCATGAGTTCTCCACCCAATTCTAAGCAACTGTAGAGTTTGGGTTTGACGCAAGTGAGAACATTGTTGGATAAGCATTTTTCAATGTGGTAGTTCCTATCCATAAGTCCTTCCAAAATAGGATATGTTCACCATTGCCAAACTGGAGTGATGTATTAAGAGAGAAAGAATCCCACAATGACGTGATACCCTTCCATAGCCCACAACCATGAGGAGTATTAGCAAAACTAGAGCACTAGTGGCTGTCACAGCCATATTTGGCTTGGACTACCTCCTTCTGAATATTAACCTCTGTATCATTTGCAATAGCCATGTTAAACAAAACTATCTGTACTATATGAAAATTACATATTTATTTTTTGCTTTCATGTATTCCTGTGTTCCTTTCCTTCAAATGTCTTCATTCTTGACATTCCCGTTCCTTTATGTATCAGCAACGCAGTAGCTCCTTAGTTACCCGCGGCATTATCCTGTTAACTCCCACAATGTTTAGTATGAGGTCTCAGATTGGCTTGTTAATTGAGTGTTGCAAGAAAGGTGATTGCTATCCTCATTTTGCCCCTTCACATAGTGAACATCTGCTACACATATTGCCCTTCACACAGTGAAGCTTAAGCTATAACGAGGACACGGGGTACACTTTCCAATCATTCAAGTTGTGCCTGTAGTTGGAATTCAAGCCCTGCAAGCCCTGATCCGACTGAAACAACGATATTGTTGCTTCCTGAAATGAGGGCATTTTAGGAATCTCCTTCTCTTCTTTGCTTCTCCAACCCACTTCTACCATCACACACCCACGTGCTTACCCAATGAGGTCTAGTAGTGAGACATGAATTGCTGAAGAATGCAACAAAAGAACTATACTAAAATGCCCATAATTTCCATTTATTTTAACTGAATGAAAAATTGAATAACGACACACAACTGAGTATAATTTATTGTGGATAACCAGAACATTTTTGAAAGAGTAGACACTAAGTTGATAATCTGCAACAGTCAAACACTCAAGTACCAAAAATGGAAAAAAATTGAAGCAAGGCCATATAAAGAGTTAAAAAGACCAATAAAATTATTCTGTTTGTGGTATCTGACTCTATATTGTGATTTGTGAGGTTGCATGCTAAAAGACTTTTAATTTCATTTTTGGTGTGTGTGGGGGGGAAGGGGGGGGGGGGTCTTTTCCAGTTACTAGTATTTAGTAAACGCACATTTTCAGTAGTCTTGTAGTTCTGAAGTCATTCAATATTCCATAACATTGACAGTATTCTGATTTCTTTATCTTCGCCTTGGAGGAAGAACAATGGCAGATCAACTTAACTGCAGTTACTTTGTATCCAAACAGTCTCACTTAATTGCCCTCAAGATACAGCTGAAAAAGGACCCAAAAAAAAATATTAATGGGAATCCAGTTAGACAAAATCTGATTTGGTACACATTTCATCACAATCATACAAGAAGATATCGACATCAGCCCTTTTGTACTGAATCGGCCTTTTGCTCATGGTTGAATTGTTATTAGTTTGAAAAATGAAAAAAAAAAACAAGGAAACAACTTATTAGCCATTGGACAGTTCATACTTCTGATTGTCCGAAACTGACAACGCCTATTTATTCTTTCAAGCCAGCATTGACCCAAACAATCTGCTGACAAAATATGGCAAAAATTGTTTTTCTTATTATAATGCCAACAATCGGAGTTACATCTTGTGTTTCATTCACAAGCAACGTAATTGCTTTTACAATCTCACAACGAGCTATCCAAAGCATAAAATAAGCAGAATGTACAAGTCAAGATCTTTTCACTGTATAATCATCTAAAAGATTGACAAACAGTTAGACCTCTAATGTACCTTTGCAACTGTTGAGTGTTTTTCCTTCAAGAAACAGTCAAACCACTTCTTAGGGGCATCTGGATGAATGTCAGAGATACGATCCATAAACATTTTATCACTTGTGGCAACAATGCTTGCAAGAGAATATTCATACGGACACCAATCCTGTTCTCTAAGCCACCTATGGAATTGGCAACGGGGCATTATCCTCTTCTCCAAGTCATAACATAAACAGGCTGGAAAAGCACAAAGCTCATCCTGAGATAACCCCATATCCAGGAAAAGAAATTTTACTTTTTGCTCAAGAATTTGAGCTTTCTGGTTCAGAATCTTTGGCGACACTGAAAGCATTCTGCAGAGTGTCGAAAAGTGAACTCCACCACAAAGTAGGCTATCAAACCGTTCCTGTAACTCAACACCCGGACCATGCAACTGAGACAATACTTTCATTGTGAGCTTGTTTTCTCCAAAGCCGATCCCATGCAAGAAACTTAATTTTCGACGGGTATAAACAGGTGTTCTGGATGCCTGAATTTTCTGCAACTGTTCCGCATAATCTTCGTCAAAGTCTTCAACACTGCCAATAACATAGCTACCTAACAGACCATGACCACCATTTTTTAGTCTGTCAAAGAACCACTCACTTAGATCCAACGATCTCAAAACATGACATACGTTAGCTATTCTATTTCTACCCATAATGTATTGGTATGTTTGGGCAGTCAATTTTAATTTATTTACACCCATCCCGAAATGTTTCAAAAATCCTACTGTTGAAATCACACGATCTTCTAAATCAAAACTCAGAATTTCAGGCTTCGACAGAACTAAAAGTCCAACCTCAGCTTTTCTCACACCCAGTCTACAGAAAAACCCAATCTTTTGAGCCAAAACCTCTTCAGAATAATCAACAAAAATGCTTTTATTTCTTCCCATCAATTCACCAATATTCCCTTTCTCGCAACCCAATTCATAAAAAATTGCAACTTTCCTACAAATCTCAAACCAAGCATCCACATTTCCCTCTACTTCACTAGCAAGATCAAAATCAAGAAACACCCTTTTCAAATCATCAAACAGCATATCAATTTCGTCAAGGAAACCACTAGTCCCACCCAACACATGCGGGAAAGCTAAGCAAATACCAATAACAGCAACATTACCAAACCCATACTGTTGAAAAAGTGAAAGCCTATATCTCAATTCACAAGGCTCTTTACTAAAAATAGAAACTTGCCCTTTGTACAAAATACCCAATTTATTCCAAGGGAAACCAAAACAAGCAAGAGCACAGGCAACATCAAAAACCTTAGAATCTTCAGACAAGAAGCATTTGTTCGTATGCAACATAGGGCTAATATCTACATGATTTATACCAATGCTTTCAAAGAAAAACTCAAATTCATTAATGGGATGGTACCTTAAGAACCTCTGAATGGAATTGGGAAAACAGGAACGAGAAAAAGGGACTTTAGAAAAAAGACCCAAAAGGGAAAATCTCGAGTTTTTACCAATGTATTCAGCAAAAGTGAAGGGTAAGGATCTAGTGTTATGGAAGTAATCAGTGAGTACTTCTTGAGCTTGTAAAATGGCTTGAGGCCTATATTTTGCTGGAATTTTGTATAGTGTTGGAAATGTTGGAAGCTTTTGGTGTGTGTTTTTGGTGTTTGTGGAGAAAAGTTTAAGCTTGAGAGTGACATAGAGAGATTGAAGTGTTGGGGTTTTAGAACGGGACAGCATTCCTGAATTTGGGGTTTTAGCAGGGTGTAGAGACTCCGTCGGAAAATGTTTACTTCCGGCGAGAGTTGTTGGAGGACATTGGGATCACTTTCCGGTGGGGTTGTGGGCTTTTCTTGCTGAACTGCACAAGGGCATCGCTGTGGGTTTGAGAGTCCTTTTGGAACAGTTGAAAAAGGTGCAATTTCGTCCCTGCACTATAAGATTTTGTATATTGGGTCCAAATATTTCTTTTCCCTATGCACTATTTGAGTAGTCGAATAGCTTTTTGTTTTTTAAAATATAAATATAATTTCTTACGAATTTTTTCTTGGTTGTTTAATTATAAAATATGATGAATTTGATACTTTTATGTAGATGTTATTTTAAATAATTAGAATAATAATAATATACTCCTTTAGTTTAAAGTGTGTATATATTTTGACTCTTATACTTCGAAATATCATCTTTGTTTTTTGTTGATAAAAATATAAAATACTTATTTGTCATGCCTCAACCTTGAAGAGCGCGACATGCACTTAACCGAGAGAACCAGGCCGAGCAAGCCTGCGGGATTGCCTTCTCCCCAACTCACCCATAAATAGAGAGGATAAATTCATAAATTAACTCCAAGAGGATTCACAAACACACTAATTCCATTATCCTTGGTTACTCCATTTTATAGTCTCATAATATATACACATTCATAGTTGGGGTGATTCAAAAATAACAAGGCTAGTTTGACTTTCTCAACACCCATGTACAACTCATATTGTGTCTAGGAGCCTTTATCGGTACAAAGAATACTATGATAATGCCGGAAATAAGGCTTTGATATACCCTAAAGCATAATACATGCGGGACAAAAGATACACGACCTCGAATGAAGTGGGTCTTACCAAATTTGCTGAGAAGAGGATGTATAATTATCAATGATCAATGTCATCTGTTGCAGGACCACCTGCATCCATTAAAGATGCAGCATCCCTAGCAAATGGGATATTAGTACATATGAAATAGTACTGGTATATATAACTAAACACCTTCTCATTTGAACATGTAACAATACAAGGAAGAACAATCATAAATCGATGGAAGTCTCGGACAATAGTAAAACATCAAGGTCGGGACAAGACACGTGTTAAGTAAATTTCCATTATTTTAGGTTGGGAGATCTTAACAATGATATACCACCATGATTTTAGTATGGAGTCCGATCACGACACGATCGAATAGGACATCTCACCCATGAGCATCAATCAGTATCACAATTTCAATTATTATCTCGATCACAATTTCAGGAACAATTATTATTGGAAACAACCTCTCTGCCCTCTTGGGTAGAGGTAAGGCATGTCTACATATTACCCTCCCCAGACCCCACTTTGTGGGAATATACTGGGTTGTTGTTGTTGTTGTTGTTGTTGTTACCATCATGTGTGCGACATGACGTCTGATCACGACCCGATCGGCTAAGCCATCTCATCACAATATCGTGTAGATTGACATTTCCCATTTCTAGCAATCATCTCATCCCAAATGAGGGGGAAATTAGAATCCACTCCTACACCAACATGCGTAGTTTCGGGGTTAGGCCATTTCAACCTACCCTTTCTCGGTGACTAACGATATTCCCAAATTGTTTATTCTTAAGAGTATTCACAACTCATTTCAACATCTTTTACACTCCTCTTTATTTCATTGGCACTAATGGCCCCAAATATAATATCTTTCTTGGCATGTTGACTATATTTCATATTTCATGCATATTGTTTCACATTCAAATATCATTACGATTCGTCAATAATAAATATTTTATTTCAAGACTTTAAGTACACATTTGAGAAAATAATGATCTTAGGCATATGTGATTTCTTACACAATGCGACATGATAGCTTTCATTAGAATCAAATTTTTAAGTCATAACATATTAACACACATCCCAGACTTAAATCACATTCTCAATTAGTAACACAACATAACTAAAACATTTGGAATACATATATCTTATGACACATGGCTTATTTGGAATATTCAATTTATAATGAGCAACTCAGGACTTACAAGGACATTTTGGGGTTCAATTCCAAAAGAGGAGTTTAGCCAACATACGTCGCCTTGAGCTTTCCTTAAGTTACTATAATATTTCGGAAATCTTTGCAACTTCGATCTATTTATAGATAGAGCAAAATTGAACACAAATTATGAAAGAGTTGATGGTTCCATCTCATTTGAGCATTATATAAAATATCAAGTGTGCATTAAGGTTTCAAGATCCTCTTATGGTTAATTCCTTCATCCCCGACCCAATATCTATCTTTTTTAGTTCAACAACATTCCTACAACTTTGTTGGTACATGTATGCATAGATAATACCCCCATATCTAAGAATCACACTCCCCATTAATCATCTTCCACTCAAACTTATAATTGAAGATTGAGGTATGGAACCTTACCTCTTGGATGAAAACCTTGTGACTTTTTATTGTGAATTCCTCAAGACTTGAACAAGGATTGGTAAACAATTAGTTTAGGAACCCCCTTTCACTCTAGAGCACCTTCTCTATCCCAAAACATCAAATTTTTACTTTACAAATGATCTTCAACGACTATATATCGAAATAGGGCTGAGTTATAAAATTAGAAAGAATGGAGTCCTGATGCGATTTTGCGGTTGCATATGCGACCGCATAACACTTATGCGGTCCGTAAAATGGATTACAAAATGGTCCTCCAGAACTGTGTTGTAGACATCGAAAATTTAAGGAAACAAGTCAAATCATAAATTAAAGATACTACAGGACTTTTGAAATTGTGGGAGTCTATTAGGGTTTCTTGGAGGTTACTCTACCCTAAACCCTTAGTCACACATATATAAATGGGTATATATTCCCTTGAATATGTATCTCTAAATCACATAAACTCTTGCGATATTCACAAAGAGATCAAAATATGGCCGGATACTTCTTGACAATCAAATAGTTCAAGAAGCTGGAGATCAAATACATACCCATAAAGTCCGTATAATCCTACATTCGAGAAATACACGGTTTCAGCCCTCAAATTACGAAGATAATCAGGAGAGAAAAATCAAGGGAGACACATAATTGTACTCATAATTGATTAGTAATTTTTTTTTCTTATTTTGTGATTGCAGTTTATTTTTCATATGTTGAAAATTAGTTGCAAACATGCGCGTTTCGCTTCACTCTACGATAGGTGTGCGGTCTGCAAACCAATTGTGCTGTCGTAGAAAGGACCGTAGAACCTCCTTCTGAAATTTCTCATGCTGGATTTTGCGACGAATGTGCGGCCTACAAAACGATTATACTGTCGATGAAACCAGGGGCTTATCTAGGCATAAGGGTATGGGTTCACGTAAACCCATACTCCTCTCCCTAAATCATGCGTAGTTATGTTATATTTTTTTCAAAATTACTTAAATATATGTGAGTACACCCATGCTCAAAGACTCATATTGGTGAAATAATTATTGGATGCACCTCTAAAATTGGCGGTTCAAATCCCACTTCAGGCGAACTTATTTTCGGCACAAGATATTGATATATACGTGAAATTTTTAAAATTGTCATTGATATATAATTTTTAAAATATAATGAGTTCATGGTAAAAGACTAAAGTAAAACACGTGATTCTATATCCACTTCTTCATATTAGTGCACCAATCATCTTAAAATCCAATATCCGCCTCTGCGCGAAACATTTATGCGTCCGCATAATGAACCACATGATGGTCCTAAAATTAGCTCAAGCGTTTGCTTCATTCCGCGACAGATATATGATCGCAGAATGGATCTTAGAAAATGCCCTACACTGCCAAGATTTTCTTCAACTCCGAAATGCACCGTTCAAGCCAAAATGTTCGTACAACTATAAGTCTACTTCGGCACCATGAAACCCGTGTTTTAGGTAAATTCAAGGGGATTTACATTATTAAATCCTTTGATATTTAGTACTACACTATTTAGTGATTGAATTGATGGTTGCACGGTGATGATTGTATACCCGAATGAAGAGAGTAATGATGAAAGATCATATCAACACATATTATGAGTAGATAACATTTGCATACTAAGCTTCCGTTTGTCCATAAAACTTTGGGAGTTTTCTTAAAATTTTATTTTTAAATATCTATTTATTTACAGATTTAAACTATTTTTAACAATTTTGAAAATAAATTTTCAAATCTTAAAACAAATGTAAAATAGTTTTTGAAGTTTTGAGATTTTTTACTCATAAAATATTAAATTCTTTTCAAGTAAAATGTATGTCCAAATACAATTTTAACTTTTAAAAACTTTTTTTAACCTCATCTTCATAAAACTTATTTTTTTTTCAAGTTTCAACTAGATATATATTCAAACACTAGCTACTTGGTTCTATCAGCTATGGAGTCTTCTTATGGGTCTTCCCGTCTCTAGTACAGATCAAATTACAGATCTCTATATGTATGTGCTGATGAGGTATATCTCCCGAACGAAAGTCTATTAAACCTTGATTTCCGGAATGGCAGCAATCGACTCACGAGCATGGACAAAAAATGCAAGTTGCATTAACTGGAAAATACTACTAGTAACTTTCTTTTGTCATAAGTATTTATTCATTAAAAATAAATTTTTATATTTTTCATGTAAATTACTTGTTCCAAAATCCAACTTTGAGTAATTGTGATACAAAGGAGCAATAGAGCATATATCAAGGTCACAAAAGTAATATTAACAAACTCCAAACCCTTAGATTAAAAGAAGTAACTCTGTCGTACGTTTTATCTTTCATTCCCCTCCCTCTTTCTTTACTCTACCCCTTGATGTCCTATTATCCCCCAAATTCAATGGCTCATTCTCACCAAATCGAACCCTCCCTAAACTCTAGCTTTAGCTCTAACCCTCCTCCTCCGGGAGCTCCACCTCCAGCTGCCACCGTCCTTTCTCAACCCTCCAATGAAGATCCCAATCGGTTTGCCACCGCTAAACGTCCACGGGAGGAATACACCACCGCGACGGACGAGGCAGGTTCGTCGGCTGACGCTGACCCTCCGCTGAAGAAGCGGGTTAAGGTTTCCCAAGATGTAGTGTACCGTATAGTTGTGCCGTCAAGACAGATCGGGAAAGTTATTGGTAAAGTAGGGCATCGTATACAGAAGATTCGTGAAGAAACTAAAGCTACTGTTAAAATTGCTGATGCCATCGCTGTGAGTTAATGCAATTTTTTATCGTTATTGATTTTGTTGTATTGTTTGTGAAGTTCTGAAAGTCGAAACTAATTCTCTAGGGTAAAGTAGGGCAATATTTGGCAATTGTATTTGGAGAAATTTTTTGAAGTTTTAGAACCTAATTGAGAGAATTTGAGTTAACGTTGTTGAATTGAATGAATTTTGATTTTTTTTAAAATGTTGGCTGAATTCCAGGAAGCTTGAAAATGACATATAGGTGTAAATTAGAGATTCTTTTTCTTGCAAATTTTTGCTCAGGAATATGAGGACTGCTAGAATTTAATTGAGAAAAACTGAAAGTGACTTTGTTGAATTGAGAAATTGGATTTGCTGGCTTCTTGATTGACCTCATTTGTTTTTGTTGGTTGTTTTCTGTGGTTTTAATATTAAATGATGGTGGTGTCATGACAAAGTACAAGTACCAGGTAATTCTGCTCTGCCTACCAAGGCTTGGACAGATGGTAATAACACCTACTGTTTTTTGCATCTGTTGGGTTTGAATGCGAGACCCATGGTTTTCCTCCCGCTTCATTGACCACTAGGTCACACCCTTGCTGGTCATTTTCGTAGTTACAAATGTTTAGTTGAGTTGGTTCTCTTTTTCACTCAAGGTCATATTGATTTGAGGCCAAGCATAGTGAACTTACTTCTGGATTTGATTTTTGCAGCGCCATGAAGAGCGAGTAATCATCATTAGCTCGAAAGACAATGACGACATGTTTAGTGACGCGGAGAATGCCCTTCATCAAATTGTGTCACTTATTTTAAAGGTAACATTTCTTATGAGTGAAAACATAGCAAGTCATTTACTTTTAACGTTTTCTTGTTTATATTAGCAAGAAATGTCTTATACAGTATTTTCTCGTCAGTCTTCCTACATTCCATCATATGACCTTTTGTCTGTCAATTACACTGTAATGTTTTGTATCATCTAATCCATGCTATAAATGGTGTGTCTTTGCAACAATTCAATGAATTTCTTCCTGCATCCAAAAACGGAAGCCTTTTGTCTGTTTTTGGAGGCATAATGGCAGATTTTGGGTTCTCATTCCTCAGTTATTTCCAGTTTTACCTTAATTGCTGCAATAATCACAGATGTACAACTCGATTTCCAAAAAAAAAAAAAAAAAAAAGAAAGAATCAGGTCACCAGCAATTTCTGGACTCTTTCTAAAAAATGAAAGCTATTTTCGGACTGTATTTTTGGTGATTCCTCCTTTCCTTCTTTTTTCTTGGGCTGGGGTCTTGGGCAACCAATGATTTTCAGAGATTTTGATTATGTACTGTATGGTACACTCCTGGATCTTATATACTAGTTGTCTAGGGTTTTCCGTTCCCTTTTATTAGAATAAAATTTAATCATCATCGTCTTGAACAATGGTGTCGTGCTTGCTTGTTAAGGTTAACCCATAAGAGATTTGCCAGAGTGGAACTGATCCTTGCACTATTGTTCTCTCCATGATAGGATGATGATGACAACATTGATGCACAGAAAGTTGGTGCTGGCCATGTGGCAGCAAACACAATAAGGTTCTTGATTGCTGGTTCTCAGGCAGGTGGTTTGATAGGAGTGTCTGGTCAAAATATTGAAACTTTGAGGAATTCTTCTGGAGCTGCTATCACAGTTCTTGCTCAACATCAGTTGCCATTGTGTGCATCTGCTCATGAGTCAGATCGTGTAGTACAGGTGAGAATTTGGTATTATTTGCCAGCAGTGAGGCAAATGAAGGTCTTCATTTCTTAAAATCTTTGCATGTCTATGTTTCGCACATCGAGTATACTGATCTTTTCAACAAACTACTGCCATTTCGTATTGAACTATACTTTTCTGATATGGATATTTTAGTATTTAGCAATATAATGTTAAAGAATATGCGTGGAAGATTGAGTCTCTTTTGCAGAAAACAATATAATCATGTAGATGATCTATTCTTTAATGTTCTACTTGTATGAGGGTATTTTCCCATCATCAATAAAGTTTTTTACCTTGTAAAAGAAGAGTTACCTATCGTGTAGCGTTATTTGCATGTGCAGCTGTTCGAGTTATCACATATTTTCAGTGTTCTGTGCTCTTCTTCCTTGTTCTGAACAGACCTATAGGGCCTATAGCTTTAATTACTGCTCATTTGTTTCTTAGCTTGAATTTGTCTCTTGAATATGTTGGTTTCTGATTTTTGCTGCTACTATGTAGCTCGCTTTTGATTGCTATCATGTGGCTTTTGCTTCTTCTTGTAATATTTTGCGTCTTCATGTTGCCATTAATGAAGCCAATTACTTCATCAAAAAAATTTGTGTCTGGGATATAATCTGCTTATGAGTCTGTTCTTAGTTTGGCTTTGTCAGGCATTTGAGATATCAACTGTCTGTGTAGGGAGAGATCTGCTTTTTATCTTGGACCTATCTCCTTTACTTGTTTCTACTTTTAAGAGATTTAGCATTTTAAACTTGTTTGTTTCCCTTTTGCCTCCTACATTCAGGTATCAGGGGACATTCCTGCGGTCTTGAGAGCTGTGGTAGAAATCGGCTGTCAATTGAGGTTTAGTAATTTGTTTATTTTTTTGATAAAGGAGGTTTAGTAATTTTAATTGGCTTAATTAGGTCTGATTGACGATTCTAAAGCTATTTAATCCCATAATGTATATTGTTACAGGGATAATCCCCCTAAACAAGTAATTTCAATCAGCCCAACATACAATCATGGCTATTCTCGCCCATCTCAACCATATGTGGATCCATCTTCAGGTTAATCAATCTCTCTCGTTGTATCTTTTGAGCTTTTGGATTGATGCACTTTCTGCTGTTTGAAATTCAATATATTTGTCACCTTGATTTAAAAAAACGACTAATATTTTTTATCAATATATTTATCATAACGACGTCATCCTTGGCGACTGCTCTTGCAGCTGATTATGTAAATCTGACGATGTTAGTTCCCGAATCATTAGCTGGTGGGTTGATTGGAAGGTGCGGCTCCAATATTTCAAGGATCCGAGCAGAGTCTGGAGCATCAATTAAGGTGCCTTGTAAGATTTATTAGATTCAACTCTGATGGTTTTATGGCCCGTCCTAATCTTTCAGGTATATAGAATTTTATGAACTACTTGCTTTTATGTTTTAATATTTTTGGTTTTGTATGTTAGGTACATGGTGGGAAAGGTGAACAGAAACAAAGACAAGTCCATCTGGGTGGTAATGCACAACAGGTGAAGCTTAATTTTTATTTCTTGCTTCTTTTGGTTTGTTTATCCTGACTTCCTGTAATCTTAGTTTAGTTGTTATCTTTTTGTGATATGTGGTAGTGTACATTCCTAGATTCGCTAACATTCACTTCTAAAATTTAACTGTCTTTGGAGGATTTGATCTTAGAATAACTGTAAAAATCTTCCGTTAGCGTCTTTGTAATTTTCACTAGTTTACCTGTGAAATAGGGGAATGATGGGATGTAAGGATTTCTGGTCCTGTGGCATATGCTTGAATTTAATTTTCTTTTCGACAGGTCGCCCTTGCTAAGCAACGAGTTGATGAATATGTCTATTCCCAGTTGATGTTACAAGCTGGTGATGAGCAGCTGCAAGAGACAATGCAGCTACAGCAGACAATGCAGCTGCAGCAGTCAGTGCGCCTGCAACAGTCAATGCAACTGCAGCAGTCAGTACAGTTGCAACAACAAATGTAATTTTATGTACCTTATAACTTGTAATTGGTTTAGACTTTTAAATGAATAATTGAGACTTCTGTGTGGTGTCTTAACTATTATGTTGCTTGATGCAGACCAGACCCATCTGCTACTCTGATGCAAGGATATAGTCACGGCCATGGACTTTATATGAGCAGGTAGTTGCATTCAAATTGTTGTTATAAAACCTGGTTGTTATCCCACTATCACCGCACTTCTAATTGTCCTTCAGAAAACTAATTATCATTTCCTTGCCCCAACAATCTTAGCTCCATTATTACTATCACAAAGTTGCTATTATTTTCGATCTGTCATAGTAAAATAAGCGAAATTTTTTGCTATGCTAACGTTGTAGTTTGACACATAACCCTTAGGTGATTATGGTATATGTTTCTCATGCTCAATTGGACTTGATTATTAGTTTTGTCAGAGTTTATTTTTAGATCAATGACTTAGTTGACATGCCTTTTTGAAGGTGAGGGTAAGATTTACGTACATACTATCCTCCCCAGACCTCACTTGTGTGATTACACCGGGTCTGTTGTTGTTGTTGTTATTGTTGACTTAGTTGACATGATGGGATGTCTATCCATTGGTGGTTTGGTTGTCATGGAATGACAATAGTCTATTCTATATTTGCAGTAACCAAGAAGCTCAAATGATGTCATCATACCCACAAGTCTACACATCGAGCACCCCTCAAGCTCCTGCTTACTATGGTCAGTCTTATCCAGCTCCACAAATGTAGAGGTTAAAGGGGGTCTCTTTTTGGTACACATTGGCTTTTGAATCAGATGGTTTATATACAAAGTATTGACAATTTCTTGTTGTGTCATTAATTTGAGTTATGATGTAATGTTGCATTGGAGATGGTTGTGATTTGGCCAGGATGTCTCTTGTTGATCAGTTGCGACATAGTTTGCATGAGATCACTTAATTCTGGGATATTGATGGAAAAGTTAATGCTTATAGTTTTATGATCAACGGAATCTAGCATGCACCTCTTGGAGCAGCAGATCTATTGAAGGGAGCTTATAGTAGCCAGTTGCAGTGAAGGTACAGCACAGCGCCTTGGCTTTCTGTCCCTTTGTTCCCCTCTGCTTCCACCCTGCCCCGACCCTGAAAATCTCCCAAACCCCGCTCTGGTTTACCTTTGCTGCTTGATTTTCATTTACCTCTGTTGTTTCCATCAGAACAGAAACAAGGATGTGACATATGCATTGCACGTCAGTCACGGTCACCTCTCGTTGAACTGATTTCTAAGGAAGAACTTAAAAACATTTCGTGCGAATGATTTTGAAATGAGATGATCGGGAATGGTGGCTGAGGGAGGGCTGACGGAGAAGCAGAGCTCGGGAGAAGTGGCTGTAGCAGCAAAAATATTGGACCCTAGTTCATTGGTTCAATTACTTTATTTATGGCGCCAAGACCACCATTTCATATTCCAACCACCCCACTTACTCCCTACCCCGTGCCATAGAGCTTTCCCTACCCCCATCCGGCCCAGCCCCGTTGTGCATATCATTCCCGTAACCCTGCCCAGTTTTGCCCCCTTGTATGTTCCCCGTTAGAAACTAGGGTGCTAATGTTTTCAAATGGTAATATATTCAATTCAAGTTTTCTTGAAATATTGCTCCTCTTAAGTAAGATATTATTAATTTTAAAAAACTTATTACAACTGGAGGCAGTTAACAGTATTCTATGATCAATGTCGGCATTTGAAAACAATGAAGTCTTTTTATCGAATTAAGTATATTACACACTCGTGATGTAAGTAAGTTGAAGCTTGTCTAATGAAGAAGGAACTTTAAAAAAGTTCAAAGTTGGAAAAAATTTATTCATTTAAGTTTAAATGAATAAGAGGGAAGAAGCAGGAAATAACTGTAATTTTAATTATGTCCTACTTTCATTTGTAATTATTTCACTCAAATTCGTGAAGACAGTATAAAGTAAGAATATGTAATTGATGATACGAGCTAACATCCCTCGTACAAATTGTAGAGTCTCATTTGAATTGCATATATTTTGAATCTCTGAAGTGGGTCTACTGAGACCTTGAAGAAGAAACTTTACAAAGCCAAAGTTATAAAGAAAAATTGGTTCAATTAAGTATTAGTGAATAAGAGCAGAGAAGCAACAAGTGACTTCCAGTTTTAATTATCTACCAATTTTATCCATAATTACCTCAACCAAGTCACTAAAAACAGTATAAAGAAAGAATTATGTGAATGTTGATTTATAAGGAGGTAACAACAATTGGTTAAAATATTACAAGAGTAATAATCTTTTGAATTACATATCTTATATCGAATAGCAATACCTTAAGAAGCTCCAATATTTGGGGCCTGATGCAAGAGTTTTATTGTCCTATGAGTGAAAAAATTCTCAAACAAATTCTCAAACAATTTGTTGGTCGACTGAGGTCATGCGTTCGAATCGTCACTTTCTGTGCTATTTCAGCGTGCCAAGTGCTAATTAAGTTTTTGCGACTGCAATTGTCTTCTATTTAGTCTTTTTCTCTGTTTCACTTAATCATTTACTTTCTTTACTTAAATTTAATAAAAGTTCCTTTCAAGTTTATTTTACATCATAAAATTAAATATTTCTACAAATTGAAATGTAATTACTTTTTTTTATATAAAATTTACTGAAACATTCAACTATATTTGATGAAATATATTGAGATTATTTTCTTTGTTTTATATTAAAATTATTTTCTTTGTTTTATATTAAAATTTCCAGTCTGTGTACCTCTTTCTTTAATTATTTCTATAATTGAGGGTAGTTAATAAATCTCTTTTCTTACTATCTTCTGTTTGTAAATAACAACTAGTAATTACTTATAAATTAAAACTAAGATTTTATATTCTGTTAAATATCTTAGAGTTAATATATTTTTAATTGGTTGAATTGTTTTGATTGGTTAAAGTATAATACAACTTTGAATTTACTGAAGTAGATTTTGTTAATTAAATAGATAATTTTTAAAAACTAGAAGTAAATAGTAGTTTTTAGTACTTTTTTGAAAAAAAAAAAGTCTAAATTTGCTTAAATTTTGCAGCGCGGACAGTAAAATGCCTTCATTTTATGATCATAAAAAAGACAAATAAGAGGGGGAAAAGCTAAATGTGACCAAATCTTACTTGTCGCGTCTGACACTGCTTATATTACTGAGTTCAAGTGCATTTTCATTAGAAATACCTATATTTAATTGATTTAATTGAAAAAGAGTTTGAGTGGGAAATATGAATAACTAATTCAACATTTCCTTCCCAATTCACTCTATAAATAAGCTGTTTTAAGCCTGAAAAGGGGGTTAATAACATTTCGGCCTCGCCCGAATCAACAATCGGCCTCGCCCGTATTAACATTCAGCCTCGCCCGAAATAATATTTGGCGGCCCCCGAAATAACATTCGGCTTCGCCCGAAATAACATTTCGGCCTCACACGAAGTAATATTCTGCCTTGTCCGAATCAATATTCGGTCTCGCCCAAAATAATATTCTGATTAAATCCGCTTTCACAAAATTCTGAATCCGTCATTTAGTAGAGCCAAATTCAAATCTACTCATTTCTTCGTCGAAAGAAAAAAAGTCTAGTCACTTCTTGACCAGTCAGTCACTTCTGTAGTTGGCAGTTGGCACTCACTGCAAATAACATGGATATTACTCAATGAATAGTTGCATGTCCCTTTTTTCTCAATTCGGTGTCTATTAGCCGTACTAAAATCCGATTATGAGCCCGTTTGGCCATGCTTTTTTTTTCGTTTGGTCATACTTTTTTTTTTCTTTGAAATTCGTGTTTGATCATGAAAATTTTTATTTTTATTTAAAGAAGAATTTAATAATTTTTTAAAATTTTAAATACTTCAAAAAGCTATTTTTTAAAATTCACTTAGATCTCACAAAAATTCAAAAACAACCTATATATTATGTCCAAACATCATTCTAACTTTCAAATAGTATTTTTACTTGATTTTTTTTTTTACTTTTTTTTTTCGAATATTATAATTTTTATGTCCAAACACCAACTAAATTTGAGTTTGTTCCAAAAAATCCTATATTAAGAAGTACAATTTTATTATGAAGATGACTTCACAATAGAAATTTAAACCTAAAACTTCTAATTAAGAATGTATGAGTATTTATAATTCCGCAAATTCTGTAAACAGTCCCACGTGTAATTCCAGAATTTTGGATTAGATCTTCTTCTTCTTATTTTTTGATAGAATTTCGTTTAGATCACTTAACTAATTACTCTCTCCGATTTATATAAGTGACCAGTTTCCTTTTAGCACGTTCATTAAAAAAAATGTTAAATCCTATACAAAAATATCTAGTATGATTAAATTATCCTTATTAAATATTGGTCACATAGTTATAGTAAGGAGTAAAAAAATATTTTAGGAATATACACATAAGGGTAAAAGAGTAAAAATAAATTAATTTTTTTTTATTATCTAATTAGTCACTTATTTTGAACTAAAATAAGAAAATAAATTGATCATTTATTATGAGCCGGAGGTAGTATTGATTTAACGTGACACAAAATGTTGATGATGATTGCACATGCAAATACTCTAATATCCCCTAAATTGACGCCATTGCATGTCTGTAACTTTTGTTAAGGTTATTTTGTTTGTACGAAAACTATTACTACTATATTTTATTTTTATGATGTATATTAAAAATTAAAGTATGTATTTTGTGTTATGAAACAATAAAAGTAGAAGAAGAATATTGCAGAGAAAAGTAGCGAAAGAAAATTCTTATTAATATTTTGGGATGAATTACAATAGAATAGAACACTTTATTTATAGAGAAATGGTGAGTTAGCCACCAAGTAATAAACTCTAGAATCTCTCTTAAGATAAACATTCACCATAAATAGAACTTTATTTATAACACCACTCTTGAATGTCTATTCAACAGATAATGTGCCTCGTTAAAACCTTAACTAAAATAAAACCAGTGGGAAAAAAACTCTAGAGAAGGAAAAAGAGTACACATGTCTAACAATACGCCTTTTGGTCGCCTCGTTAAAAATATTGCAAAGAAAATCCAGTGGGTCAAAACCTTGTAAGGAAAAAAGAGTACAACGCGTATTAACTCCCCCTGATGAGAGCATCAATTCACATCCTTGAGTATTTGCATTCCAATCTTGTGTACCATCTTCAAAAGATCTTTGATAGAGATTTGATGAACAAATCAGTCATATTAGTTTGAATGAATATATTGCACCATGAAATCGTCATTCTTGATAGATATATAATATCTTCATATAATGTCGTGGAGTGACTCTTCAATATCTCCACAGAGATTATCGCTATCATATTATTATGCTTATAATTATAGCAAGATACATATATGCACAAATTACACTGTGAATGTTATGGTACTTCAAGATCAAGAATTGTATATGCTTCAAGCAACTTAAATCCTTCATGGATTGTCATAGTATAAGTTAAGTCATAAAAGTCATAAATCATTGATGCATATCAAGTCTTCATGTCATGTTAGACATATAAGATATTGAAAATTGATTGCACATACCATTGACTTTATACTTTCAAGTGTTTGAACTGCAGGTCCAAACCGACATGTCTTTCATATGAAACCAATTCTATTTGAATTGTGTCTCTTTCATTTGGCCAATATTTTGTGTCTGTAAGCGACCGACTTAAGATCCTCATCTATACTTAGCACTATCATATATGTCGTCGACAAACATTTTATATCAGTTTCAATATATTTTCATAATGACATAACATAGAGATCTCTTCATTCATATATTGAGGTACCTGAATCTCTCTTGAGATTTTTTGAAGTGTTATCTCTAGTAATTTTCTAGATCACTTGCCTCTTTTATTATGATCATTTTGATCATTTGCTCATCTTCTTTATCAAGAAGTTTATTTGAAACTGATTTGTCTATACGCTTTAAGCTTACCATAGGAGCATTTGCAATGAGAATATAGTTACTTTCTTTGGGTCAGCAAATGCGTACAGGATATGCTTTGCAATATACTGTAAATGAGTTATCTTTTATGAGCTTTAATTTCATATTATTGTATTCGAGGATCTAGATATACTAATGAAAATTCATTCCACGTAATTTGTTCTCAATTATTTTTCATGTCTCCCCCTCATGTTAGAAAAACTAACTTGCTTCCTCAATTTTAAAATTTCATCTTTGTGCATTATGATGTTAAAATATATACCGCACATCTATAATAATAAGATAAAATTATTTGGTTCCAGACCCTGAACCACTGTGAGGGGAGAAAATAATATACTTTGATATATAACGTATATCAAATTGATATAGATAACTTTTTTTCCATAATTAAATTGTTTAGCTATTAAGTGGAGGCACTCAATAAATTATTTTGCTAAACCAACTGTGATGTAAACCAACTTATCAAGATGAACTATCTTGATTAAAAAAATCTAGAAATTATGCTCTAAATAAAATTATTGAGCAAGTTACCTCACAAACACCATGTTGTGGGTTAAAAATAACCGCACATGTAACCAACTAATAGATGCATCTTATGTGGTATACATGGTAGATGAATGGGCCATACTCACCTTTAAAATTCCCAGCATTCATGAGATTCAATCCCAATTTCAGTTGATTTATTAATTAATGAGAATAAGCAATATAAGAGAACTCGTAAAGAACTTTCTAGTTCTTTTAATATTTACTCATGTGAATTCTCTATTATTTTTTGCACATCATACTTAAATTGATATGGCTAAACCAATTATGCCAACTGAATAAATTATCAGTATTGATAAACTTCAGATTTACACCATAACATATGCAATTATCAATAAACTCCAAGTTTATTATGATATGAATTTTTATATCAATAAACATCCACTTTATTGTGGTATTTTTTTTGTATTTGTGTAATACAAATTGGAGAATAAAGTGGGCAGCTTTTCACATACATATTATCCCGCTACAAGTTGTAGGAATAGAAGATATTAAATCTTCCTTTATTTATAGTCTCAATATAATCAACCGCTTTCTCCTATACTTTGAAAACTGAATAAGTTTCCTGGAGACTTACTATAACACAATACCTTATTGGTAATCAATTGTGATTCTCCAAAATAGTAATAATTGGCTATTCCAGAACTCTTAGTTAATTTGGTACTACCACATATTCATCAACATCCATATAGTGAATATCTCTATCAAATAAAAAGTTATACCATTATGGTTATAGTCAAAATTATATGCAAGATCTGTTTCTTGCATTACCGTTATCTATTAATAATCACAATGCCAAAATATTTTGGCGTACAATAGATATGTGACCAATGACCATTCATGCCATAATAATAATATTATTTTCTTATCATCTCAAACCTCCCTCTAGAGGTGAGTGTGGTATATTCACTACCACTAGCACACTCATATTCTTCTAAGAATGAATATGTATATATAAATCAGATGTTGTCACATTTACAGCATGAATGAACCATAATCATCTATATGTGCTTTATAAGTCTCATGTCAAATCAATGACAAATATTACATTCACAAAATGAAAGATTATTTTGAGAATCCTTATTATTCTCATTATCACAATGATGACGATTATAATTTCGTCTATTGCTACGTCCACATCCATTTATACCTTCACGATAATAGTTTTATCTTCTTTCGGAATGAGAATTGAGCAAATTTAATAGGACGGGTTTTCACTTCTTGTGCTCACGATCATACATGACTTTGATCATGACAATACATAGAAATTTTACCACTTTGGGTGGTTATAATTTCTTACAAACTCCATTAGAGTTGTAATCAAAATTTATTGTCTTTGCTTGTATTAAAAATTAAATTATAGAATAAAAGAGAAATACGGTAAAAAACTTACCTTAAATCTAGAATTTAATCATGAAGGAAATTCATAGAGCAATTGACAATCACTATGATCAATCCCAAACCTTCTACTCAATTGGTTAGCGTCTCGTGTTAATAACGTGTTATGAAACGATAAAATTAGAAGAAGAATATTCGAGAGAAAAGTAGAAAGAGGAAATTTTTATTGATATTTTGGGATGAATTACAATAAAATACAATCCTCTATTTAAAGGGAGATGATGACTTAGTCACAATGTAATAAATCATAAAATCTCTCTAAATATAGACATTCACAGTAAATAAAATTCTATTTATAACATTTTAATTTTTTTTTAAAAACAAGGCAATATATTGTTTGACCATGCACACGTGCGACCACTAACCAACTCCACGTGTGATGTCGGCCGACCAACTTTAGCTAGATTCAAATGTGTCCAACACATTCCTAAAAATACGTTAAAGGAAATCAAAAAATACCAACAACAATAATTCGGTATAATTTTATTTAGTTGGGTTTGGGGAGGATAGTGAGTATATCTTACCCCTAATATGAAGTAGAGAAGTTGTTTTTAAATAGACAACTTTTAAACACCTTTATAATGCGACTCACTTATAAATTCACTTTTGTATTTCAAGAATAATTTATAATGAAAATCTTACAAAAATATATTGGTTATTTCTGTGTCTAATGTCATAACTTAAAATCTTAAACCCCAAAATCAAAATTTTACACAAATATCAAATGTATCAGTTCGAACTTTTAAGATTTTTTTTTATATATTCAACTTTGAATATTTTGGAATTGAAATTTAATTGGAGGACTTCTTTGGCCTGATATTTTCTGATTTTCAACGAATTTATAATTTATTCTACTACATATTTATCACATCAAAAGATATCGATAGTTACATGAAGTTGAAATGATTTGTAATTTCTTTGTCTTTTTTTCTTTACGGTAAATATACAGTGATGAGGTATGCTAACCGTCTGTTTTGCCAAGTTTCTCTTAAAGTCAAAAATATTTTTTCCTCCCCAAAAGAAATATCTTTTCTCAACTTTAGGTGTTTGGCCAATTTTTTTTTTTTTTTTTTTTGGAAAAGGGGCGGAGGGTGGTAATGCTATTGGAAATAAGAAGAAGCAATTTCTCTCCAAAAATATTTTTTTTAAATCGCAATTAAAAAAGCCAAAATAAACTAATTTTTCCTCAAATAAGTATAAATTAGAAATACTGGTGTGTGTGGGGGAGGGGGGTGGGGGGAGGCTCCATCACGTGAGCATCACATGGATGGATATATATAACCAAATGGAGTTTGTATTTTATAAAGTTATTTTTCAAAGATAAAAAGGAGCAATGATTTGATGGTTGATGAAACAATAACACCCCAATTATTTGATAGGAATCCGTTGGCCCACCAAACCACATCATTCCTACCAGACCCGCAACTGTTTTCTTCTTCTCTTCTTTCCTTTTGTTTAATTGACGTCTCACATTTAAATTCACCTAGTACATACGTAGTGTTTGTATATAAAAATAAAATAAAAAATTCCAAGACATGCACGTTTTTTTTGTTGTTGTAACTTGTAGAACTAAATTGTTGATTTGAATCAATTAAAAGTGCTAGATTAAGAATCGCGGGGCGAGAATAACATTAGCGTATATGTCAACGCAACAGAAGAATTGTTGAATTCACCACCGAAATAATTGCCCAAATCGAACTTTGAATCACTAGAAAACGAAGTTAATCTCCCACCAGATGCCCTTACTTGTGATCTTTTGTTGGGAGAAGAAGAGATTTAGAGAAAATTCTTACTGTACCTTGTTCTATATTTTCTCCTTCACATAAATAGGCAGAGAAATAACAGTTAAGGAAGACAACTCACCACTCACCCCTTTTTGCACGTTGAGCTTAGTGGGTGTTTGTGGTCTAGTGGTAACTTCCCTTAACCTCTCTCCCTTATCTCTCCCAACCGGCTGGGGTTAGCCCACATGGAGCGACCCATGACCTATAATCCAACATCTCCCACTACGTTAGTGGGATAGAGCGATGTCTTTGACACACTTTTCATACTGGAAAATAGTTGGTGCGACTTGCGAGCACAAAGAGCTATAAAATTCCAAAACCAATTAAAGGTTTGTACTAAAGCTCTATATAGAAATCCAACCACATATGAAAATGATTCACTACTGGCATGAGGATATTATTACTCGCAATACCCCAGACATCATTCGCTATCAGTAGCTACTTATTCGATTCCCCATCCTCGAAGAGGAAAACTCGATTTCTCATATAACTTTGTATCCATAATTACACCCAATACCCTCATGGTAAGTATAATGGTCGACCTATGAATACAAGTTAAATTACTAAATTTTAGCCATCTTCCCTTTCTACTAGAATCTTTCCATTCCAAATCAACTGCTTTCCTAGACATGCATTGCCGAATCAATCATAGCTATTAATGGCATGCTAAAATAACAACACTGATTGGCGCTTCAAGAGACAGCAAAATGTCAAAGTGTATTTCAATAAAAAATTACTCTAACTTCTTTGGGATCTCCCACAATGAAGAAGCAGGGATTCATTCTTCCATTATCTCATAGCCAATAGCACACGTGGTATCAAACACATGTCACGGTGTTCTCACCTTATATTGGCGTGTGTGTCTTATTATTTTAGTCATTCAACAACGTACAAATCTTGGTCTAGACACCTTCAAATATCTAACCCGAGTTTCTCACTTCAATAATCCTCAAACCATCTTCTTAGAGAAACTCATATATGGCTTACAAAATAAGTCATAATCGAATAGTGATATTCGTAAGCTATCAAGAACGACCTCTACAAGTAAATATAACCCCTCATTATCCAAGGTTCTATAAGGTCTCATATCTTCACGATTCTTAACGCAAGAGGCGATTGCTCGTGTGAGAGAGCCAATCTCGCGACTTGTTTGACACACTTTATCAACAAAATATTCATCACATGCATATGAGATATAACACAATTCAAGAGTCAAATATTGATAGCATATTATAATACTAAAGCTATTTTACAATACATAAATATATTCATATCCTTTGAAACCTAGAGTCATAATATATTTCTCAAACAGGTCTCTAGATATCACCTTTGTAAAATGACCAACTATGATGCTTCGCGTAGGAATGTACTGTAAATTTATCTCTCCACTTGCTACCATGTCTCTTACAAAGTTATACTTGATGTCAATGCGTTTGGTC
>JASVEL010005867.1:0-144154 GCA_032618575.1 Nicotiana noctiflora
GCACAGCCCGAGAATCGAACCAAGGTCTTTTACCACATACTATTCTACCACTAGATTATTAGTACATTTTGGGTTAAGACTTTATTTTATTTTATTTGTATTCTTTTTGAGCGAAAATAATCGACCGATTGCGATCAGTTTTATTAAAAATATAAAATTACCGACTGAAGTCGGTCGATTTTTTAAAATAACTAATTAAAATAATGGACTTATTTTAGTGGCCTTCTTAAAAAATAAATCTCGTGGGATGCTAAAATAATTTCTCGCATTTTTGCGCTAAAAACAACCGACTGAAGTTCGTCGGTTTCGTACAAGAAAAAGTAAAAAATAAAATATTTTGAAAAACCGACCGACTTTGGTCAGTTTTTCAATTTTCAGCTTTAAACTAAATATGTTCTCAATCAATAGGAAAATAGAAAAAAATTAAAAATATAAAATAAGATTTTTTTAAAAATTAGACGTACTTATAACAGACACACGAGTGTTGCGACTCGCAGTAGATAGTTTCAATGACATTGCAGATGATGTTGCTTTTGGTGCATACGATAGCTCCGATACATATGATGATTCTGGTGCAGATGTTGGCTCCGACATCCCTTGAGTTAATGGGGAAAAAAGAACAAACATGAAAATAATCATGCACCCCGTGACAATGGTCTTTCCCATCTTAAACAATTGCACTTCGATGTATGTACTGTTTTTTTTTTCTCTCTATTGAAGTGCTTGTAAATATTCGAGAGCCCCTCCCTTCTATAGTAAAGACGGAACATGATTTTTAAGCAAGTGATGTTGATTTTTAAGTAAATAGTTAGACTAATTATTAGTAGGCAGTATAGAAAATCCAATCACATTATATTTAAATCTTGCAAATTCGAATATAAAATCATTGACTAACTAAAATGTGTGTATCCAGTGTATATGTAGGCCAAATTGTTAAATTCAATTCCTTTTTTGGGGATTTGGTTGACAATTTTCTGATGTAGTTACTAAAATGTATATTTGGTAAATGAATAATGCTTTTAACTTAATTTGATTTTTGCTTATTCTTATTTCTTTTCCTTTAGAAAAACAAAGCTAAAATGTCAACTTAAAAGTTGACTGGATAACCACTAATACCACCGGTACTAACTTAGTGGTGGCAAAATGATTAAAAGAAATAGTTATTGTCATGATCCAAACCGATGGACTGCGACGGGTTTTCGATATCTTACTCAATTGAGTACCAACATAACGTATCTTTTTGTTTCATGCTATCATAGGTAAATGAGACAGAAAGGCTGTTGTGGGATAACTAGAATAAAACACGTAATACCAACTTATACATAAGACATACAGACCTATAAGAAAAAAATAATCACTCGTACACTGAATATAGGCTGACAAGGCCATACAATCTGTTACGTACGTGACATATGTCTACAAGCCTCTAAGAGTACATAAGTATCATAAAGGCCGGGACAAGCCCCGCCATACTAAACAATACACGTCCAAATCATACTAACCAAATAAGCAACTCTGGAGCAAATGGATCGCACCAAGATCTTCCGCTGAGCTGATAACCTATTTGGAGGACTCTCTACCTATCTATCAAGACCTGCAGGCATGAAACGCAGTGTCCCCAAGCAAAGGGACGTGTACAAATAATATACCAAGTATGTAAGGACTGAAAATCAGTAAATAATAGATATGCGAGAAACATGGAGTAAAAGACTCGACATATAAATCTAAATAGCTCTGTCACTTATTTAATACTTATAATATCATGCATATGCGTGTAAATGTCATACCATTCATAGGCATATGCGTTCGTAACATCATCAAGTCTCTGAGGGCATCCCATCATATAATCTTAGCCACTGTGGGCAAATCATCAACGTATACCGGTTGATCAGGTGGTGGTACGTATAAAACATTATAACATTTTCCCATATATATATATATATATATATATATATATATATATATATATATATATATCGTCATCTGGTCAAGGGGGTCAATGTAATGAATGCAATGCATGAAAAGTACGTCAATAAAATCTTTCGGAGTGTCATATAACCATTATGCCTTTGATTAATATATATACATATATACGCGTATATAATGCCATATGTTCATGGGTCAATGTAAATGAATTAAATGCATGAGAAGTACATCAATAAAATCTTTCGGAGTGTGATAAGACCATTATGCCTTTGATTACTATATATATGTATATAATGTCATCTGGTCATGGGTCAATGTAAATGAATGTAATGCATGAGAAGTACGTCAATAAAATCTTTCGGAGTATCATATGACCATTATTCCTTTGATTAATATCATAAAGTAAACTTTTTTCAACTTACGTATTTTTCTGAGATCCATGAATAGAAGATATAACCATAAGGCACGTGGGAATTCAAGAACATGGGTACCTCTAATACTTCTATAAATAGAGTCATTTATGGAAGTTGTGCATTTGATCGTTTCGTTTGTGTCGTATAGATCGTTCCAAAAGAAAAGAAGGGATAGCCTTAATATTGTCACGACCCAAACCTCACTCCGGTCGTGCTGGCGCATCTCGTGAAGACAAGGCCAGCCAACCAACCCTATTTGCCTCTTTCAGAAATAGGTAAACATGAATAAACCATTTTAAAGGTGATTTAATAATACTACTTAGCGAAAGTACAACCAAACACAATCCAAACCGGGGTGTCACAAGTCACACACACCTAGAGAAGTCTAAATACAACTACAAGGCCAGTAATATATAGAATAGAATTTAGAATCAAAGGAAGAAATTCGGTGCCGCGAACACTGGCAGTCACCTTACTCAGCTACGATAGCAAAATTTCCAACTAGCTCAAAATCCGTTATCGTGTAAATAAATACATGCATCTGCACGCGAGGTGCAGGGAGTAAAGTTAGTACTCCAACTCAGTGAGTAATAAAAAACTGAGCAGCAAGAAATTACATAAAGCAACCGACATGTCGTATAGAAGTCGAGTATAATTTTTTGAGAAAATAGTAAAATCTTTAGTAATACCTTGGCTCAGTTCAAATCTCTTTTGAAAATGATCATTTCAATAATTACGAAAATGATTAGTGTTGATAAGCACAACAAAATTTGCCCCTCGGGCACAAATACCAATAAATACGAATAAATATGCAAGATGAGCACATAAAAGTACGCCCCTCGGGCTCAAATCAATCGCTCAAAACAGTATCAGCCCCTCGGGCACGGTATCACATCACTCAGAATAGTATCAGCCTCGTGGGCTCAGTATCAGTCACACATCACAACATTAGGCCCTCATGCTCACTCTCAAATCACATGGGTACCCGCGCTCACTATAGGGGTGCAGACTCCGGAGGGGTTCCTACAACCCAATCGTTATATCATCGTAAGGCCTGAAAGCCTCCTCACATCACTCAAAATATCCTCACATATGGCTCTTGGCCTCAATCAGTCTAAAAATAATCATAGGCCCCTCGGGCATCAGTAAAAACAATAACACTTAGCTCAAATAGTAGTTCAAATATCATTTAAAACTCAAGGTTGAGTAAAATATAGCTGCGTTCAAGAAACAGTGTAATTCAAATGGACTGAGTTCAAGTAGTATATCAAATAGTGAGAAAAAAGTGATAAAAAATCCCCGAAGGGGGTTCAAATAATTGGCACGAAGCCCAAATATGGCACGAAGCCCAAATATGGCAATTAGCCCAAATCATGATAATATCAACTAAAAGTCAGTCAAATACATAGTAAAATCAATAACTGGAACTTACCAAGACACAATCCCCAATGGTGATCTACCCCACGCTTGCTATGCGGCGTGCACGTCACCTCAATATAGCACTATAGTGTGCAAATCAGGGGTTTCAAACCCTCAGGATATCGATTACAATCATTACTCACCTCGAACCGGTGAAATCTCTAGATCGCGACGCCTTTGCCCCTCAAATCGTCCTCCACGCGCGTCGAATCTATCCAACATCAGAGCGAATACATCACACTATGCCAATGGGAAAATACCCAATCGAAAATAATCAAAAAAATAGCAAAAATCTCGAAATTAGCAAAACCTGAGCCCCGGACCCACATCTCAAAAATCAAAAAATTTAATATCAATGGATTCCTCATCTCGTTACCAGTCTATACATATCAAATTTACCAAAATCCGGGCTCAAATTCTCCCTCAAACCTTAGATTTTCCTTCAAGTTCACGCCTTAACCTTCATTTTTGACCTCTAATTTCTTGATTTTTCACCCTTAATTCATGTAATAACACATTAGATTTATGTTTTAGGCTCAGAATTTCTTACCTCAATGAAGTCGCTTGATTCCCTCTCCAAAATCGCACAATAACCTCCAAGTCTGAAGTGAAAATGTTGGGTTCTTTAAAAAATTCACGAAGATAGAATTTAATACCTCTGAACAGACCTTTTCGCTTCTGCGATCACCAAACTGCTTCTGTGTACTCGCTTTAGCGAAAATTATTCCGCTTCTGAGGAACTTCACTTATTGCCCAGGACCGCTTCTGCGGTTCACTCTTCGCACAAGCGGGACCGCTTCTGTGGTCCATACGCCTGCTTCTGCGGAAGATGCCCAGACTCCTCGTTCCGCTTCTGCGACTTCCCATTCGCTTCTGCGGTTCATTTCCCCAGAAGTGAAAACACCAGATACCAGACCTTGTCATTAAACTCCAAATTTCATCCTATTAGCCATCTGAAACCACCTCGAGGCCCCTGGGACCTCAACCAAAAGTGCCAACCCATTCTAAAACATCATCCAAACTTGCTCTAATCATCAAAACACATCTAACAACGCTACAATCATCAATTCACACCAAATTCAAGCATAAGTTTCTCAAAAACTTCTAAAATACGCATTTGATCAAAGCCCCGACCAAAACACATACGAACAATCTGAAATTTTGTACGAACATCCAAATTTACCTAACGAAGCTACTGCAACTCACGAAACTCCATTCCAACCCTCGGGTCAAAATCTCACCTATCAACCGAAATTCGCCAAAAGATTAATTTCGCCAATTCAAGCCTAATTCTACACCGGACCTCTAAAATTAATTCTGATCACGCTCCGAAATCACAAATCATCCCTCAAAGCTAACTGAATCACCGGAAATTGCATCCGTGTCCTATAACTCATAAGTCAACATCCGGTAGACATTTTCAAAACAAATCTTCCTTAAAGAGACTAAGTGTCTCATTTTCTACCAAAATCAATCCAAATCAACTCTAACACACCAAATACTGATAATGAAACATGAAACAGCATAAAATGGAAAAAACGGAGCGGTAACTCATGAGACGACGGATCGGGTTATCACAAATATACTTGAGTCGATTTCCTTGACAACCTCTCTAACACACGACAATCACGACAAAACACGTGATGGTAAGATCAAAGTAGAAAAAAAATCGTATAATATTCCTAAGAAAGATTGCATTCTACTCCCTTGAAATTACAAGATCTCATGTTACTAAGATGCTAAGAAATCACGCAAATCATGTTGAAGCATTTTGGTGCCACGTTAATTAATCCCTTAGCAAAACACCTTGAATGAGTTTGCTGAAGCATTTTCAACCATTATTTAGCAAGTGTGACCATCTTCATTTGGTGATTTTAGGGAAGCCTTTTGTATTAGTGGGCATGGCCCCCAACTTATGATGACTAAGCCACAAAATTTCTCCAAATGTACCACCTTTTATGTGACTTTAAGAGTCACCAATTTGGCCAAAACTTATTGACTCGTTGGGAGGGCCTTTTAGGCTTATCCATCAACATCTTTATTAATTACCAATCCTTAATTAACTTGGTAATTTTTTACTAATTCAATAATTAACCAATTACCCACGTAATTAAGATTTATCTCAAATTACTTAAAATACTACTTATTTTTAACACACTTTATATATATCATACTATCATAGTCATTTCATTCGTATTATTTTTTATTTTCGTTCTCCACCAAAATCTGATTCCATTGCTCAATGTTGGCTCTTTTTGTTTTTCTTTTGTTCATTTTTTTATTTCTTTGTTTCTTTTTAATTTTATTTAAATCTTTTTCCCTTTTATTTCCTTTTTTTTTGCATAATCTAATTTTATTAACATCTTTTGCTCCTTTTTTTTCATGTACAATAATAAAATGATAACTAATACGGTAAATATTATGTTATTTCATAACAAAGTGATAAGTAAATTTATGAAGGTGAGAGGGTAGCGAATAGAAAAAAATGAGTTTCATTGAAGGTTTTAATTTCGAAATATAATACGGTCCAAGCTATAATACCCGATATTTATGGACTAGTGTTTGTCATTTTTATTTAATCATAGGGCGCATCCATAGTTTACTATAGCTGTGTTACACATTTTCAGTAAATGGAGCTGTAGGTGATTTATTGTGTTAAACAAACAAATAATTAGTCTGCCGAAAATGCAGATGCAGATATCTCTTCGTTTCCAGATCTTGCATAGGCATGTGTCGAGCATTTTGAAAATACAGTGCTAACGCTCATTCCTTCAAATTTCATAATCTAAACACTTTGACTGCTAACTCTAATTGGTTGAGAATAAGTTTTAAAATTAACCACAACAGTCCACTAACAGAACATAAAGTTTTATGTAAGTCATCATTCATCTTCACATTTTCTTCAGAATGTAGCTAACTATAACTCTGTTGAGAACAATTTTCAATTTGGAAGCAGTAGAATATAATACTTAGAGTCCTCCTTGCTTCTACAATGAAGCTTTCAAACCACCAGAAGCCTAACAGTAATGGTAAGACCATCCACATCAGTCTGGTTAGTAGTATTTTAAATTTGATGTTGACTTATGTGAAGATATATGCTTATATTGTCATCATATCTGTGAAATCCACACAAACATACCTTCACTATTGTGTTTGATCCGTAGGAAGATGGTTGAGATCATGAGAAACCAAGCAAGTTTATGTTACCTGAATAAGTTGGTTGCTAAATTCATCCCTGAATCAATCAGCACATACATTGTCAAAGCAACTTCAACCATCTTACACTTACAAAATATTTATATTCAAAAACTGAAGATCGTCAAGGCCCCTAAGTTTGATATCGACAAACTGATGAAGGTATGTTATCCTCAAGGCCCCTAACTTGGTTACATTTACAGTTGGTTTGGATCAAAAGAACAACATTCATGCAGCAGTCAAAAAGGTTAATGAATGTGTTTGATAGAATTATTTTTTTATTCTATGGTATTATTTTCCTATCACATTGCAGATGAATTTGACTTAAGTCACTAACATATAACCCCCACCCACTTCCCTGTTTAATGTTTGGTTAGCCACGAGTATGAAAGATTTTTATGAGGTGCTTGGCGTCAATCGGAATGCAACTGCATCTGAAATCAAGAAAGCTTATTATGGGGTATGTTTTTTATCCCCCCTCTTTGTTGGTTGATCTTGTGCTTTAAGGTTTGTAATTGTAAAAATTCATTGACTTGCTATTCGAATAGGAGTTTTTAATAACTCAAGTAGCAATTTGCAATTAAATTGTTTTGGAGTTTGTAGCATCTTTATCTCTGTTATTGGTGACACATTGTGTTATGCTTCAGCTTGCAAAGCGACTACATCCAGATATGAACAAAGATGATACAGATGCTGAAAAAAAAGTTTCCGGAAGTTCAAAAGGCTTATGAGGTACTTGCCACTTTGGAGAACTTTTTTTCTCTATAAAATGTTGTTTTTGAAGTCAGTACCACATGGATTTTTGTATGAAAAATTGTTTATTTCTATGTTGCAGGTTCTGAAGGATGAGAAAGCACGTGAACAATATGATCAGGTTTGACATGTGTTATGGGCCACTTTGCACTTAATCCTGGCAGACATTTACTTCACTATTTCGTGTTATATGCATATTAGGGGTTTGTTTTGCCTAGAAAAATTTAAGACTTTGATTGTTATTTCTCTTGAATGAGAAGCATTCTGATGCATTGCTCATTGTGCAGCTTGGGCATGATGCATTTAATAGTATGAATAATGGTGAAGGTGGAGGTGCTGCGTTTGATCCGTTTGGTGGCTTTAGAAGTCCATTTGAAGACATGTTTAGAAATGCTGATGTATTGTCTTGGAAAATTGCCATCGTGATATTCTGGATATTTGAATTTCTTGGTAGCTGTCTGTTTAGCATTGAGTTGTACTAATTTGCCTATGATGTTCCGCCTCTTCATAAATCTGGTTGTTGAGCTAGATCCAAAGTTGAGTGGTTGTGCTCTCCCCTATATGAGAGAGGTCATCTGGTGTAGAGGTTGATTTTTTTGCTAAACAGAGTCACAATCGGCATTAGAGAGAATGCACATAATTGCCAAACAATCTGAATTATTTTCCTCCTTCGCTTGGTTCTCCCCTTTCGATGAATATTAGCCCCATTTTTATAAATCTATATGAGTCATTGACGTTTGAGAGAGATTGCAGAAGGATAGGGTCTACAAAGATAATGTTTGTGAATAGGTACTTTGTTTGCAGCTAAGTACTAATCAATGTTGGAAGTTAAAGAATCAGTAGTATTTGATGTCATTGTTACCTATCGAGTTTCCTTAAGCTTCAAATATATACTTTTTTCAATACATCTTTATCTTACCTTATCCGAAAAGGGGAAAAAACTTTACTTTTTTTTTGACAAGTGGGAGAAAAAAAAACTTTATTGGATACATCCCTGTCTTTGTGGGAAATAAAGCGTAGGAATGATTTCAAGTGAGGTGCTATGAAAACATATGCTTTAATAGTTCTCCTTAATCTCTTAGGCATCCACTTTTATGGTCTTTTCCTACGCATCATGACTCTTACTAACTTAAACTCTTTTTGTGCTGAATCTGATGCAAAATTAGGTGAACCTACTGTCAGTACCTACTTTGTTATGCCCATCTCTTTTTTATTCTTAATTTCAGTACTTGAGATCTAACTGACATTTATCATGAAGTTTGGCCAAGTGAACCATTTTGGGTTTATGTTGTTAAATTTGATGCTGAGTGGGAAAATCGACTGTACAACTACCTTTAAATTTATTATTAATGAAAGTATTTTTTTTTTCCAGCATTAGCTATTAATTTATTATATTACATTAAGCATCAAGTATTTATCTTTAAACTCTTCTTTTCTAAAATTATTCCGCGCATCGCGCGGGTACTATACTAGTATATATATTAAAGTAAAGAAGTTTGCCTTAAAAATTAGCCAAGTGGCAAATTAATTGGCAACATAATTAAATGACACGTGAAAACTAAAATTTATTAAGACTTATTTATATTAAAATGCAATTTTGAAGACCCACAAATTTAGGATACATTTGTATCACCTTCTATTTATCCTATATCTATTAATATCTATTAATATTTAATTAATAAATAACTATATATATATATAAGTAAAACCTTCCAATTATCCCAAAAAATCTGTTATGCAATATAATTGATATTAAAAGTACGCCGACAATTCTGGAGTCAATATTAAATTTATTTATATATTAAATAAAACCTTCCAGTTATCCCCAAAAATATGATATGTAATCTGTTTAAAACTTTCAATTAGACCGAAATTGGGGAATCCCATTTATAGCAAAGAAGCATTTTCTTCTCTTCATCAAGACTATCGCAATTTTGAGAATCCAAAACCTAACCAAAATAATCTCTTCCACAATTTTGTTGGTATCCCATTTTATTTACTTCCGGGAATTTCAAAAATTTGGGAACCTAACCCGAAAAATCTTTTTCCCAATTCTGTTGGATTTCGATACTGAAAGAGGAGAAATCACGTTATTTACGCCGGGTAATTTGGGATATTTTACCGCATTCCGTATTTGTCTATAGATATAATAGTAACTGAATGTTTTTACATAATGTTTTTGTAATTACTTACTGTTTAGGGTTTATTTTTCCATACAATAATTGTGGCATTCCGTCTATATATACGACATTTGACGCCATGTGAAACACAATCTTCTTATAAAGTTTTCTGGAAGAAGAACTATGACGACATTTGACTATATTTGCAATATATCGAGTAACAAGATGAATTGGAATTTGAAGGTACGAATAGTGAGATTGTGGCATGTTCCCGACCGCGACAAACCAGACAACACCGTCTCCCTTGAATTAATTATTCAAGACAAAAAGGTCCATTATTTTTTAGTTGCGGTTATTTTTTCATAAAACTCAGTCAAAAATACTGTACGACTGATTATTTGCCTCACTCTTTATTAATTATGAATTTTTGGACGCTAGGGCGATCGTATTCAAGCCACTGTTGGTCGGTCACTTATACGTATGTTCAAAGAAAAGTTAAAGGAATTGAGTTTGTACGTTATGAAGAACTTTGTGGTTGCACCAAATTATACGAAACTTAAATACACGCGGCATAAATTGAAGTTGTCTTTTACTCATAAGACGATTGTAGAGGAAGCAAATGATCATCTTTTTGGTATGACTATCTTCGACTTAAAACCTTATGAGTATTTGATAAACAAAATTGATGTTGAAGAAAGTGAACTCTTCGGTAAGTATTCAATTCCCAGTTCTTTAATTTGAATATCTTATAAACTTTCTCCTAATTATTTTCTTAAATTTTTATAGATGTCATTGGAGAGGTTGTAAGTTATGGTGAGGTAGAATCCCATAACCAAGGCGATAAAACCAGTAATTATATGCATGTGGAACTTGAAGATCATGAGTAAGAATGCATCTATGAATTTACTTTGTTATATTTTTTAACTTCATTACTTATCGTTGTCTGATTATATTGTTATGTGCTAACATGATTATAGCCGTTTTCTAAATAAGTTGTTATATAAATTACACAGGAGGAATAATATTTCGGCAACATTTTGGGGAGAATTTGTTGACCAAATATTGCCACATTTACAGGGATCACCTCATCAGCCGGTGATAATTGTTATGCAGTTGATAAAAGCTCACAAATTTCAAGGTATTTCTATTGTATTGATGTTATTTGATAATTTTCTTATGTTAAGTTTTTGGTTCAGAAACTAAAGTTATTTATAGGCAAATATTCTGTGCGTAATACATGGCATGCCTCAAAGCTCTGGATTAACCCGGATCTTCCTCTAGCTACTGATTTTAAGTCCAGGTTAGTTATTTTATGAATTAAATTTATGCGGATACTACACATAATAATGGATAAAACTAATACAAGCTTTCGTCAATACAGAATGGCAATCGTGAATGAAACTAACTCTGCCAGGATCAGTCAAATACATTCTCAGCGTAGTTATTCTATTTATGATGAGTTGACTACTGGAACTGTAGAAGTTAAAACTATTAGCGATTTGGTCGACTGCATGGAGGTGACTAATCTATTAAAATCCTTTAGTATTTAACTAATGTTATGTTGCTTATGTATATAACTGTTATGTCTAAAATTACTCTTTGTTATGGTGAGCCATGTGCACATATATGTTTTTTGGAAAACCTGTTAAGTAAGTTTACATACTGTAGTGAGCCATGTGCACATATGCTCTTACCATACTATTTGTTTTGGTGATCTATGTGCACATATGCTCTTGGCACATATGTTATGATCCCTGTTGCATACGTTTATGATCACAACACAATTTGCATATAGAAATATAATTGTTGCAAAGCCAATATACTTCCCTTTATTAACTTAAGAAGGAAAATATTCCAAAGTGATTAAAACAAATTAGCCTCATACATTCAATAACTCATTTAACATGTAAATGCTTAAATGAAAATTCTTAAGATGGTAAAAGCCTTTGGTGACATGCTGGTGACATGCAACTCCAACCTACCGGTGACATGCAACTCCAACCTGCTGGTGACATGCAACTCCAACTTTTAGAGCTTCTTCGTTTTGTCAACATTTTGAGCCCAAATGAAACCGAGCTGGCTCGCATAACAAAAATGCCAACAGAGAGTTTCGACCAAATCAGCAAGGCAGTGGAGAAGTGCTATGAAATGGTTTGTTTTAACATGCCTATTTTGTTTTTATTGCTTAAAGCTTGCATCCAAAGTCTTATGACCCTGACTATGTTGCTCTCCTACCATCTGGTTTTGCTATCCTTCCAGACATATCGACAATTCACAGTGGAGATAATCTAGAGGTTATTGGTAATGGTAGTGGATCTTTATTAACTGTTGCATTTCAGATATTGGTTGATTCAGTCCCTCGATTCAGATGTGTTTAGCTCCATCTGGTCTCTAGGATTTGTCAAAAATTTAACATTTGAGATCCCTCCAGTAGAGTTGAAGAAGGCACCATTAGAAATCTGACTTTGAAGGTTGTCATTAGGATTTGCTGGTCTGATGACAGCATAGTCTTTGAAAATCGCCTTCTCAGATGCTGGTTCAACTGATGGTACCCTCTTCAAACGGTGATTTTGTGGCATATGGGTGACAACAATAGGAGGCAAAAGAGAGGAGTATGACGATGGTGCTGCAGCTGCAGCAGCCACTTTTGCAGCAGCCGCTGTGGCTGCTATAATTTCTTGAGCACCTTCTCGAAGTTGAATGAAGTCTCCATCTATTACAAATAACTAAAAGTAGAAAGATCAAATTAGTTGCTGATAAAGCACAAGCTCATTAGAGATTCACTACACAGAACAATGTTATACATACTTCAGGATGGTTTGCAACAAATTCATCAAGTTTCCAATAGTCTCATCAAGTGCACTGTTGAAAGGATTAAAACAGTTGTAACATGCGAAAATGCTTGATCCAAATTTAAGGTAAGACTTCTTTATACGTGTTTTCAATTGGAATATTCATTGACTGTATTTTAACCTAATACAACAATGTCAACATGAAGCTACGTGAAAGGATTAAGTGCACTGTTGAAAGGATTAAAACAGTTGTAACATGCGAAAATGCTTGATCCAAATTTAAGGTAAGACTTCTTTATACGTGTTTTCAATTGGAATATTCATTGACTGTATTTTAACCTAATACAACAATGTCAACATGAAGCTACGTGAAGAGAATGTCCCTTCAACATGTATAAGCAGCGAAAATTTCAAGGTATTTCAGATGTCCCTGATTCAAAGTGAAGAGAATGTCCCTTCAACATGTATAAAATTCTGCATTAGTATCCTTAACATTTTTGTCGTGGTTCATTATCAGCAGTTTCTCATTGAACATTTGCTGTTACTAGAAAAGTTGATAACTTGCCTCTTTTGTTGTCTGTAGGTTATGGTTGAGGTTTTTCTATTTTTGTAAGATATAGGTTTTTCATGACGCAAAGGACAGTATGTTTGGATTGATTGATACTACTATTAGTTATACAAGTCTTAAATTGTGACTGTTGTTGCACTTGTATTTGATTGCATTTGATTCCTTCACGAGTTATCTGTCCGTCTGCCATTGGATTACCAAAGTTCTTTGCACAATATAGTACCTTAGTACGTGGCAGAACCACATTATTGTCTATCAATCAGGATAAAACTGTTCGAGATGTTTTACGAGAGGAAGAAGAAGGAGCCGCCTGCCGAGTTCTTTTACTTGATCGCATCACACATGCTGAAGGATGAAGTCCTATACCACTTCGTTTTCTGAGTGAAGGCCAAGATTTTTTTCCTTTTGATACGAGAAATAAAATCTCACAGAAAACCCATCGTCTACAGGTAGAGGTGTAGTTCCAAAACGAAGTTCAGCACTCAAAGTGACCTCTTTTTTACGTGACTGAGTTTGCTTCCTTTTAACTGATCAGACTTGCTTAGCAATCTAGAAATTGTTTTTAACATGGTATGTGATCAAGGCTCCACAACTCCTCCGGCTGAACAATGAGGTTGCACAATCCGAAAGATCTCTATCAGTTTCTATGAAGAGTTGTTCATCATACATTGAGCCCACAGATTCAGCAAGCAATTTGTCCTTTGAAACATGCTGATAATGCATAAGAACGATATGCTGCCAAGACAAAGATACAATCGAAACTGGAGACGCACAAGGATTACAGTAACACAGAAAAGACGGAATAACCAACCTTTGTTCAAACTCCATTTACTGTCCTCTCAATATACTATATGTAGTCGACCCGCAGTGCAATGTGGGATCCGTACTTGACAAAAACCCGAGCCTAGCATTGGACACATTGTGGATGACTTTACCTATTCAAATGTCTCTGCCAAAATCTGTAAGGGCCATTTGAATGTCCACCTTCATAATTTGAATATCCTCCGCCTTGAAGCGATGTCGTTCAGAACTACGAAACAATGCATTTTCCAATAATGTATGTAACAAACCCTCAATGTCAACCATGTTTAATCCATGTGTTGCAGAAGCTGCACATCAAATGTTTATTCAGTATCTTAAATATTCATAGTTACCAAATCTTAGGAGACAAAATAATGATACATCATATAGAACATTTGATGGCTGAAAGGTTTATGTCAAAATCAAAAGAGATCCTTCTCTGCATCCTTTTCAACTTCATTTGCAGAATCTTCAACCGTGCATCTTCATCTGGTAGATGAAGATATATCAAGTACATGGTCTACAGATCGTCGTGGTCTACAATCACAAAAATATATGTCAAGTAAAATATATTGAACATATAGAGGGACATATGGGCAAGGTAAATCGAATATAAACTATCAATTGGGTGATATTTAAAGGAACCATTTTATTCAACCATATTCAACTATGTCGGACGATAATACGAAAAAATCCTAATATTTGCAGTAAGCTTTAACTAAATGTCGGACAATAAATGAGCAACAGATGATGTAGTCTTGGGTTGTTAGTAAACAAAATCTGCATTAAAGTAAGGAGTAAATTAGTTGGAAATAAAGAATGATGTGCGTTACGGCAGAATTGAATCACATAGCAAAATACATTGAAATACCATCAGCACCATCCATCAATTAGATTATTAATATGCACCAGCACAATGTATAGAATGTACCAGCAGAACACTTAGAAACTATTCCCAAAACAAAATGTTACTAATAAGAGTTGTTTCACCAGAAAAGTTGATAACTTGCCTCTTTTGTTGTCTATAGGTTATGGTTGAGGTTTTTCTATTTTTGTTGTTAAGATATAGGTTCATGACGCAAAGGACAGTATGTTTGGATTGATTGATACTATTATTAGTTATACAAGTCTTAAATTGTGACTGATGTTGCACTATGTTGCACTTTGTAAATACAATAAAATGAGAAAGTCATGTTGGCGATGATGTCTTTCAAAGATTAATTAGTCCTATGCTTTTCAGCATTCAACTTCCTTGATATTTACGGAATTGTTAACTGAACTGTCAAAACAGATCAATAATTCTCATCTATTCCAATTCAACTGAACACTTCAAAATGCAGTTAATTTAAATTAGATCACAGTATACACCGAAAGAATTTGTCTTATTATATACCTTTTGAATATACTCTTAATCTTGATACTTACTCAGTGAAATAAGAAGTGTGAAATCATCCGCGCATCGCGCGGGTTTTAATACTAGTAGAAAAAAAAGGAGAAAAAGAGGCCATTACCTACAAAAGCTATAATGGGTATGAAGGGTAATTAATTTGATAGGTAAAATAAGAAATGGGTAGTCACGAGTAATTAGTTTAATTCCTTTGGGTAAAATTATAAAACTCCCCTAACTAATATTTTCTCTAACATATTTGCTTTATGTGTAAAGTTACTTCATTTCCTGGTGCTACAAATTCACTCAAATCAACCGTGCGATAACACAGTACACAATTGCAACATAACATGAAGGCAATCGTTTTCATGTAATAATATTAATAATATACATATAAGAGAAACAAGAGAAAAGATTGAGAGCATGTGTGATAACAGATGTCTCATGTTTGAATCTTTTGATACAGTGACGAAGCTAAATTTTTATTAATGAGTGTCAAAATAAAAAAATTTACTCGCATGAAGAAACTAAAGGAATTCAACGTATAGCATATATTTTTCTATTATATAGAAAAGAGAAGATGGTTGACCAAGGACATATACATCATTTTATAAATATTTCATGTTTGTATTTTTTAAATACAAAATACACATGGACCCCACATTTCTCTAGCTACAACTCTACTTTAAATACACTATGCATGTGTTGATTAGACTATTTGTGTAGTGCAAATGCTCATTTATAATCTTTTTCTCATTTTGGAAAATTATTAATTTTGTTTTATTTAAATAGAAGTTTCCATAGAGAAAATAAAATTAATTTTTAAATAATACAACAACAAAAAGAAGTATCATATATTTACAATATTTTTATATTTACCCAGTTACCCTACTATCTTAAAGCAATTTGAAAATAAAAATTAAATAATTTTCATCTTCCATATTATTTGAAGACGATTTCAAACTAAATATTTTTATATTCAAAAGTAATTTTAAAATATATAGCTTGTTAAACCTCAAAAGTTAATTACCTGAACTATAGAAAAGGGAAGATGGTTGACCAAGGACATATATGTCATTTCATAAATATTTCATGTTTGTATTTTTTAAATACAAAATACACATGGACCCCAGATTTCTCTAGCCACAACTATCCTTTAAATACACTATGCATGTGTTGGCTAGACTATTTGTGTAGCGCAAATGCTCATTTATAATCTTTTTCTCATTTTGGAAACTTATTAATTTTATTTTATTTAAATAGAAGTTTCCATAGAGAAAATAAAATTAATTTTTAAATAATACAACAACAAAAAGAAGTATCCTATATTTACAAGATTTTTATATTTACCCAGTTTCCCTACTATCTTAAAGCAATTTGAAAATAAAAATCAAATAATTTTCATCTTCCATATTATTTGAAGACGATTTCAAACTAAATATTTTTATATTCAAAAGTAATTTTAAAATATATAGATTGTTAAACCTCAAAAGTTAATTACCCGAACACCAATAAAATAATAATTTTAATAACATTACAATATTGGGCCCGTATACGGGCCTTTCCTCAATGTGGAAAGGCGCACTAATACAATGTTACATAAACTATACTTCCTCCGGTCCAAAATAAGTGATTTTTTGGCCTTTTTTTTATGGTCCAAAATAAGTGATTTTTTCGGATTTCAAGAATGACTTAACGATGTTTTTCCTACATTATCCTTGGAGTAAATAGTATTGGAATATGTGTTAGGAGTGTTTATGTGAGATAGTAAGGTTAAAATGATCAATTTTATTGCTAATTAATACTAAAAAGTGACTTTCTTTATATGTGTGAAAACATCCAAAAAATCACTTATTTTGGACCGGAGGGAGTATCTATTAACAGTAAAACGACACATCTTAAACTGTCTTACATAGCTAGGTCGATCTGTAAATACGACTCACAATACTGCAGAATAGCATGCCAATACTTCTGCTTGCAAAGCATCTTGTGCTTTACGGAATCCGTTTGAACTGCAATTTCATTTGCTATTTGGTGCTGACCCCTATTTTACTGGGTTATTGTTGTTGTTGTAAAGTAGTAACTGAATTTGTTCATATATCTGGATCGCCAAATAAGCATAGTTTTAGAGAGCACAAGTCTTAATGATACTTCGAATTTCAAGGATCCTTTGCATCCAGGTCCAAAGAAGCCAAATTCACCAGAAACAAAAGCCTAAAATTGTTATTGATATAAGCCTGGGAGGGTGGGACCAGAAACAGGCGGCTAGAGCATAAACCGGAACCAAAAGGTTCAAACTAAACAACCTTGCTCTCCAATTTATTCAGATAGCTGATGCAGCTACAGCTACGTCCCTGCATTAGTCTTTTTCACTAGGTCATACTTATCTAGGGATCACATTGTCAAGATAAAAATACACTCGAACCAGTTCCCGCTTTAGTGACTAGTACCCCATCACCTTGAATTGGTTGTTAAACCACTGATTCCAGATCAGCCATAGAAACCGTTAATCCACTAGCATTTTCAGATTCAGAGAACATGATTTCATCTGTTAGTTCTCTCAATTTCGAATAAATTTCACGGCAACGAGGATGTGATAGATCCTCTGCATTGAAAGCATGTACCTCGTTTTGAAGTTCTATCCAACTCCAACCAGGTACCTTACTGACACTCTTTTCCCTCATCAGCCTCTTAATATTAGCTATTTTATCCCACTTCTTAATTTGTCGGTACATGTCTGAGAGCAAAACATAAGTGCTATGATCTCCCGGCTCCAATTCTAGCAAACGGCTAGCCACCTCACTTGCATATTCAATATCACCGCATGACCGACAGACACCGAGTAGAGTTCTCAAAACCATCGCATCAGGATCAAATGGCATCCCTTTAACCAGCTCTTTTGCCTCCTCAAGACGTCCAGCCCGCCCGAGTAGATCAATTGCACAAGCATAATGTTCCATTCTTGGAACAATTCCAAAATCAGCTTCCATAGATTTGAAAAAATGGCAACCTTCTTCAACAAGACCAATGTGACTACATGCAGTCAAGACTGCCACAAAAGTTATATGGTCTAGCTTCACTTCGCTTTGTTTCATTAGGAAGAAGAGGTCAAGGACAAGTTTACCCTGCCCATGTTGTGCATGTGCAAACATGATTGAGTTCCAAGATATTGAACTCTCTTTAGGAGAAACTTCAAAGGCCTTCCAAGCATCTTCAATGATTCCACAATTGGAATACATAAGTATCAAAGCACTGCTAACATACTTATATGACTCGGAGCTCAGTTTTAGTGCCAAGGCATGAATTTGTTGACCGAATTGAAGAGTAGCCAAATCCGAGCAAGACCTAAGGGTGGCGGAAAAGGAATATTCATCCATCTCAAGGTGTTCCACCCTCATTTTCGAAAAAAATTGAAAGCAATTTCACTCCAACCCGTTTGTGACAATCCTGTCAAAATGGAATTCCACGAAACAGAATCCTTTACATCCAGGTTTCCAAATACTGTCAGCGCATCATCCATATAGTTTGTGCATGATTTGGCATACATGGAAATCAATGCATTCGAGATTATAGTTACATTTTCCAGTCCTCTCTTAATAATCAAAGCATGCAAACACTTTCCTTGACTGTTATGTTTATCCTCGAAACAACCACTTATTATACTAGTATAAGTATAAGAATCCATTTCCAACCCAAACCTTTCCATGTTCACGAATAGTTCAAATGCCTGCTTCTCCTCGTCATGTTCTAAATAAGCTGCTAGCATTGAATTCCACGATGCCAAATCTCTGCAACTAATAGTACCATCAAAAACACTTTTCGCACTTTCAATACTCCCACATTGGGAATATGCAGTGATTAGAGCATTGACCACTTTGACTTGACAACATAAACCAAGCTTTTCAACTTTTGCATGAACCTGCATTGTCACCTTGTAAAACCTTTTCTCATTAAGCAACGTTAAAAGCGGAGAGAATGTGCCATCATCAAGTTGCATACCCTCTTGCTCCATACCTCTCAACAACCAGAAACAATATTCTATCTCACCCTTCCCTGCATACCCTGCTATTATAGCATTCCATGAGACATAATTACGTTCAGGCATGCGTTGGAACACTTTGTTTGCATCGTCAACTTTGCCACACTTAGCGTACATGTCCAGCAAAGCACTGGCGGAATAAACATTCCCCACGTAGCCCATTTTAACCACATCACATTGCACCTGTTGGCCTAAGGACAATAGGCCATTAGAAGCAATACCCTTTAGTATGCTTCCAAAAGTATAGTCATTTAAACAAAACCCACGTTCTTTCATCAAATTAAGGAACAGCCAAGCACCATGAAACTTCCCAGAATTGACGTATCCAGAAACCATGATGTTCCAAGAAGCAGTATCTTTGTGCGGAATTTCGTCGAACAGCTTGAGAGCAGTACCAATCTCCCGGCATTTTGCGTACCCGTTTAAGATGTTAGTGGCAGTGTATGTATCGCTAATGCGTCCTAGTTTGGTAGCACGACAATGGGTTGCCGTTACTTTTGACAAGGATGTCGCTGAGCTTTCAGCGAGTGAGTTCAATAGCCTCATTCATCAGCAAAGTAGCAAACTATTCAAACGTTTGGGAGTCAACAAAATAAGAACACGTTTGGCTAAGCTGGTCAAATTAGCTTATAACTATTTTTTTGCTTATTTAGGAGTTCAGTAGAGTTAAAATTGCTTATACATTAAGTTCTTATAAGCCAAAAGCCATAAGTTGGTCTCCCTAAACTTATAACATTTCAGCTTATGTTTGCTCAAAATATTTACTATTTTATCCCTCAAATACTTCTTTTTAAAACAAAACTCTTCGTATACCTAGTTCTTGAGTTGCTTATTATTAATTTCAGCACTTTTATTCAAACACATAACTGTTTATTTTTTAAATCAATTTCAGTACTTAAAAATACTTTTAAGTACTTAATATTTATCAGCTACTCTAAATCAGCTAAGTCAAACATGCTCTAAGCCTTCTAAGAGCTTGTTATTTCTATTGAGCATATTTAAAACCCCAAAGAAAAGAAGAATTAACCTAAATAGAGGCACTAGTGAACCTATTGAACTTCTAATGAAGGTAATATGTTAGTAGTTGCTTCTCTCTTTTTGCTAAAAATTTATATAATACCAATATTTACATTAAATCGTATTAACTTATCATAATTAAGTGATTCAATTAGATAAAAATATATGTTACACATGCCAATTATGGTTGCATTGAGAATATCTACAAGCCAGTTCCGAAGCCACATGGGCGGAAGGATGATCACTTGGATACCTTTTGTCAAATATTGCATCGTGTATATAAAAAATTATACTATATATATATACAAGTCAAAAGTTACATTTTATATATCTTGAATATTCTTAGGCAAAATTCTTTTTAATTTAAACAAAGGCAAACATATATTATATTTGGTTACACGTATTGATTCGAAATATTCACGGAATATTCTCACTAACTCGGAAATTATTTTAGGTAAATAATTTGTTAAATTATTTTTAATATTTAAAATATGTTACGTAGATGATATGATATGAAATAGTTTTTAGGTTACATTTTTTTATGTCTAAGTATATGATGCGCAGAAGAAATGGAATGGAGAAGGGGTACGCGAAGCTTCAGTGGCTGTTCCTAGCCGTTAGAAGTTGGTTAAGTAGTTAGGAATTGGAAGTTCAGAAAGTTACACTTTAGTCCATCATATTAGTTAGTTTAAGTTCCATAATGTTCAATTAGGTCCCTGGATTTAATGATCCAGAGCATTTATGGTCCATCGAGATAGTTATGTCCTTTTGTCCTTTAGTGTCAGAGAATCTTCTATAATTGTACACCTTCATCAGATGGAATACAACAAGAATTCTCTATCTTTTATTTATTTTCTTTCTCTGCAATTTACTGCTTTTTTTTTGCAATTTCTGCATTTTTTTGTCTTCTTTCTTCTATTTCCAGCTTTCTTGGAGCTCCATTGTAGTGTTTCTTCATCGAGCTTGCATCATTTGGTATCAGAGCATCGACTTGGCATCTGTGAAATGTCGGAATTAACTGAAGTAATGAAGTTGTTACATCAACTATCCACAGACATGACTGGTTTTGCAGCTCGACATAATCAAATGGAAGCTGAACAAGAGCAGTCGAGCAAGCATCAAGAGGCAGCCTTGAATGAGATTAGGGAGGTATTGAATGAAGCCTTACATGTGGGAAAGAAACCAGAACGAGATAAGGATCTTTATTCACCAAGTGACAAACCATTGGAGCTAGGAGAGATGAATACTCCTTCCTCAGCTGGTATCAGCAACCTCATGCTTGTGGGAACAGGTAATAGCACTGTTCCATTGAATGTCACTAGTCAATCTCATATTCCTTCTGCTTCTTTACCTGCTTCTACACTAAACGTTAACCCTCAACCCTTTCCAATATACCCCAGCTACAACCCTTCTGTTCCTATCTCAAATGGTCGAGTTGTTCTGCCACAGTTCATTCAAAACCAAGCAACCATACCTGTGTTCTCTCCTCAGCCCAGAGGAGTTAACATTTACTACCCTCCTTACCTCACACCTCCAGGGATGAATAGGAATGCTCAGAATCAACAAGCTTCCTATGCCTCTTATCCCCCAAACTACTACCCTCAACCTACCCATATTTCACCACCATTAAATCATCAACAGCCCTATACTCAACCTGCACCTGCACAAGTTCCTTATCAGAACAACCATTCCTACATGAACCCCTCTTCCAACCAAAATGTAACCTACCCTAGCCTACCTTTTACTAAATATGCTAAAGTGGAATTCCCAAAGTTTGATGGTGAAGACTTGAGAACATGGTTGTATAAGGTGGATCAGTTCTTTGCTGAAGAAGAGGTTACCATACAGCAAAAGATGAAGCTTGTATCTATTCATTTTGAAGGAGATGCACTTCAATAGCATTTGGGCTATATGAGAAGTAGAGGACAGTCACCTCTACCTTCTTGGGAAGAATACATTTGGGCTTTGTGTGACACATTTGGGGCTGAGTACACTGATCCAATGACTGAAATCATGAACATCAAGCACACAGGAACAGTAAAGGAGTATCAAAGATCCTTTACCAATGTGATGACTAGGTTGAACATAGCTGTAGAACATGCTATCAGCATCTTCCTGAACAATCTCAAGCCAGAGCTCAGCAATGCTGTAAGGATTGGAAATCCTACCACACTCCTTCAGGCATTTTACTTAGCCAGATTACATGATGCTAGCTTTGCAGCTGAGAGTAAGGTCATTAAGGCAAGTCACCATGTACCAAATGTGCATAGGAACAATGCAGGACATGGATCAAGTAGTTGGACCAGAGGAAATGTGAATACACTAAAGAAACTACCCACAGCCAGATTTGACACTAATAGGAAAAGGAGACTGAGTCCAGTAGAAATGGAAGAGAAGAGGGCTCAGGGACTATGTTTCTTCTGTGATGAGAAATTTGTGCCTGGCCATAAATGTCAGGCCAAGAGGCAGTTGTTCTCTTTAGAAGTGGAGACAGGGGACTCACCAGTAGAAGAGGAGGAAGAGAAGGAGGAGGAGATTGAAGAAGAAGAAATGGCTGCAGAAACTACTGAAAATTGTGTTATATCTCTGCAAGCCTTGAATGGGACACTAGGTTACCAAACCTTAAGGCTCAGAGGGTTCACAGAGCAAAGACCTTTGGAAATTTTTATTGATTGTGGATCCACCCATAACTTCATAGATGAAAGGACTGCTACCAGGTTAGGATGTAAAGTCACTAAGACAAAGACTCAGCTAGTGCAAGTTGCAGATGGTAGAGAGGTGCCTACTAATAGCATTTGCAAGGGGTTTAAATGGTTAATGCAGGGAACTGTTTTCCAAGATGATTTTCTAGTTTTCCCCATTGGCAAGAGTGACATAGTTTTGGGAATACAATGGTTTTACCCTCTAGAAGACATCAAGTTCAATTTCAGGAAGCTCATGATGGAGTTTGAATACCAAGGACAATTACTGACGTTGCAAGGGATCCAACCTAAATTTAAAACTGTGCAACCTGGTGCTATCAGTAAACTGGCCTTAGAAGGATCACAACTATTCATGATCAAGGTGAGAGAAGCTGAGATCAAAGAAGCAGACATGACAGAACTTGAGAAGGATGAAGAACCAGAAGAACTCAAGGAGGTTTTAGAGGAGTATGCAGGAATATTTGGAGAGCCAACTCAGCTACCACCTTCAAGAGGAGTGTTTGATCATCATATTCCTTTGAAGGAAGGAAGCTTGCCAGTCAACTCCAGACCTTACAGGTATTCACATGTGCAGAAGGATGTCATTGAGGCCATGGTGAGGGAGATGATGAATCAAGGCATTAGACAGTATAGCTCTAGTCCTTATGCTTCTCCAGTGGTGCTTGTAGGCAAGAAAGATGGATCCTGGAGACTTTGTGTTGATTATAGATCCCTCAATAAGATGACAGTAAAAGATAAGTTTCTTATACCTATTATTGAGGAACTTCTAGATGAATTGGGAGGATCACAGGTTTATTCTAAAATAGACCTTAGAGCAGGATATCACCAAATTAGAATGGCACCTAAGGATATCCAGAAAACAGCCTTTAAGACTCACTCAGGGCACTATGAGTATTTGGTCATGCCCTTTGGGCTAACCAATGCTCCTTCAAGTTTCCAAAGTCTTATGAATCACATTTTTTAGGAGTACATTAGGAAATTCATTTTAGTCTTCTTTGATGACATCCTGATCTATAGCAGCAGCATGAGTGAGCACCTGCAACACCTAAGGATAGTGTTTGAGTTGCTCTTACAACATCAGCTATTGGCCAAAAGGAGTAAATGTATTTTTGTAGCTAAAAGGGTGGAATACTTGGGGCACTACATTTCAGCTCAAGGGGTGGCAACAGATCCTAGGAAAATTGAAGCAGTCCAGTCTTGGCCAGAACTACAATCTGTGACTCAATTGAGAGGATTCTTAGGGCTCACTGGTATTACAGAAGATTCATAAGAGGATATGGGATCATTAGCAAACCTCTTACTGAGATGTTGAAGAAAGATGGATTTGTTTGGACTAAAAAGAGAACGAAGGCTTTCAACCAGCTCAAACTTGCACTCACAACAGCTCCTATGCTTGGATTGCCTGATTTCTCACTAACTTTTGTAGTGGAGACTGATGCTTGTAATGTAGGAATTGGTGCTGTGTTAATGCAAAAAGGACACCCCATTGCCTTCCTTAGTAAAGGGTTATCTACACAGCATCAGTCTCTATCTGTGTATGACAAAGAACTACTTGCCTTGGTCCTAGCAATTAACAAATGGTCTCAATATCTGACCATTAGACCCTTCATTGTTAAGATTGATCAGAAGGTTCTAAAATTCTTGTTAGAGAAGAAACTACACACTGGCACCCAGCTTAAGTGGATCACAAGACTCATGCAGTATGACTTTGAAATAGAGTATAAGAAGGGAAAAGAAAATAAGGCTGCAGATGCCTTGTCCAGAATTCCATTAATCCAATTGGCCTTCTTGACTCTATCTTCTGTGAAAACTAATCTGTTAGAGCTGATTATGCAAAGCTGGGAACTTGATGCTGAACTGATGGCCATTATCCTATCATTGCAAGGAGGAGAAGACAACAGCAAAGGCTACACTTTCTTACATGGACATCTCAGGAAGAAGGGTAAGCTAGTAGTAGGACCTGATGATCAGCTCAATAAAGAGATAATCAAATTTTGGCATAGCTCCACTTTGGGAGGACATTCAGGAGTAGAGAGCACTTCTAAGAAGGTAGGTGCCCTTTTCTATTGGAAGAATATGAGGCTGGATATTCAAGAATTGGTTAAAGCTTGTGATACCTGTCACAGACACAAATATGACAATGCTCCTTATCCTGGCTTGTTACAACCTCTCAAGATTCCAGTGGCAGCTTGGAGCAGTATCAGTATGAATTTTATAGAAGGTTTTCCTAAATCAAAAGGGAGAACAGTTATTTGGGTAGTGGTAGATAGGCTAACTAAATATGCCCATTTCTTGGCTCTATCTCATCCTTATTCTGCCTATGACATTGCCAAGTTGTTCATGGATCAGATATACAAACTACATGGACTTCCTGAAAACATCATAAGTGATAGGGATCCCACTTTCACCAGTAAGGTTTGGCAGGAGCTATTCTCCATGATGAGAGTCACTCTCAACACCTCTACTGCATACCATCCTCAGACTGATGGGCAAACAGAGGTTGTGAATAGATGTGTAGAGACTTACCTGAGGTGTTTCTGTTCTGATTCACAACCAGACTGGGTCCAATACTTGGCTGCTGCAGAATGGTGGTATAACACTTCTTTTCACAGCTCTATACAAACCACCCCCTATGAAGCATTATATGGTCAGCCACCTCCAATACATTTACCTTACATGGCTGGTGATTCTCAATTGGAGGAGGTAGATAGGAGTTTATTGACCAGGGAATTCAAAACACAGCTGTTAAAATACCATCTGAAGAGAGCTCAGCAGAGGATGTTGGAACAGACAAATAAGCATAGGTCTGATAGACAATTTCAAGAAGGAGACTGGGTATATCTCAAGATTCAACCCTACATGTAAATATCCATGTCAGGCAGGCATTTTTCTAAGCTCTCAGCCAGGTACTATGGTCCTTATCAAGTACAACAGAAAATAGGTTCCGTAGCCTACAAACTTTCTCTTCCACCTCATCTCTTGTTACATCATACCTTTCATGTTTCTTAACTTAAGCTCTGCCATGAACTTCCTTCTACCATAACACACCCCCGAGTCATTGATCTTTCTAGCCCTTACTGTCCACAACCAGAAGAAGTACTTGAAAGAAGGCTAATTCAGAAAGGAAACAAGGCAGTGGCTCAAGTCTTGGTTAAATGGAAGGATCTGCCAGCAGAGGTAGCTACATGGGAAGATTTTTCAGCCCTCAAGATACGTTTTCCCTGCTTCCTTCCTTGAGGACAAGGAAGCTTTTTAACATGGGAGAATTGATGCGCAGAAGAAATGGAATGGAAAAGGGGTACGCGAAGCTTCAGTGGCTGTTCCTAGCCGTTAGAAGTTGGTTAAGTAGTTAGGAATTGGAAGTTCAGAAAGTTACACTTTAGTCCATCATATTAGGTAGTTTAAGTTCCATAATGTTCAATTAGGTCCCTGGATTTAATGATCCAGAGCATTTATGGTCCATCGAGTTAGTTATGTCCTTTTGTCTTTTAGTGTCAGAGAATCTTCTATAATTGTACATATTCATCAGATGGAATACAACAAGAATTCTCTATCTTTCATTTCTATTTTCTTTCTCTGCAGTTTACTGCTTTTTTTCTGCAATTTCTACATTTTTTTGTCTTCTTTCTTCTATTTCCAGCTTTCTTGGAGCTCCATTGTAGTGTTTCTTCATCGAGCTTGCATCAGTATCAATTGTACCTGTATAAAGTAAGAGTAGTAACATTGTAAACTAAGATATCTTCATTTCATAAGGGTCGAGAACAATATTTTTCTTAGAGTAAATTGTCACGATTGAGGACAATTAAACACTGTAATGATCTCCCAAAGATAACATTTTGCGGAGAAACATTTTCTATCATATAAAAATGGTAATTTATGCTAATAATTGGAGCTTGATAACTATATTTTTTTTTATCATATTAATCACCTACTTTTATATTATTGCATATCAACTTCTATGTGGGATGGCAAATACTTGTATAATAACAATAAACTACAGAATTCCATATAAAATTGTGAAAACTAATTTTATATTTCAAATATGAAAATTTGATTATTACTATTAATTTATGGTAACTTTCTTTTTGTTACAATTACAAATTTTACAGTAAAATAAATATTTTTTGACTATTTGCAGGCAGCACGTGACCTGTAACCCAAACCCAAACCCAAACAGACCAAAACCCCAGTTCGGGTTCTCTTAGAGGGTTTTAGGGTCACTACCAAATCTGTATTCGATTTCTTTGCTTCGCTGTGTTCAATCTTTTGATCCTCCCTTTATCCTATATATGTGCGTTTACTCACCAATCTAGTTGTAGTAGAAGCCATTAAAAACATTAGATTTCAAAAATGCAGCATGTGAGGAGAAGCGGGGTTTCTTTGAAAACTAGGTGGTGGTCTAATGTTGTAAAATCAAGCAACAAATTTGATTCTTTGTTGCAATATATGCCTTCAAGAAGCTTATCTGATTTGGGTATAAGTCGTTTCTCGTCTATGGCTGCTGAAACTGCTGCTTTCAATGTTTCTGTCAAAAGGGTATGTCAAGTTATGTTTTTTCTTGAAATTTTTGCATTATTGTAATTCCCTATCGGGTAGGGGCTGCGTACATATTACGCTCTCCAGACCCCACCCGTGGGACTATACTGGGTAGTTGTTGTTTTTGTTGTTTTGCATTACTGTAATTAAAAAGTTCACGTTTTTGGATATATTTGAAGTTTATCTTTTGAACCTATCTTGTGCTTGATGATTTTGATTGATGTTAAGGTTTTCTTTGTCTCTGCTGTTACATATTTACTGTGAATAGAATGAGTTGGCAAAAAAGCTGTTCACTTTTTTCTCATATGCTGAGTGGTAATGTCGTCTTTTATGTGGAGGTAAATTTTAGTAGTTGTAGAAGATAATTGGTAAGGTTATATCCTAGTGCACCATAGTTTCAGTTTGACTCCTTAATAAGCGTAAATACTTGAAGGCTCTCTCTGTGCATTTGCTTTTCTTACATTTAGCTGTTGCATTATCAGCTTAACCTTATGATTGCTATGTGAAGTGGTTGAGTTCTGTATGGTCATTATAGCACGTAGTGCTCCCCAATGTATGTTTAAGTCGGAAATTCAGATCAAGCATCAAAGTTTGACTAATTCAAGAATTCAGCAAGAAGATCCACAGATATACCAAACTAGTATTCAAGCCCCTATTTGTTTATCACCGAGAAATTCCCTATGAGTTAGCTGGCCGAATTCCATTGACACGCTGATCTGGAACTTGAGGGAGTATGTGCCCCGCCCTAATACCCTGCTCCCACCTAGTGCTTTTTGCATCCGCTGATATTTGAACCTGAGGGAGCTGATCTGGAACTTGAGGGAGAAAATTACCTAGTGCTTTTTGCATCCGCTGATATTTGAACCTGAGACTCATAGTTCTCCTTCCACTTCATTGACCACTAAACTACACCTTGGGTGCCATTTTCCAATATTATTTGAATTTGCGATAGAAACTGGTGTTTCATCAAGGGTTGTTCTTATGAGCTTGCTTTGACCCTTTGACATAATTTTCAAGCAAAGAGGGACCTTTACAATAATTAATCCTAGTCCAAATTCAGGCAACATTATTGTTTGGGAAAAATCGATTGATTAAAAATAATTACTAGAAAAGATCTACTGGCCTTTTTGTACTCATATAGGTAAGGAGGGAGGGATGTCAAGTTGAATGGCAGGCTCGACTTCATTTATGGCAAAAAGAAAATAATTGATGAATTTTACAATCATTTGAAAGTAACAAAAATAAGAGCTGTGGATGTGAATTGAAGATGTTGGATATATTCTTCTTCTATTGGTCCTCTGATTATGATGTATTTCCAGGAACTGGTTAGATCAGGTTGTGCAAGGAGACATGCTTCTTATCCTGCTGCGAAGGTGAGTTGAAATGTCTTGCTACTTTGGGAATCCTAAATCTTTGTTGGCTGCCTATTGACAACTTTTGTCCCCCAAATGCTGATTTTGCAGGTTATCGATGAACCGGCTGGTGAGTAGATGCTACATTTGTATTGAAAATCTCAAACTGAAAAAGAACAATTTAGATCTCAACAAGTTTTTGATCTCCCAAGAATCTAAATTTAGGATTAGTTCATTACTCTTCGTTGAGTGGAGCTTGAGTCTGCTTTAACATCCATCCATTCAGTGGTTTAAGTTCTTCACTTGTGTTCACATCAAACAGATTCTCTAGCAATTTGAATGATTATAAATATATGCTTTTGCATTTTTCATTCCTCGAGAACTTTAAGATGATGATTTTGAACATTATGCTATAGCGAAAGATTTTTGTTTTCCATAAGAAAAAGGAGATGCCTAAAAGGGAGAAAGGGTTTTAATAGAATGTTCTGCATCTATGTTTCTATACTTTTGAAGTACTGATGTTAGTTTTATGTTGGACTTCTGTATTATCATGGCTGTGCCTGACAGCTGTGGCACTCATGTTAGAAGTGATCAGTACTTTGAAATACACCTTTATGCTTTCAGTGGAATCATTTCCTGTTGAGATATTTAGAAAACTGCATATGTACATTCATGCATTTGCTTCTTATTGTAAGCTCTTGCGTCTGACCACGTAATTGCTGAAAATTGCTGTATTCAGTCTGTGCCACTATCTTGTGTCGATGCAACAGGGATTTAATTATTTCTCTTGGGGCATATTCTATGGTTAGAAAAGTACTCAGACGTAGATCTTGCAGGACTTCCTGTTCTATACAGAAACCGAAGGAGTACACAATGCTTAATGACCTTTAGATCGTCGTTTCAGCTTGTCAATACCACTGGCGTAAATCCTCAATCATCTTGCTTTGCTAGATCATTTGCATCAAAGGCTTCTGGGTCGACACAAAAGCAATCAGAGGTTATTTCGGTCTCTAAACCATGAATATATGTCTTCCCTTTTTGTGTTTTTAGATTAAAAAGGGGGAATTTAGCAGATGGGCAAACGTGAATAAAATGTGTTAAGGACCACAATTAACTAATTCCCTAGCGAACCATGAATTACGTTATGGATTACGTTAACAGTACAGTAGGATTTGAACAACCAAATGTAGGTCCAAGTCCATCTTACTAATAAAAAGTGCAATCTTGAGTTACTAACCTTTTATTTTACCTCCCAATAGCAATATATTTCATTAAATGCATCAACTTAAGAAACACGTGATTCCATTTATCAAGGTATTTTACTATTTTAACCTTGCCAATTCTCTCTAACTTGAGAAACAATTATTTTCTTAGTTAAGTAGACTGACATATGATCTAACGAAGCCTACCCTTAGGGAATTGGTTATAAGCTGGTGACCGTTCCACAAAGCAAAGCTATCTACAACAAGATGTCCTTAAAAGAACAAAATGGACTAATAAGAAGGTATGCTGTTCTACTAAAGCCTCTAATTTGTTGCAGTTCTCCCAGTTCTACACTCCCTAAAAACCATTACTTCAAAAAAGCAAGAAAGAATGTTTTCTTCCAGGCCAAGTCAACTAATGTATATGGGTCCTGAAATGCTCACATATTTCTTTACCATAAGTACCATTTTAGAGCCAAAGGAGCTGCATGCTGTACCGGTTTACCTTCCCTTATCTTCCTGAAATCTTATACCTGGTTGTTAGAAGCTCATTCAATGAGAAAGAGTCACCGTAGCTTCCCCCAAAATATCAAAAAGTCCCGTGAGAAGATCATTTTTTAATGAGGAGAACGTCACAATAGCTTCCCCTAAATTTGGATCTTTTCCACAATTTAATGCAAATTGCAGAAGGAGATGCTTATGAGGTCCAGTCATGTGCATCAATCAGTAGCCTTTGTTGGTGTGCACCTCCAACAAGTCATTCCTGCTATGTTTTTTTATAAACCAAAGACCACATAAAAGGTTTTACTTTCTAAGGCAGTTTAACTTTCCAAATAAGTGAAGTTAAAGGGAGAGGAGGGAAATTTTCAGCCTTCGCCGTGAAGGAGAAAAACCTTCTTGAGCAGACACCTCCTACTTTTGGACCATGTAGTGTTTCTAGAGCTAGTGAACTAGATGATGATGCATAACACAGCTCTCTAGTGCAACTGCTATTTCTGTTAAGTTCATTACCAAGTCTGTCAAGTTGCTATCGGGTCATTTGTCCTTCATGATCTCCAAACTGTATGATGTTTCCAATAGGTAACACTGACGAACCATTGATTTTATTGCTTAACAAAACTATTTTTTTACACAGCATGATTGTTGGTCTTTTGTATTTCTCGTAGTAGAAGATTTATGACTTGTTGAATAAAATTTCCTGTCTGAAACCTAGTTAATGTGGATAGCCCACGATCTGCCTGATCGGAATTTCTGTTAGTTAATTAACAAAAAAAAAAAAAGAATTTCTGTTACTTCTAGCTACTGTTTTTTCCAACTGGTATGCATATCTTATATTTTAGGCATATACGGGATCTCTCTCTATGTGGTCGTTTGGTTGGACTGTTGGAAGGATCGGAGAAATAATCCAAGCATAAATTTGCGGGGTGGTCGAAGTGGAGGCTTGCATCAGGAGTCTTGTGTGATAAGTAAGTGCCACAGAAACTCAAAGGGAAGTTTTATAGAGCCGTGGTTAGACCTGCCATGCTGTATGGGACGGAGTGTTGGCCGGTGAAGAAATCCCATGTTCAGAGGATGATGGTTGCGGAGATGAGGATGCTTAGGTAGATGTGCAGGTTCACCAGCCCAGTGGATGAGAAGATGCGAGAGGCGAGACTTCGGTGGTTCGGGCATGTGCGGAGGAGAAGCCCCGACGCCCCGGTGAGGAGTTGTGAGCGGCTAGCGGTGGTCGGTGTGAGGCGAGGCGGAGGGAGGCCTAAGAGATACTGGGGAGAGGTAATTAGACAGGACATGGCCAGGATGCGGATTTCCGAGGACATGACCCTTGATAGGAAAGTTGGAGGTATAGTATCAGGGTTGTAGGATAGGGGCTTCTAGTTTTTCATACTCCTTTCCCGGGGTGTGAGGCGTGGTAGGGCCGCCCACAGATGATTAGTTTGTGTTCTCTTTTGGTAGTCATTTCTGGTAGTTACTGTTTTGATATCTTTGCATGTCTGTTTATTTATGGTATATATGCATCTTATGTTTAGATAATTTTTATGAGATGTATGCTGGAGTAACTAATGCGGTTTTTGTTTTTGTTTTTGTTTTTATTTTTGTTTTTGTTTGCCTTTTTTTCCATGCGCCGAGGGTCGATTGGAAACAGCCCTCTCTGCCCTCTCGGGTAGAGGTAAGGCCTGTCTACATATTACCCTCCCCAGACCTCACCTTGTGGGAATATACTGGGTTGTTGTTGTTGTTGTTGTTGTTGTTGTTTTGTTTAAAAAAAATATTTCATTTATGAACGTATGCATTCGTAAAGCCTGTATAATTTTTTGCTGCATTTGGTTGATCTGTTAACTAATACCTGCATTAAATTATACATGATTGTACAAATTATTTTAGGGGGAATGAATATGAAATAAAATATACTCCATGTATGTATTAGCAATAGGGGCATTAAAGTATTTAAAGGCAAAAATGCCCTTAAAGTAAGTATTCCTGCATAACAATTCCTACATTATTAATCATCGCATAAGAGAAAAAGCATGTGGTACCTGTAAATTAGGTTATTGCTTGAGCGCTTACAACGCCATAATATGTTGATTTATTGTCTTAATTTAATACTGAAAGGTCCTGTTCCAAAATATAATTTCAATGAGAATCTTTCAGAACTTTTACAACATTGTAAAGGTCCTTATTGTATTGATGTGTTGTCCTTATACAAGTATGCACCATTGGAAAGGTGTGACCCCAAAACATGAACTCAAAGAGGAAAAGAAGCATGAGACTGAACCACATATCTATTCTATGCAGTTGCACCATTTGGTATATATTGAGGAAAATTGTCGCAGAAATATATAAAACTTGGAGATTACCCTTGAAGTATAGCTCCCAATATGACAACGAATACATTTATTTCTTGTCCTACTTGTACAGGCTCGAAAGGAAGTATCTACTGTTGAGGATCCCTTTGATGCTCCTACCTACAATATTCCAGAGAAGCCCGTGACATTTACTGAGGGAGCTTCTTATAGCCTTGTCATTCTTGCCGGACTTGCAGTTGCTGCTGGTGCAGCATATGGAGTTTTTAAGGAACTCATTTTTCAGCCAAAAGAGTAAGGATTACATTTACGCTCTCTAAGTAGGTTGACATAAACCTTGAATTATTCTTTTTTTCAATCTAGCTTAAACTAATTTTCTTGTAGGTACAAAATTTTTGATAAAGCTCTCAAGAGGATTCAAAATGATGGTCAAGTATGTTCCTTGCCCCTAAAATCCTTACCGTTAATTTACTACATATAGTTTTTGGATTGAGTTGTAGACTGGATGACAGCTGCGAGGCTGCACTTAAAGATCTTATTTCCTAAGTACCAACTGGGGCAGTCTCTACTGGCTAGCTATGTCGCACGAGTAGATAGAGTTCATACTTAGCAGTTCGCACTAAGTCTGAACAATCAGTTTATTATGTATTTTGATTCTGGTTGTACTTGAACTGATCAGTTGCATGTGTATGCTATTCACACCAGGTTAGTGTAAGAATTGGATCCCCTGTAACAGGCTATGGATCAGAAAGTAGAAACCGTGCTGCACGCCAGCGCATCCCCAATAGGATATGGACTGATGAAGACGGAGTTGAGCATGTTGAGGTGACTATTTTTTCTTATGATCCCTATCCTTTTGATTCTTTCTCTTCCCGAGTTCAAGCTTGCACATGTTGAAAGTTCACTTGGTGTTCTACTTTCTCCATTATGTATTTACGTTTATGTGATTAAACTGAGTGTAGGTCAATTTTTATATCCGCGGACCACATGGAGCTGGCAAGGTTTATACAGAGATGTTTCAGGACAAGGTGGATAGGCAGTGGAAGTTCACATACTTGATCGTTGAGATCAAATCACCGTCCCCAGCTCAGTTGATGCTCGAGTCGTATGTACCTGCCTGAATATCCACATAAGTATGCAGTGCCTGTTCTTTTCATACACGCCTACATGCAGTTGATAATGCTCCAAATTCTTTTCAACTCGCGTGAGAGCTCTCAAGATGACACATCTGATTTCAAGTTCTTTTGGTTGAACCATGGACTCTGATAATAGTTAGCTTTGCTAAGAAAATTTAGAAAGTTTACTTTTTGTGCATCATAAGGAAGTTGCAATAAAAGCTATTAATTTGTTTCCCATGGAAGACTTTCTTGCAGTTCAAATCCGAAGAAATTTTGAAATGAAGTGATTTTCCAACCCCCCCCCCCCCCTTCCCCTTTTTCATTTCTTGTCTCCCTTTTAGTTAGGCAATTACAAGTTTCTATCTTATGTTTACTTGATATTTCTGCAATTTTCGCAAGAGACATTTTCTAGTAATATTTGCTATCCAACGTCAGGCTAATAGAACTTAGGTTTAGATTTAAGAGCTTTAGATTTCACAGCCAATTAGCCATCTACCCAAAGGTTCAACCCATATCATTTGATTTTCCACTTGGCCGAGCCCTTGTGAAAAAGTGTACCATATTCCCATGTCCTTAAAAAAAAGTATTTAGTACACCGGTAAGTTAATACAATAATAGTCTAAGCATCAGTTTCAAATAAGTTGGGATCAGTTATAAGAAGCCTCATGCTTCATTATTGAAAAACTTTATGTGTTCCGATGCTCAATTGGAACATGTATTCTTAGTTCGATTATCTGTATGAAAGATGCTCCATTGGAACATGTCTTAGTGACTGTCTAAATGAAAGATACTGGTGAGTTCAAGGGGTTGTCGATATATTCCACCTAAAAAGAAATGCCACATGCGTGTATGAATGCATACTGACTTAATGAGTAAATATAGAGAGAGATGGTCATTGCCGAGGCACTCAAACAACGCATCTTGTAGGAGAAAAAAAAAAGCAGCTGAGACCTAATGAATATTGAGTGACTTAAATTGATTTACACCCACTTTGCTTCCTCAATCTTTTACATAACACCTGCTTGAAAGAGATTCCACTTTTTAAAGTTAAAAAGGAAACTTAAAACTTAGCCAGCTGCTACTTTCTCCTACATGTATCAGAAACTAATATGATACAATATTGCAGTCCATAGTTGGAAAAATTTATCTGGACCTTTAAGGCATTAAACTGATAAATTGAAGAATACATATAAAAACCCATACCATGCACTTATTATTTTCGGTACATGCACTGGGCGATAAGTATTTTTCACGACAGTAGTATTTCTCAGTCCCATCAAGCTTTAGCTGAATGGAAAGAGGAACATGCTACAGTTACAACTTACAAGCACCAGGAAAAATGTAGCAGAGCTAAATGAGAGGTGACAGAAGAGGGTGACTAATTTATCAGCTAAAGCTGCCATTCCAGCAAATGTGTGAAGCCACTTGGGTTAAGATTGAAAAGTTGCCAGCCTCAAATGCTAAAATCGTTAATGGGTGGGTACCCCTTTTCAGCTATGTGCTCCCCTTGGAATACTTTTAGCAAGAAACTACACAAAGATGGATAATCTTCATTCATCAACATGGCTACGGATTCAGCGCTCAAAATACTTAGTCATCCCGTGCCCTCCGTGTTAACCCAAGTCCAGTTCTTATACTTGCCCCAACAGCCTTCATGTCTTCCACCTACGTGTTTCGCAACCAATTAGTGCACACAATTTCAAAACTGAAAACGAAGGAGATATATTTGATAACTACTGACCTTAACAAAATAAATCAGGCACATCATGTTCTAACTAAGATCATGCTCTTAGTACTAGAACCTACAAGATGAAATTAATCCTAGGCGCTATTACAAGAATATGTTGCCACTAGTCGAAAATACTACATTGAAGCGCCACATTATACTGGATGAAGTTAATAGGTATAATTTTACAGCTGAACTAAATATAATCTTTTTCCTGTAGGACTCCATTCATGTATAAGCAATTTATCTCCTTCCTACGCTTAAAAGTGATAAGGTCTGCCCACGAGATTTATGTGGACAAACATCATAACCAAGTTACTAGCACTTCATATTAATAAAAAACATAGGGTTCTGATTTTCCGATCTAATGGAAACTGGACAGGAAGGATCGTTTTCTATGATTATATGACCTATTGAAAAGCATAGAGAAAATGAAAAACAGAACAAAACTTGTGATGCAAAATTTCAATATGCGCGCAACAGCACAGTTATCAAAAATAAGACTAAAAAATGTTTCCATGACACATGATTCCAATGTCATCTCCCCCCCCCCCACCAACACACACACACAAAAATGAAGAGAGATAACAGTGTAAGAAAAACAAGGTCAATAAATTAATCTACATGTTAATTGTCAACAGCTGAGTACTTCCAATGATGAACATATCCAAATTTGTAACATGCTAAAAGCATCAATTTATTTCTACTTTCTAAGACCACCACCAATAGCAACAATAACAACCCTCAATCCAAAGTAAATCATTTTATCGACTAATGTTACTCAACCATCCTTCTAACTGTTGCTTCGATTCATAGGCAGGCAGTGGACCTCTCGCTATTACCATCTCGTGGCATAACAGCTATTGTATCACTTAATCCACATTAGCACTTAATAAGGCCTATGTAGAATGAAAAAGCCATAGGAAATAATATTCAGGCAAGTTTCCCGACAAAGGTATTCCTGCTTAGTTTGAACCGGATAGGCTGAAGCAATCTACCATAAGAGCAAGCAGAACATATGTAGCAAACAGTTATACTATGACCAACTTGAGCATGATATATATATACATGAAATTGGTATGCAAAATTTTTCTCCTCCAAATATATGTACAAGCAGAAAAAATTCCATCACTGGAACGGAGTTGTGCAATGTCAACCAAGCACAAGGAGAGGCAGCTATCACGATTTATTCCCTGTGATGCAAATACTTTTCGTCCTTACCTGTAATTGGATAAGTACTGAATGCCTTATTAATAAGCGTAGGGCATAAAAACCTTATCAAGCATTTCAGATAATCAAAATTCAGACCAAAAAAGCTTGAATTCTTACTACTGGATGTTCTATACTCTAAAATTTTCAAACTTCAAAGCGAAAACCCCCAGAAGTAATGATTCTTTGCCTAGACACAAGTATAAAGGAAAATTATATAACTTCAAGCATAAAGGAAACGCAGACAGCTGCTCATAGCTCAGAGGTTAACTGATATACAGGACAATGCACAATAATACCATCGAAAATCTCAATTTTCTTCTTCACTCTTCTTTTTCCATCACAAAAAGGTTATATTAACACTCAGCATCTAGATCCCTACTTAAATCAGGTAAGCTTGAATACCATATGATCAATATAAGGTCCCGTTAGAATGAACTGGTAATTTCAAATTCAGAAGCTTAATCTGCATGTCTTTGGATACACATGAGAGCTTAATTACACTCGTGTAACACTTAATTTCAACCCTTATGAGTACTCTCTTCATCCCAATTTATCCCATGCTCTTTCCTTTTCAAAAACGTCCCGAAGTTTTTTACACTATTCCATTTCTATACAACTTTCAAGAATTAAAATTCATTTAACTATTCAGATTCTATAATGTCACAACAAAAAAAGGGAGATATTTTTCAAATGGCACTAAAAAAAATGTCAATTAAATCCAAAGTGACCCCACACAAAATAGTCTGTCTAATTTAGTCAACTAAAGTCCGAGTTTTTGAGATATATTGTCCCTTATATTTGAGGGTAGGTTTATTTTGGTCCCTCAAATATAACCATGAGCATATTTAGTTCCTTAAGTATGCTAAGGTGGAGCACCTTTTGTCCCTTATCTTTGAGGGTAGATCTATTTTGATCCCTCAAATATGATCCTGAGCATATTTAGTCCCTTTAGTATGCTAAAGTGAAGCGACCTTTAGTCTCACTGACAATATTTGTCCAAGATCAATTACGGGGTTGGTTTCGGCACTCACCCTCTTTTTAAAAGTTATTTTTTTAAAAAAAATAGAGCTATCAAGATCACTTCTAGATATATTATTGAAACGAATAACCTTATTGTATTCTCACTTTTAACCCACGCTAGAAATTGTTTACATCCGGCAGCCGAAAATATATACTCCCTCCGTTTCAATTTATGTGAACTCGTTTGACTGGACACGAAGTTTAAGAAAAGAAAGAAGACTTTTGAACTTGTGGTGTTAAATGAAGCACATATATTTTGTGTGGCCATAAATCATTACATAAAGGTAAATTATTTCCAAATAGGGAAAGAGTCATTCTTTTTGGCACGGACTAAAAAGGAAATAGGTTCACATAAATTGAAACGGAGGGAGTATAAATTTTGTACTATAATTTTTGTATATTACTCCCTCCGTTCTAGTTTATGTGAACATATTTACTTTTTGGTCCATTCAAAAAAGAATGAACCATTTCTAAATTTGAAAACAATTTAGCTTGAACTTACAATTCTACCATTAATGATAAAGTTTTATAACCACACAAATACTCTGGACCCCCTTTTTAGTTGTTTGGGACCACACATTCCTTAAAAGTTTTTATTTTTTCTTAAACTCCGTAACCAATTAAACATGTTCACATAAATTAGAACGGAAGGAGTAACGTACAAAATGTATATATATACAAAATAATACACAAATTTATACATTTTCAAGGCCAAAATTTTAGAAGACATTATCTAAAAATGAAGAATTAAAGTGATCATTTGTGTTATCCAATAAAAGGATAGGAAACGTTTTGCTTCAGAGGTGAAAATTTGCTTCATGAATCAGAGTTGGTTAACACCGTTAGTTTTTGAACAAATTTTGTAGTAAGACTAATGGTGCTCCACTTTTGCATAGTAAAGGGACTAAATATGCTCAGGCTCATATTTGAGGGATCAAAATAGACCTACCCTCAAAGATAAGGGACAAAATGTGCTCCACCTTAGCATACTTAAAGGACTAAATATGGTCAAGGTTATATTTGAGGGACCAAAATAGACCTACCCTCAAAGATAAGGGACAATATAGGTCAAAAACTCACTAAAGTCCTACGATATGCTAATAAATGATAAAATTTCTTCAATGTAACAAAATGGTAAGAGAGAATTTACGGAGTGGACTCCGGAGGCTTGAAGGGAGGCGACGGAGGCAGAGGCGATGGCGCCGACGAAAAGCGAGGCGATGCCAAAGGCTTTAAGCGGCATCAGTCGACATTCACCGGCGTAACCTTTTCTGAAAGCGTGAATTCCCCATACTAACTGCCCTGTGCTTGCGGCGGCCCACCACCGGTGATGGGCTGTGCCGCCACCAGCGTTGATGACTTCGTTTTGGTTCATTTCCGCTTCATCGAGTTCGATCGCCCTCGTATTTGCAAAGAGCTAATTGTTGCTTTGGGCCTTGTTCCGTGGGCTTTTCATAGTGGAAAGTGACACCAAATAGCCACTTTTAAGCATAATTTTAAAATATATTTATATTTTACAATATATTTAAATACATTTCGCTCAAATTTAAGGACACATCATTCTAGAATTCAAATCCCAAGTTCAAACTTTAGGATATCATATCCTAAAGTTAGAAAATTGTATTCAGAATTTCAAAATTTATGTTCTAGATTTTATTAAAAAATGAATACAATTCACATGAAGCCTATAAATCCTTAGATTTCCTTCAACTTAATTTCTTTTGTACCATTAGCATATATAATCAATTAATAGTAGCCACAAAATATGATGTAATCCTAGAACTACCCGGACATAACAGGAATAGTAGCTACGTACAGACTCTCGTCACCTCGTACGTACATAGCCCCACAATTAATCATATATTCATTAAGTTCACCTATGAGGAAGTTTCCCCCTTACAAGGTTAGAAAAGAGACTTACCTCGAGCCTACTTCCAACTCAAGAACGCATTCAAATTCTCAACCCGGAGTTGCACAATCCGAAACTATGCCAATAGTGTAAAAGTCAATCATTATAGGCTTACAACTTCATATTCTAACTATTTAAGTGATTATCCAACCCCAAAGGCAAGATTCCTAAAATTTAACCTCGGGCCCACATGCCCGGATTCCAAAAATTTATGGAAGGAGTTGTTACCCATAACCTAAGGTTCAAAAATATGTGATTTTTACTTCATTCCATAACGAATTTCGTGGTTAAATCTTATTTTTATCAAAACCTTAGGTTTTACTCTAATCCCATAATTTCAGTAATATTTACATGTTAATCTACCCAAAATCCAAGTATTTAACTTACATATATTAGGAATTACTTGCCTCTAAGAACTTGGTGAAAATCCTCTCTAAAGAGCTCCAAAAACGCCCAACCTTTGAGTGGAAATGGGCCAAAAAATTGGCTAACACCCACAATAAATGAAGGTCACTGCCATAAGTGATTTCCGCATCTGTGGTCCTAGGTCACACCTGCGCCTACCGCATCTGTGGAAAAGAGTCTGCTTCTATGGAAATTTCTATTGCCCCAAGTGAATCTCTTGAGGCGTTCTTTTCATTTTGGAAGGCCTCGAAGCTGACCCTTTCGGACATACCTACCGACTGCTCATCTCGGCGAGAGGCATATTCAGTCTCCAACAACTCGAGGACTTTGCCTGGGTCCTCTTCCGAGACCTCCTCATTTTGAGGCTGAATTTCTCCAACCCTCACCAACTCAGAGGCTTTTGGGGCCTTAGTGGTCCTCTTCACTCGGCCACTAGCTCAAAGTCGTCGTCCTCGTTTTCTTTTTCTTCATCTCTTAGCCTTTGAACTACCTCCTAATCCAGGACGACGGTGTTTTTCTTCGGCTTACGAGCCTCACTTTTTTTTGGTCCTTGGAGGTTGAGACCCTTTTTCTCTTTTTATCCTTCGCTGGTTTTGGGGCCGGGGGTGACATCCTTTCCTCCCCAGACGGGGGCCTCATGACAATATTTTCTCTGAGGCCTGTATGAAAGGAAATTAAGTGGGTATGAAAAGAAACATTTCATAGAAGATCATCAAATACGTCAAAAGGGACTTATCATGATTTTTGGCCTCCCATCGACCCCTTGCCAAATCATGCCATAAGCGCTCAACATACAAAGAGGTCAAAGCTAGTTTTCGAACCCCACTCTCGAGGTTAGGAATTTTACCAGGCATCCAAGAGCTACATCATAGGAAGGGATGTCGATGAGAAAAAACAAAGGACACAAAACAATAAATGGAAGCTATAGGTGGGGTTATACTTACGCTTCATATTCTATTTCTCGAAAAATGGCATCTTCTCGGTCGGGACGAGGTAGGAAGTCTTCACTCGAATGAACCAACCCATCCATCCTCGATCTTTGTCCCCATCTATGCTCGAGAACATCACCTTGGTAGCTCGACGCTGAAACCTTATTATCCCGCCTTAATAGAGACGGTGGTTGTAAAACATGATGAGATGGTCGAGGGTGAAAGACATCCCTTCAACTTTGCTTGCGAAGAATCGGAGCAGAATGACAATACACCAAAAATAGGGATGGTCTAACCTAGGTTTATTTGATACTGACGGCAAAAATTGATGGTGACAGGATTGATGGGCCTAGCATGAAAAGGTATGTAAACACTTAAAAACCCTTTCACATGGGCAGTGATGTCTTCTTGGGGGAGAGGGGGGGGAGCGGAATCACCACCTCTTTATCTTCCCAATTGCAGTCTTTCTTCACATGCTCAAGGTCACCACCAGTTATCAAGCATATATATCTCGACATTGGCTCGCATCAACCAGGGACCAATGAAGTTTTCTTGACTTTGAAGTCGGAAGTAAGTCACACCATCGGGAACACACTCCTCAAGGCATGGCTCCACCGGTGTTTTATAGCCAGCCGACCATGATGAAGAAGATTTTTCCTTTTGAGGAACAATTTGTGACGTTTTTGCCATTTTTGTATAAGTTTATAGAAAGAAGAAGAGAATAAGGCTTGGTGTTTTGAGGTAAGGTTGATAATGAAACCTAGAGATTATGTAGAACAGAAAAGCTTAAGATATGTAAAAAGCTTAAGGGATTAGAAGTGAAAGTAAAGATTGAATCAATGAGAGAAGGGGCATATTTAAGGGATTCAATGAAGCAGTTCAAAGGCACTGGTGACCGTCCACCAATTGACGCTCAATAATGACTTGGGAACTGTATAGAAGGGACGTTTCAATCACTTCCGTTGCTTATGTCACGAGGATGACATCGTGACAGGTCATGGAAAGCGGCTTTGGTGGCCCGCGAGATTGCTCTCGTCCGCGTGCAAAGTTGATTTTCCCCTTGTCGCTGAGTAGTTCAGGTATCCTTGGTTCAGCATCCTGACCACCTCTTATCGTAGACCTATCCAGTATTCGGTCTTGTGTCCCCGTTCCTGATGGAACTCGCACAGAACATTTGATTTTCTTGTGGCGGGGTCTGACTTCATCTTCTGAGGCCATTTAACCTTGGTGCCTAGCTTTTCCAGTGCGTACACTATTTCTGAAGGAGACACGCAAAAGTTATATGATGATAATAAGGGGGTGTACCTCTTTTGTTTCGGAATGGGGTGACATGTCGATGCAACGTGTCTGTATGTCTGGGCGGTGGATAGGTGGATCTGGTGTATTGATGATATCATTCTCTGTTGGAGCGTAGGAGGTGTTCTCGACGTCCCTCATGACGCTGTCTTTCCTTACTTTTGAGTGTATCGTTGTCAGCCGTTGGATTGGCCCGTTGAGATCGTCCTCGTCCGCCCGTACTTTGGCGTAATAGGCATTGTGGATTTACTCCCATGTCGTAGGGGGTATTTTATTAGGCGGCTCAGCATCTTCTTAGTTGCTCTTGCATCATCTCTACTTAGTCTGTTCTGAAAGGTGGCGACTGTCATTCCTTACGATACGTTCGGCAGGCTCATTCTCACACTGTTGAATCTGGCGAGGAAGTCCCTGAGCCCTTCACCTGTGGTTTGTCTGACGGCGAAGATATCATTGATCCTTGATTTCGCCTTTTTTGCACCCGCATGGCCGGTGACAAACTTATCCGCCATTTCTTCGAACGTTGATATTGGTTCAGGTAACTTGGAATACCACGTCAAAGCCCCTCCGGTTAACATCTCGCCAAATTTTTTCAGCACCACTAATGGTACCTATTCTTTTGATAGGTCGTTGCCTTTCACGGTAGTAACATAATGGATCAGATGATTCTCGGAATCAGTAGTTTTGTCGTACACCCTCAAGTAGGGGGTCATCTTGAAGGTTTTTAGGATAGAGTAGGGGTGGATTTTTTAGAGTAGGATTGCTCTACGAACCTCCCCATGTCACATTTTGGTAGCAACTTGGGGGCTCCAGGAATATTGTCGACCCTTTCCTGGTGTTCCTTCATCTGGTCGCGGAGTGCTTTGTTTCCGCTTTCCATTTCCTCCATCTTCCTTAGGATGGCAGTTAGCATGCCATCACTGGTCTGCGCCTCGATGGGTTGGTTGTTTACTCGTGTCTCATCCTGTTCGCGCGTGGTAGTGGTGATACTTATCGTTGGTACTGGCCTTAGGTTGCCTTGTGGTGGCTTCTCGACCAAACCACTTATGGTACTTGTCAGCCACTCATCCAGTAGTTTTTTGACCACCTAGGGTGCCTCCTTGACAGCAAATGTGGAAGCTCTTTTGTCATTCAAGATCGTTGGCTCCTCGAAGGGGAAAGGTGAGATCTCTGCACCCGGTGCTGTGCCGAGGGTTGTGTTGATGATAACATCATTGCTGGCCTCATTGAGAAGACCAAAAAGGTTGGTTGTGACCCCCCATTATTGCTTTAGATCTAGTGTCATTTTCAGTCTTAGATGTTTGTGCGATGTAGAGGAGGGTGGTTGGCTGCTCTAGGTGGATACTATGATTTTGATTCTCGAAATCCTTAGAGACGGTGCCAAATTGTTTCGCTCAAAAGTTAACCACAAGCTTAAAAACAATCAAAAAGATAGAGAAGGTGTAAATCGTAATCAAATATAGTAAACCTAGATGTGAGATCGATATAGTTGTGATTTATAAGATGTTGCAGAATGAAGAACTTTTAGAATAACTGCTTGTCACAGTTAAGAAATAGAGAAAGAGAATAAGAGAGTTGTATTATTAGATAATAACACTTGATCTTTTACAATAGGGAGGCCCCCCTTATATAGAAAGGGGTCTCCTTTAGAATAATAATAAAAACATTAGAGCGTAGTCGACGTCCACTTAGTGGGGACGTCTAATCGTGAGTGACGTCGTTCGTGTCCCTACGTCTAAACCGTACCCCTGATATAAGGGGTACATGAGGGAGGTCATACTCTCTGATCGTAAAGACGTGAAAGGTCACATTTGGCCCCATACAATATGCTTATGTGAAAAGAGGAGGGATAAGACATTGGGAGGGTCAAAACCCTCAAGGCTTAAAATTTAGAAGTTTTACCCGTTGGTCGATGATGTTCGAAAAGGTACAAGGAACGGATAACCTGAGATGACTTCTCAAAATCTTCCACGTAAATGCGTGAATGAGAACTAAAGCGAGGAGTCTCATGATTTGTTGCTGAAAAATGAAAAAAACTTTTCATTTTTAGCTTCATGCACACTCAAATCTCGCAACAGATCATGCATGCCACAACTTTTGATCCGACCATCAAATTTCCTCCTTTTAACCATTACTAAATTTCTACTGACTAGATCCTCTAAACAATCCTCTGCCACTTCTTCAGGACTTTTCAACCTATCACACTTGAGGAATCCCTCTGAAACCCACAGACGGATCAATCTCGCTATAATAATCTCACGAAACATGGTTTGAGGTGAATCGGCAAGTGATGATAACTCATAGCAAGTACTGCTAGGCATTTATCCGGATAACTTGTAATAACTTTACTTACATTTTTAGCTACAGTCGCCCAACTTTCTTCTGTCATGGGAACTTTGGAGAGATGCCCTGCAACTACCAGAATAGCCAGTGGTAGTCCTTGGCATTTTCCTACTATTTGTTTCCTGATTTCCTCCAATTCAGAAGGAATATTATCATGTGCTGCCCCGAACAACCTGTTGTAAAGTAAATTCCAGCTATCATCTAAACTCAATGTCTTCATTTCAAGAGGAGGGATATCAGAGTCAACATACTCAGCCACATCTTTTAGCCTCGTAGTCAAAATGATTCGACTACCATTTCTGTCCTCTGGAAGAGTTCTTGACATCAGATCCCAAATATCTGTATTCTAAACATCATCAATGACAATAAGATACCTCCGACCCTTTAGCGCTTTATATGACTTATCCATTAACTGGTCATCGTTCATTTCTGGAAACTTATTCCCTGTAATGCTGTGTACGAGATTTTGCAGCACTTCTCTCAAGTGTATTCTTGAGATATTGTAACCCACACCTGAATGTCAAAACGAGACATGATTGAAGGACCATCATGAGCTTTTCTCGCTAGTGTTGATTTCCCACTTCCTCCCATTCCCCAAATAGGAATGACTTCTCTTTCGGAGGATGATCCAAGTAGTTGATCAGTGATTTTCATCGAGGCATGATCCAAGCCCACCGCAGTGGCCTGTAGAAGGGTAGTAAAAGCATGCTTCAGAGACGAAGAATCAGCAGCCGCAGCATTGCCGAAAGCATTGACATTGGTAGAGGTGCTACTCTCCATAACTTGTGCCAAGTCTTTCCTTATTGCGTCAATCTTGTCCATTACTTGAGGCAAGTCCCGAAGTAGAACCCTAGCTTCATCTTGAACAGTCCATTTGGCCCCATTATTCTTCTTTTTCATAATTTCAGAAATATTTGATTCAAACAGATCTTCAGCATTTTGCACCGCAGTCTTATATCTCCCGCAGAGTCTTTAATTTTTTCAAATTCATGTTTCTGGTGGCTACTGTTCTCAAGAACATATTGAAAATATTCAGCACTAGCTCGAAGAGAGTCAATAATCGCTGCAGTTTGACCATGGATGATGGATCAAATTTGGGTAAGTAGTTTGGAATAGCTCCAAAGTTTGAATTAGAGAGTTCACTGCAGGATAGGCCATCACTCTCAATAGTCAGATGGAGGAAACTAACGCTTTCAAGATTAACTGTAAACTCTTCCGAAACTAATGCCAGATGGTTAGAGATCAAGAAACAATCACAAAAAATTGAAAAGACTTCCGATTTCATGAATAAAAAACTTACAAATCCAGTTTTGGGAGTTGACTTCCATAAATTGCATCAACTCTTCCGCTTTTGCCGATGTTTTGAGTAAAGAATTACAATTGTTTGACTCGGTGCTCTCTTTTGCTTATCAGTACCACCACTTGTTTGCAGTCATTAATGACTGCTAAATCACGTTAGGCCAGCTTCTGATTTGCCATTCAATTCATTAATTGTAGATCCACAGACAAGGTTAATATGGAAATCACATGAAAGGCTTTCAATATTGCCCATAATATGATTAAAAAAATTGTACTGTCCAGTGTTGGAGTTGGAGTTCCCTGCTCTCTCTTGAATTTTTTACAGACACTAACGGTTGAAGCCATTAACACATGGGTCAGTGACCGCGTTACGGTGTCACAGACAGTTGCCTTCTTAATTTAAGTGTATTGCTAAAAATCACTTACGTAGACGAGTAGAATAAACTTGAACATCCAGTGTCCAGTTGAAGGCTTCCGCTTTTGCTGATATTCCGTATAAGCTTGAACATCCAAGATAAGCTATGTGGTAACGAACTATATAATCGTATAGATTTTAACACGAATGGTATTTCGATTTAATGTGCCGCCATACCTTTAGCCAGAAGCTGGAAAAGGGAAGATGATAGATCTAAAAAGATATATTTCTTCTCCTGGTTTATTAGATTGCGAAGACAAGAGGGGTTGCTCTGATGGTAAGCAACAACCACTTCCAACCGAGAGGCTGTGAGTTCGAGTCTTCCCAAGAGCAAGGTGGGAAGTTCTTGGAGGGAAGGATGCCGGGTTTCTATTTGGAAACAACCTCTCTACACACTAATCCAAGGGTAGGGGTAAGGTCTGCGTACACACTAATCTCCCCAGATCCCACTAAGTGGGGTTAAGTGGGGTTATACTGGATTGTTGAAGGAAGTAACTGAAGATCAGAGACTACTTGCAAATTGACCACAAAAAAATTTAGAGGGGAAGGGCAGTTAACAATTATTTGGACCAAGAAGGAAAGAAAAATAGATTCTAATACAAGAGAAGATTGCAGTATTGTGCTGCAATAACATATCTGATCAATAAAAGTTACTTTAGTACATGTCAAAGTTGACGTCTAAGGAGCTACAAAGAGAAAGAGTGAAAAAGGAAGGAGGGCTAATTAAAATAGCTAGCATATCTGATTAATACTACAAATTAGTACATCTCAAAATGAAGTCTGAGGAGATATAGGCTACAAATAAGAAGATTGAAAAGTTCAAAAGAACAAAGGGAGAGTTAAGTCGTTAGAAGAGGAAGAAGGATAAAAGAGAGAGACACAGTTACTATTACAATCCTAAAATGTTATAGCAGTAAGAAGAGCATAGAGAGAAACCACTCTGATTTTAACATGAAATATCATCGGGACTGATAGTTCTTCATGTTACTTGACGGAACCTAAAGCGATTCAAACGCGTCTTTTATAAGTGTGATAATCTGCAAAGGAGAAGAGAAACCAATAACTCTTTTTCGTTTTCAACATTATTAATTAGCAAAGAGATCACATAATGCTTGGCAGAAAAACTAATAGTAAAAGTTTTTAAAAAACAGCATATTGTGAGAAATGTAACCTGAGTAATTTGTTTGGAGAAACATATAGATACATCTCAGGAGCAAAGAAAAGTAAATAAGAAGCACTCTAAGTATTATTTTGACACAATGAAATTTGAAACTTACCATTATAGATGCCAATATGAAGGCAATCGTTCCCCGCAATAGAAGATACTTCCTCTTGAATTTCTCTTGCTGATTTCTCAAGATCCCGTGGGCACATATACAACTCAATTGACTCCAAGGTGCAAATTTCTGCAAAGGCTAGAGGGATTCGCTTCAGATTCCTGATTTGATGGAGCACCAAGCGTCGAAGATTTGGGAAGTTAACACTGCTAGACTCCCACTGCTTTATATATGTGTTATCAACAAGTAGGAGAAACTTTAGCTGCTTGAACTGATCTTCATCATTTAGTTTCCATACTGAAGGCCTGAATTCAACCCATCTGAGTTTGAGCACTTCGAGGTTTGGCAACTGCGTAAGAATTGTCATGTCTTCACACGAAAGCCTAGCACTGAATATGGTCAACCTCTTCAGAGATATTGGGAAAGAACAACTGTCCGCAAGGGGAGACGAGAACTCCCACATCTCACAAGACAGGTAGAGCGATTCAAGCTTCTTTAAGTAGACAAGATTGAGTAGGCTGCCAGGTGTTCCCTCAAGACCATTGATGTCCTCTTGTATATTAGCAATCCTTAACTTCTTAAGATTAGTAAGACAAGAAAGTACCTCCTTTGTACAACTAGTAAAACATAGACGGGAAAATTCTTGTAGATGTTGCAGACCCGAATCACTTTTGGTGCTTGTAATACTTTGAGGATTGGGTAAATAAGTGCAATGTTGAATATGGATGTACCTCAACTGCTTCATATTCCAGATATAGTCAGGTAAAGTTAAAACTGCATCACACTTTAATTTATCATGCTTAAAAATAAAGGTTTGCAGATTATACAAATATGGAAGTGATTCAGTGAGATCATTGCCTCTACGAATCTCAAGGTATCTCAAGAAAGCTGAATCTGATGTTAAGCGATGGCGGTACTTGAAAATAGGCCTATGAATGGAGACCAACACTCTTAAAGCTTTGAATTCTGCAGTTCTTCCAGTCGGTCCAAGAAGTTGCTTGAAAATGTACAAGGACCGCACACCCTGTGAGAAGTCTGAAAACTTTTCCAATGAGAAGTGAGCATGCAAACTAAACCGAGGAACCTTACAATTCTGTGTTGGAAAATTAGGAGCTCGATTAATATTCTTAATCACATTCAAAAACTTTTCTTTTCCAGCTTCACTCACGCTCAGATCGCGCAACAGATCATGCATACCGCATCTTTTGATCTGACCATTGAGCTTCCTCCTTGTGACCATTACTAAATTTCTACTAGCCAGATCTTCCAAACAATCCTTTGCTACTTCTTCCAGGATTCTTAACTTATTACTCTTTAGAATCCCCTCTGCAACCCACAACTGGATCAATCTCCAAGCATCAATCTCCAAGCATCAATCTCATGATCCTCGGGGAATGTTCCTAAATGGAGGAAACAAGGTTTCAAGTGAATAGGCAGGTGATAGCAACTCATAGCAAGTACTGCTAGGCATTTATCGGGATAACTTGTAACAACTTTATTCACATTTTTAGCTACAGTCGCCCAGCTTTCTTTTGTCATGCCAACTTTTGAGAGATGCCCTGCAACCACCAGAATTGCTAAAGGGAGTCCTTGACATTTTCCTACTATTTTCTTCCCAATTTCCTCCAATTCAGAAGGACAAGTATGGTCTTCCCCGAGTAATTTATCGCAAAGTAACTTCCAGCTATCATTTAAAGTCAATGGCATCATTTCATGAGGAGGAATATTAGAGTTAACATACTCAGCTACATCTTTAAGCCTCGTAGTCAAAATGATTCGACTCCCGTTGTTGTCATTGGGAAGAGTTCTTGCCATCACATCCCAAATCTTTGTACTCTAAACATCATCAATGACAATAAGATACTTCCGACCCTTCAGTGCTCTATATGCCTTCTCCATTAACTGGTCGTCACTCATATCTTGAAACTTATTCCCTGCAACAGAACATACAAGGCTTAGCAGAACTTCTCTCAAGTGATATTCCTGAGATATTGTAACCCACACATGGATGTCAAAACGAGACATGATTGAAAGATGATCCTGAGCTTTTTTTGCAAGCGTTGTTTTCCCACATCCGCCCATCCCTAAAATAGGAATAACTTCCCGCTCAGAAGCTGATCCAAGTAGACGATTAGTAATCTCTGTCAAGGCATCATCCAAACCCACCGTAGCTTCCTGTAGAAGGACAATAGAATCACGCTTTGGAGACGAAGAATCTCCTGGTTTGACAAAATGATCCTGACTAATGCTAGTGCCGTAGGCATTGGTATTGATCGTGAAGGTGCTACTATCAATAACCTGGGCCAAGTCTTTCCTTATTGCATCAATATTGTCTGTCACTTGAGGCAAGTGTCGAATTAGAGCCCTAGCTTCATCTTGAATACTCCATTTGGCCCCATTAGTATTCTTCTCTTTTTGCTGATTGTACCGCTCTCTCAAAATTCCAACAATATTTAATTCAAGCAAATCTTCAGCACGTTGCACCGCAGCCCTCATCCCTCCCTCCAAATCCTTGATTTTTTCATATTCATGTTTCTGGTGGCTAGTGTTCTCAAGAATTCTTTGGAAATACTCAGCATTAGCATGTAAGGAGTCAAGCATCTCAGCAACTTGACCATTGATCATAGCTGGGTAAGTCCTCTGGAATAGGTCCAAAGTTTGAATTAGAGAGTTAACGGCAGCATAAGCCATTACTCTCAACAACTCACGGATCTGTCAAGGTTTATTAGCTCTAGCACTTTTCAGTTCAGGGGTAAGTATAGTAACGCCAACACAAGGATAAATTGGCAATGTGAAGAACCACAGGGTTCACAGGAATGACATCAAGATGTATGCTTAAGCACAACTAGAAAAGAAGGGAATATTGACAAAACCTCCAAATACAATTCTACCCGTAACAGACCCATTTTTCTAAAAAATATATCAAGAATTTTTTTAAGTCTATGTTTACGGAGAATGGATCTAATTGGAGATCACAGCAACCGTAGGAGTAATTCAATTATATGTGGTCTATAGATAATGACACTTGAACAAAGAAATAAAAGCTACGTTAATTCCTTCGTAGGAGTATTTTTTTAATAAATAAAATGTGTAAAAATCACAGAAAATAAATGACAAGGCACGCTGGAGTGGAGATGCAGAGAGAGAAGAAAAGAGTTGAACAAACTACTGTCGCTGCTTGACTAACATACAGAAAAGTAAACGCATGGCCCCATGGATGTGTTAATTTCGTTTAGTACTACTCTCTGCCTTAACATTTACTTGAAGTTTGACCGGGCAAGGAGTTTAACGAAAAATAAATATTTTTAGAATTTGTAATCCTAAACAAGTTAAAAAGTAATCCAGAGTATTTGTGTGGTTATAAAAGTTTCTCATTAAGGGTAGAATTATAAATTTAAGTTAAACTGTTACTAAATTTAGAAATGGTTCATTTTTGTTGGAAAGACAAAAAAAAACATAGGTACACATAAATTTGTTATTTTAACTAATTAATGTTACCACTTACCACTAGTCACTAGACTAATTAGTGGGAAACTAGTGTTGGAAAAGCAAAGGGGTCAGCTTAGATTAAATTAGTTGGAGTAATATTTTTATTTCATATGAGATCTAGCCGACTAGTGATATTGTCCGCTCTAAGCCTAGGCCCTCACAAATTTAACACGTATTACTAGGATTGTTAACTTATATATTCAGACTTTCTTTTGTATTTTGCTGATGGGAGACTATCTAAACTCTGCGGTGTTATAATTGCAATAACATTTTTAAAGTGAATAAGGTACTTGCAATTAAAGTGGCTTGATGCTTAATTGATTATTGCTACTATTGTAAGGATCCTACTGCTTATGGCAGAATTACTGTTTGATTTTTGGGGGTTTTGATTACTTAATAGTGCTTCTTTTGTCTAAGCAGAAAAAGTAGCAACCTTTACTAGTGGAATAATAAACATTTCTAAATGCATAGAGCATAAATATCTTGGCAGTAACTTTAGTGTACATCCAGACCCCACCTTGTGGGAATATACTGGGTTGTTGTTGTTGTAACTTTAGTGTACATAACAGAGTAAAAGAAAACACAAATTTCCGGAGCATACATTGAATTAACTAGGGTGGTTCAACAATCACATGTAAGCCAGAGAAAGAAAGACTTGCATACATTTCCTACTTAGCATTTTCTACTCCATTATTCTGCAACCAGACAATATGAATTTCATTTCCAATATTTTCTCATTTATAAATTTCCAAGCTCAACTACTGGTGTTATTGTTGTTATAAATTTCAGCCACTTCGTTATGTTAGCGAATTGCAGGTGTTTTGGTAGAATACAGCACAATTAGATGCTTCTGCAAAGTTGGATAATGTACTAGTCATGACCAAGGGATAGAAGTCTCTGAGAGCAATGTGTCAAGTATAACTTTGTCTATAATTTTCATATTCTGGATCATTCTTCATTGCATTTGTTTCACAATCTACCACTCCAGATCAAGACAAGTTCTACAGATTATAGAGCAAATAGCGCGCCAGGAGCAGCAAGCTTTTAACTCAAGATGGTGGCTGGTCTAACACTAGCATTAACAAGAACAGAGACAAAAATGTAACAAAGAAGTGAACTGCTCTATGAGAACACAACAGGAAAATTAATTTTATGATCTAAACAGGAACATACAATGACTGCACATGTAGTTTTGTAGGATATCCAGAATCCTTATATATACATGTAAGATGTAACAGCCAACATGGTGCCCTTTAACATGTGACATGTCACAGTATTTTAGCTTACTTTTCTAATCGTCAGAAGGTAATTATATTAATTAACCAGTTGCTGTAAAATTATGTACAACAATGTTAGATACTACAAAGGGGCGCTGCTGAATATGTAATGAACTCAAAAAATCTATCATGGCCTCTGTATCATTTGCAATAGCCATGTTAAACAAGAATATCTGTACTATATGAAAATTACATATTTATTTTTTGCTTTCATGTATTCCTGTGTTCCTTTCCTTCAAATGTCTTCATTCTTGACATTCCCGTTCCTTTATGTACCAGCAACGCAGTAGCTCCTTAGTTACCCGCGGCATTATCCTGTTAACTCCCACAATGTTTAGTATGAGGTCTCAGATAGGCTTGATAAATGAGTGTTGCAAGAAAGGTGATTGCTATCCTCATTTTGCCCCTTCACATAGTGAACATCTGCTACACATATTGCCCTTCACACGGTGAAGCTTAAGCTATAACGAGGACACGGTGTACACTTTCCGATCATTCAAGTTGTGCCTGAAGTTGGAATTCAAGCCCTGATCCGACTGAAACAACGATATTGTTGCTTCCTGAAACGAGGGCATTTTAGGAATCTCCTTCTCTTCTTTGCTTCTCCAACCCACTTCTACCATCACACACCCACCTACTTACCCAATGAGGTCTAGTGGTGAGACATGAATTGCTGAAGAAGGCAACAAAAGATCTATACTAAAATGCCCATAATTTCCATTTATTTTAACTGAATGAAAAATTGAATAACGACACACAACTGAGTAAACTTTATTGTCGATAACCAGAACATTATTGAAAGAGTAGACACTAAGTTGATAATCTGCAAAAGTCAAACTCTCAACAACCAAAAATGGAAAAAAATTGAAGCAAGGTCATATAAAAAAGTTTAAAAAACCAATAAAATTATTCTGTTAGTGGTATCTGACTCTATATTGTGATTTGTGAGGTTGCATGCTAAAAGACTTTTAATTTCATTTTTGGTGTGTATGGGTGGGGAGGGGGGGGGGGTCTTTTCCAGTTACTAGTATTTAGTAAACGCACATTTTCAGTAGTCTTGTAGTTCTGAAGTCATTCAATATTCCATAACGTTGACAGTATTCTGATTTCTTTATCTTCGCGTTGAAGGAAGAACAATGGCAGATCAACTTAACTACAGTTACTTTGTATCCAAACAGTCTCACTTAATTGCCCTGAAGATACAGCTGAAAAAGGACCCAAAAAAAAAATATTCATGGGAATCCAGTTAGACAAAATCTGATTTGGTACACATTTCATCACAATCATACAAAAAGATATCGGCATCAGCCCTTTTGTACTGAATCGGCCTTTTGCTCATGGTTGAATTATTATTATTTTGAAAAATGAAAAAAAAAACAAGGAAACAACTTATTAGCCATTTGGACAGTTCATACTTCTGATTGTCCGAAACTGAAAACGCCTATTTATTCTTTCAAGCCAGCATTGACCCAAACAATCTGCTGACAAAATATGGCAAAATTTGCTTTTCTTATTATTACATCACTAATGCTTGTCCTTTTTCTTTTGTTTTGTTTTGTTTTTTCTTTTCTTTTTTCTTCTTGTCTTATCGATTGGAAACAGTCTCCCTGCTCTATCGGGCAGGGGTAAGGCCTGCGTACATATTACCCTCCCCAGACCCCACCTTGTGGGACTATACTGGGTAGTTGTTGTTGTTGTTTGTTTTTCTTATTATAATGCCAAGAATCGGAGTTACATCTTGTGTTTCATTCACAAGCCACGTAATTGCTTTTACAATCTCACAATGAGCTATCCAAAGCATAAAATAAGCAGAATGTACAAGTCAAGATCTTTTCACTATATAATCATCTAAAAGATTGGCAAATAATTAGAGCTCTAATGTACCTTTGCAACTGTTGAGTGTTTTTCCTTCAAGAAACAGTCAAACCACTTCTTAGGGGCATCTGGATGAATGTCAGAGATACGATCCATAAACATTTTATCACTTGTGGCTACAATGCTTGCAAGAGAATATTCATACGGACACCAATCCTGTTCTCTAAGCCACCTATGGAATAGGCAACGGGGCATTATCCTCTTCTCCAAGTCATAACATAAACAGGCTGGAAAAGCACAAAGCTCATCCTGAGATAACCCCATATCCAGGAAAAGAAATTTTATTTTTTGCTCAAGAATTTGAGCTTTCTGGTTCAGAATCTTTGGCGACACTGAAAGCATTCTGCAGAGTGTCGAAAAGTGAACTCCACCACAAAGTAGGCTATCAAACCGCTCCTGTAACTCAACACCCGGACCATGCAACTGAGACAATACTTTCATTGTGAGCTTGTTTTCTCCAAAGCCGATCCCATGCAAGAAACTTAATTTTCGACGGGTATAAACAGGTGTTCTGGATGCCTGAATTTTCTGCAATTGTTCCGCATAATCTTCGTCAAAGTCTTCAACACTGCCAATAACATAGCTACCTAACAGACCATGACCACCATTTTTTAGTCTGTCAAAGAACCACTCACTTAGATCCAACGATCTCAAAACATGAGGCACGTTAGCTATTCTATTTCTACCCATAATGTATTGGTATGTTTGGGCAGTCAATTTTAATTTATTTACACCCATCCCGAAATGTTTCAAAAATCCTACTGTTGAAATCACACGATCTTCTAAATCAAAACTCAGAATTTCAGGCTTCGACAGAACTAAAAGTCCAACCTCAGCTTTTCTCACACCCAGTCTACAGAAAAACCCAATCTTTTGAGCCAAAACCTCTTCAGAATAATCAACAAAAATGCGTTTATTTCTTCCCATCAATTCACCAATATTCCCTTTCTCGCAACCCAATTCATAAAAAATTGCAACTTTCCTACAAATCTCAAACCAAGCATCCACATTTCCCTCTACTTCACTAGCAAGATCAAAATCAAGAAACACCCTTTTCAAATCATCAAACAGCATATCAATTTCGTCAAGGAAACTACTAGTCCCACCCAACACATGCGGGAAAGCTAAGCAAATACCAATAACAGCAACATTACCAAACCCATATTGTTGAAAAAGTGAAAGCCTATATCTCAATTCACAAGGCTCTTTACCAAAAATAGAAACTTGCCCTTTGTACAAAATACCCAATTTATTCCAAGGAAAACCAAAACAAGCAAGAGCACAGGCAACATCAAAAACCTTAGAATCTTCAGACAAGAAGCATTTGTTCGTATGCAACATAGGGCTAATATCTACATGATTTATACCAATGCTTTCAAAGAAAAACTCAAATTCATTAATGGGATGGTACCTTAAGAACCTCTGAATGGAATTGGGAAAACAAGAACGAGAAAAAGGGACTTTAGAAACAAGACCCAAAAGGGAAAATCTCGAGTTTTTACCAATGTATTCAGCAAAAGTGAAGGGTAAGGATCTAGTGTTATGGAAGTAATCAGTGAGTACTTCTTGAGCTTGTAAAATGGCTTGAGGCCTATATTTTGCTGGAATTTTGTATAGTGTTGGAAATGTTGGAAGCTTTTGGTGTGTGTTTTTGGTGTTTGTGGAGAAAAGTTTAAGCTTGAGAGTGACATAGAGAGATTGAAGTGTTGAGGTTTTAGAACGGGACAGCATTCCTGAATTTGGGGTTTTAGCAGGGTGTAGAGACTCCGTCGGAAAATGTTTACTTCCGGCGAGAGTTGTTGGAGGACATTGGGATCACTTTCCGGTGGGTTTGTCGGCTTTTCTTGCTGAACTGCACAAGGGCATCGCTGTGGGTTTGAGAGTCCTTTTGGAACAGTTGAAAAAGGTGCAATTTCGTCCCTGCACTATAAGATTTTGTATATTGGGTCCAAATATTTCTTTTCCCTATGCACTATTTGAGTAGTCGAATAGCTTTTTGTTTTTTAAAATATAAATATAATTTCTTACGAAATTTTTCTTGGTTTTTTAATTATAAAATATGATGAATTTGATACTTTTATGTAGATGTTATTTTAAATAATTAGAATAATAATAATATACTCCTTTAGTTTAAAGTGTGTATATATTTTGACTCTTATACTTCGAAATATCATCTTTGTTTTTTGTTGATAAAAATATAAAATACTTATTTGTCATGCCTCAACCTTGAAGAGCACGACATGCACTTAACCGAGAGAACCAGGCCGAGCAAGCCTGCGGGATTGCCTTCTCCCCAACTCACCCAAAAATAACAACAACAACAACAACTACCCAGTATGTTCCCACAAAGTGGGGTCTGGGGAGGGTAATACGTACACAGGCCTTACCCCTACCCGAAAGGGTAGAGAGGCTGTTTCCGGCCGACCCTCGGCTCAGAAAAATAGAGAGAAAATCAACAAACAAAACAAAACAAAACAATGTTAGTAAATCCGGGATAAATCAAATAAATAATTATCTAAACATAAAACCAAAAGTAGAATGACATGCAATAATACCAATCGGTTACTACCATAAGAGGCACAACACAATACATTAATTAACTATAGAGATCGCTACCAAACCCCACTCAGCCCCTAACCGAAGTACTAAGAATTCTAGAAGGCCCTACCCTACAACCCTAATACTAGACCTCCAAACTTTCCTATCGAGGGTCATGTCCTCGGAAATCCCCATTCTAGCCATATCCTGCCTAATCACCTCACCCCAATACCTCTTAGGCCTCCCTCTGCCTCGACTCGCGCCAACCACCGCCAGTCGCTCACAACTCCTCACCGGTGCATCAGGGCTTCTCCTCCGCACATGCCCAAACCACCTGAGTCTCGCTTCTCGCATCTTCTCATCCACCGGGGCCACCCCCACCTTCTCCCGAATAACTTCATTCTTAATCTTATCTAATCTGGTGAGCCCGCACATCCACCTGAGCATCCTCATCTCCGCAACTCTCATTCTCTGGACATGAGAGTTCTTCACGAGCCAGCACTCCACCCCATACAACATGGCAGGTCTAACCACCGCTCTATAAAACTTCCCCTTGAGTTTCTGTGGAACTTTCTTGTCACACAAGACTCCTGATGCGAGCCTCCACTTCAACCACCGCGCTCCTATACGGTGAGTGACATCCCCGTCAATCTCTCCGTCCCCTTGAATCACTGATCCAAGATATCTGAAACTGTCCCTCTTGGCTATGACCTGAGATCCCAGCTTCACGTCTCAGCCTACTTCGCTCGACTCGGCGCTAAACTTGCACTCTAGATATTCTATCTTAGACCTGCTTAGTTTAAAACCCTTAGACTCGAGGGTCTGTCTCCAGACCTCCAACCTCGCATTAACACCAGCCCTCGTCTCGTCTATCAAGACTATGTCGTCGGCAAAGAGCATACACCATGGCACATCCCCTTGAATATGGCGAGTTAGAGCATCCATTACCAAGGCAAATAAGAGAGGGCTTAGCGCAGATCCTTGATGTAGCCCCATAACCACCGGAAAATGGTCCAAGTCGCCACCCACCGTCCTAACCCTAGTCTTGGCTCCATCATACATGTCTTTGATCACTCTGATGTAGGCTTCTGGCACGCTCTTCGCCTCCAAGCATCTCCACATAACCTCTCTAGGGACCTTATCGTACGCCTTCTCCATGTCGATAAACACCATATGCAGGTCCTTCCTCTTATCCCTAAACAGTTCCACCATCCTCCTCACAAGGTGGATAGCTTCTGTAGTAGAGCGACCCGGCATGAAACCAAACTGGTTCACAGATATAGATGACATCTCCCTCACCCTCGCCTCGATCACCCTCTCCCAGACCTTCATGGTGTGACTTATTAATTTGATACCCCTATAGAACTCACCCAAAAATAGAGAGGATAAATTCATAAATTGACTCCAAGAAGATTCACAAACACACTAATTCCATTATCCTTGGTTACTCCATTTTATAGTCTCATAATATATACACATTCATATATGGGGTGATTCAAAAATAACAAGGCTAGTTTGACTTTCTCAACACCCATGTACAACTCATATTGTGTCCAGGAGCCTTTATCGGTACAAAGAATACTATGATAATGCCGGAAATAAGGCTTTGATATACCCTAAAACATAATACATGCGGGACAAAAGATACACGACCTCGAATGAAACGGGTCTTACCTAATTTGCTGAGAAGAGGATGTATAATTATCAATGATCAATGTCATCTGTTGCAGGACCACCTGCATCCATTAAAGATGCAGCGTCCCTGGCAAATGGGATATTAGTACATATGAAATAGTACTGGTATATATAACTAAACACCTTCTCATTTGAACATGTAACAATACAAGGAAGAACAATCATAAATCGATGGAAGTCTCGGACAATAGTAAAACATCAAGGTCGGGACAAGACACGTGTTAAGTAAATTTCCATTATTTTAGGTTGGGAGATCTTAACAATGATATACCACCATGATTTTAGTATGGAGTCCGATCACGGCACGATCGAATAGGACATCTCACCCATGAGCATCAATCAGTATCACAATTTCAATCATTATCTCGATCACAATTTCAGGAACAATTACCATCATGTGTGCGACATGGCGTCTGATCACGACCCGATCGGCTAAGCCATCTCATCACAATATCGTGTAGATTGACATCTCCCATTTCTAGCAATCATCTCATCCCAAATGAGGGGGAAATTAGAATCCACTCCTACACCAACATGCGTAGTTTCGGGGTTAGGCCATTTCAACCTACCCTTTCTCGGTGACTAACGATATTCCAAAATTGTTTATTCTTAAGAGTATTCATAGCTCATTTCAACATCTTTTACACTCCTCTTTATTTCATTGGCGCTAATGGCCCCAAATATAATATCATTCTTGGCATGTTGACTATATTTCATATTTCATGCATATTGTTTCACATTCAAATATCATTACGATTCGTCAATAATAAATATTTTATTTCAAGACTTTAAGTACACATTTGAGAAAATAATGATCTTAGGCATATGTGATTTCTTACACAATGCGACATGATAGCTTTCATTAGAATCAAATTTTTAAGTCATAACATATTAACACACAACCCAGACTTAAATCACATTCTCAATTAGTAACACAACATAACTAAAACATTTGGAATACATATATCTTATGACACAAGGCTTATTTGGAATATTCAATTTATAATGAGCAACTCAGGACTTACAAGGACATTTTGGGGTTCAATTCCAAAAGAGGAGTTTAGCCAACATACGTCGCCTTGAGCTTTCCTTAAGTTACTATAATATTCGGAAATCTTTGCAACTTCGATCTATTTATAGATAGAGCAAAATTGAACACAAATTATGAAAGAGTTGATGGTTCCATCTCATTTGAGCATTGTATAAAATATCAAGTGTGCATTAAGGTTTCAAGATCCTCTTATGGTTAATTCCTTCATCCCCGACCCAATTTCTATCTTTTTTAGTTCAACAACATTCCTACAACTTTGTTGGTACATGTATGCATAGATAATACCCCCATATCTAAGAATCACACTCCCCATTAATCATCTTCCACTCAAACTTATAATTGAAGATTGAGGTATGGAACCTTACCTCTTGGATGAAAACCTTGTGACTTTTTATTGTGAATTCCTCAAGACTTGAACAAGGATTGGTAAACAATTAGTTTAGGAACCCCCTTTCACTCTAGAGCACCTTCCCTCTACCAAAACATCAAATTTTTACTTTACAAATGATCTTCAACGACTATATATCGAAATAGGGCTGAGTTATAAAATTAGAAAAAATGGAGTCCTGATGCGATTTTGCGGTTGCATATGCGACCGCATAACACTTATGCGGTCCGTAAAATGGATTGCAAAATGGTCCTCCAGAACTATGTTGTAGACATCGAAAATTTAAGGAAACAAGTCAAATCCTAAATTAAAGATACTACAGGACTTTTGAAATTGTGGGAGTCTATTAGGGTTTCTTGGAGGTTACTCTACCCTAAACTCTGAGTCACACATATATAAATGGATATATATTCCCTTGAATAGGTATCTCTAAATCACATAAACTCTTGCGATATTCACAAAGAGATCAAAATATGGCCGGATACTTCTTGACAATCAAATAGTTCAAGAAGCTGGAGATCAAATACATACCCATAAAGTCCGTATAATCCTACATTCGAGAAATACACGGTTTCAGCCCTCAAATTACGAAGATAATCAGGAGAGAAAAATCAAGGGGGACACATAATTATACTCATAATTTATTAGTAAATTTTTTTTTCTTCTTTTGTGATTGCAGTTTATTTTTCATATGTTGAAAATTAGTTGCAAACATGCGCGTTTCCCTTCACTCTACGATAGATGTGCGGTCTGCAAACCAATTGTGCTGTCGTAGAAAGGACCGTAGAACCTCCTTCTGAAATTTCTCATGCTGGATTTTGCGACGAATGTGCGGCCTACAAAACGATTATGATGCCGATGAAACCAGGGGCTTATCTAGGCATAAGGGTATGGGTTCACGTAAATCCATACTCCTCTCCCTAAATCATGCGTAGTTATGTTATATTTTTTTTCAAAATTACTTAAATATATGTGAGTACACCCATGCTCAAAGACTCATATTGGTGAAATAATTATTGGATGCACCTCTAAAATTGGCGGTTCAAATCCCACTTCAGGCGAACTTATTTTCGGCACAAGGTATTGATATATACGTGAAAATTTTAAAACTGTCATTGATATATAATTTTTAAAATATAATGAGTTCATGGTAAAAGACTAAAGTAAAACACGTGATTCTATATCCACTTCTTCATATTAGTGCACCAATCATCTTAAAATCCAATATCCGCCTCTGCGCGAAACATTTATGCGTCCGCATAATGAACCACATGATGGTCCTAAAATTAGCTCAAGCGTTTGCTTCATTCCGCGACAGATATACGATCGCAGAATGGATCTTAGAAAATGCCCTACACTGCCAAGATTTTCTTCAACTCCGAAATGCACCGTTCAAGCCAAAAAGTTCGTACAACTGTAAGTCTACTTCGGCACCATGAAACCCGTGTTTTAGGTAAATTCAAGGGGATTTACATTATTAAATCCTTTGATATTTAGTACTACACTATTTAGTGATTGAATTGATGGTTGCACGGTGATGATTGTATACCCGAATGAAGAGAGTAATGATGAAAGATCATATCAACACATATTATGAGTAGATAACATTTGCATACTAAGCTTCCGTTTGTCCATAAAACTTTGGGAGTTTTCTTAAAATTTTATTTTTAAATATCTATTTATTTACAGATTTAAACTATTTTTAACAATTTTGAAAATAAATTTTCAAATCTTAAAACAAATGTAAAATAGTTTTTGAAGTTTTGAGATTTTTTACTCATAAAATATTAAATTCTTTTCAAATAAAATGTATGTCCAAATACAATTTTAACTTTTAAAAACTTTTTTTAACCTCATCTTCATAAAACTTATTTTTTTTTCAAGTTTCAACTAGATATATATTCAAACACTAGCTACTTGGTTCTATCAGCTATGGAGTCTTCTTATGGGTCTTCCCGTCTCTAGTACAGATCAAATTACAGATCTCTATATGTATGTGCTGATGAGGTATATCTCCCGAACGAAAGTCTATTAAACCTTGATTTCCGGAATGGCAGCAATCGACTCACGAGCATGGACAAAAAATGCAAGTTGCATTAACTGGAAAATACTACTAGTAACTTTCTTTTGTCATAAGTATTTATTCATTAAAAATAAATTTTTATATTTTTCATGTAAATTACTTGTTCCAAAATCCAACTTTGAGTAATTGTGATACAAAGGAGCAATAGAGCATATATCAAGGTCACAAAAGTAATATTAACAAACTCCAAACCCTTGATTAAAAGAAGTAACTCTGTCGTACGTTTTATCTTTCATTCCCCTCCCTCTTTCTTTACTCTACCCCTTGATGTCCTATTATCCCCCAAATTCAATGGCTCATTCTCACCAAATCGAACCCTCCCTAAACTCTAGCTTTAGCTCTAACCCTCCTCCTCCGGGAGCTCCACCTCCAGCTGCCACCGTCCTTTCTCAACCCTCCAATGAAGATCCCAATCGGTTTGCCACCGCTAAACGTCCACGGGAGGAATACACCACCGCGACGGACGAGGCAGGTTCGTCGGCTGACGCTGACCCTCCGCTGAAGAAGCGGGTTAAGGTTTCCCAAGATGTAGTGTACCGTATAGTTGTGCCGTCAAGACAGATCGGGAAAGTTATTGGTAAAGTAGGGCATCGTATACAGAAGATTCGTGAAGAAACTAAAGCTACTGTTAAAATTGCTGATGCCATCGCTGTGAGTTAATGCAATTTTTTATCGTTATTGATTTTGTTGTATTGTTTGTGAAGTTCTGAAAGTCGAAACTAATTCTCTAGGGTAAAGTAGGGCAATATTTGGCAATTGTATTTGGAGAAATTTTTTGAAGTTTTAGAACCTAATTGAGAGAATTTGAGTTAACGTTGTTGAATTGAATGAATTTTGATTTTTTTTAAAATGTTGGCTGAATTCCAGGAAGCTTGAAAATGACATATAGGTGTAAATTAGAGATTCTTTTTCTTGCAAATTTTTGCTCAGGAATATGAGGACTGCTAGAATTTAATTGAGAAAAACTGAAAGTGACTTTGTTGAATTGAGAAATTGGATTTGCTGGCTTCTTGATTGACCTCATTTGTTTTTGTTGGTTGTTTTCTGTGGTTTTAATATTAAATGATGGTGGTGTCATGACAAAGTACAAGTACCAGGTAATTCTGCTCTGCCTACCAAGGCTTGGACAGATGGTAATAACACCTACTGTTTTTTGCATCTGTTGGGGTTTGAACGCGAGACCCATGGTTTTCCTCCCGCTTCATTGACCACTAGGTCACACCCTTGCTGGTCATTTTCGTAGTTACAAATGTTTAGTTGAGTTGGTTCTCTTTTTCACTCAAGGTCATATTGATTTGAGGCCAAGCATAGTGAACTTACTTCTGGATTTGATTTTTGCAGCGCCATGAAGAGCAAGTAATCATCATTAGCTCGAAAGACAATGACGACATGTTTAGTGACGCGGAGAATGCCCTTCATCAAATTGTGTCACTTATTTTAAAGGTAACATTTCTTATGAGTGAAAACATAGCAAGTCATTTACTTTTAACGTTTTCTTGTTTATATTAGCAAGAAATGTCTTATACAGTATTTTCTCGTCAGTCTTCCTACATTCCATCATATGACCTTTTGTCTGTCAATTACACTGTAATGTTTTGTATCATCTAATCCTTGCTATAAATGGTGTGTCTTTGCAACAATTCAATGAATTTCTTCCTGCATCCAAAAACGGAAGCCTTTTGTCTGTTTTTGGTGGCATAATGGCAGATTTTGGGTTCTCATTCCTCAGTTATTTCCAGTTTTACCTTAATTGCTGCAATAATCACAGATGTACAACTCGATTTCCAAAAAAAAAAAAAAAAAAGAAAGAATCAGGTCACCAGCAATTTCTGGACTCTTTCTAAAAAATGAAAGCTATTTTCGGACTGTATTTTTGGTGATTCCTCCTTTCCTTCTTTTTTCTTGGGCTGGGGTCTTGGGCAACCAATGATTTTCAGAGATTTTGATTATGTACTGTATGGTACACTCCTGGATCTTATATACTAGTTGTCTAGGGTTTTCCGTTCCCTTTTATTAGAATAAAATTTAATCATCATCGTCTTGAACAATGGTGTCGTGCTTGCTTGTTAAGGTTAACCCATAAGAGATTTGCCAGAGTGGAACTGATCCTTGCACTATTGTTCTCTCCATGATAGGATGATGATGACAACATTGATGCACAGAAAGTTGGTGCTGGCCATGTGGCAGCAAACACAATAAGGTTCTTGATTGCTGGTTCTCAGGCAGGTGGTTTGATAGGAGTGTCTGGTCAAAATATTGAAACTTTGAGGAATTCTTCTGGAGCTGCTATCACAGTTCTTGCTCAACATCAGTTGCCATTGTGTGCATCTGCTCATGAGTCAGATCGTGTAGTACAGGTGAGAATTTGGTATTATTTGCCAGCAGTGAGGCAAATGAAGGTCTTCATTTCTTAAAATCTTTGCATGTCTATGTTTCGCACATCGAGTATACTGATCTTTTCAACAAACTACTGCCATTTCGTATTGAACTATACTTTTCTGATATGGATATTTTAGTATTTAGCAATATAATGTTAAAGAATATGCGTGGAAGATTGAGTCTCTTTTGCAGAAAACAATATAATCATGTAGATGATCTATTCTTTAATGTTCTACTTGTATGAGGGTATTTTCCCATCATCAATAAAGTTTTTTACCTTGTAAAAGAAGAGTTACCTATCGTGTAGCGTTATTTGCATGTGCAGCTGTTCGAGTTATCACATATTTTCAGTGTTCTGTGCTCTTCTTCCTTGTTCTGAACAGACCTATAGGGCCTATAGCTTTAATTACTGCTCATTTGTTTCTTAGCTTGAATTTGTCTCTTGAATATGTTGGTTTCTGATTTTTGCTGCTACTATGTAGCTCGCTTTTGATTGCTATCATGTGGCTTTTGCTTCTTCTTGTAATATTTTGCGTCTTCATGTTGCCATTAATGAAGCCAATTACTTCATCAAAAAAATTTGTGTCTGGGATATAATCTGCTTATGAGTCTGTTCTTAGTTTGGCTTTGTCAGGCATTTGAGATATCAACTGTCTGTGTAGGGAGAGATCTGCTTTTTATCTTGGACCTATCTCCTTTACTTGTTTCTACTTTTAAGAGATTTAGCATTTTAAACTTGTTTGTTTCCCTTTTGCCTCCTACATTCAGGTATCAGGAGACATTCCTGCGGTCTTGAGAGCTGTGGTAGAAATCGGCTGTCAATTGAGGTTTAGTAATTTATTTATTTTTTTTGATAAAGGAGGTTTAGTAATTTTAATTGGCTTAATTAGGTCTGATTGACGATTCTAAAGCTATTTAATCCCATAATGTATATTGTTACAGGGATAATCCCCCTAAACAAGTAATTTCAATCAGCCCAACATACAATCATGGCTATTCTCGCCCATCTCAACCATATGTGGATCCATCTTCAGGTTAATCAATCTCTCTCGTTGTATCTTTTGAGCTTTTGGATTGATGCACTTTCTGCTGTTTGAAATTCAATATATTTGTCACCTTGATTTAAAAAAACGACTAATATTTTTTATCAACATATTTATCATAACGACGTCATCCTTGGCGACTGCTCTTGCAGCTGATTATGTAAATCTGACGATGTTAGTTCCCGAATCATTAGCTGGTGGGTTGATTGGAAGGTGCGGCTCCAATATTTCAAGGATCCGAGCAGAGTCTGGAGCATCAATTAAGGTGCCTTGTAAGATTTATTAGATTCAACTCTGATGGTTTTATGGCCCGTCCTAATCTTTCAGGTATATAGAATTTTATGAACTACTTGCTTTTATGTTTTAATATTTTTGGTTTTGTATGTTAGGTACATGGTGGGAAAGGTGAACAGAAACAAAGACAAGTCCATCTGGGTGGTAATGCACAACAGGTGAAGCTTAATTTTTATTTCTTGCTTCTTTTGGTTTGTTTATCCTGACTTCCTGTAATCTTAGTTTAGTTGTTATCTTTTTGTGATATGTGGTAGTGTACATTCCTAGATTCGCTAACATTCACTTCTAAAATTTAACTGTCTTTGGAGGATTTGATCTTAGAATAACTGTAAAAATCTTCCGTTAGCGTCTTTGTAATTTTCACTAGTTTATCTGTGAAATAGGGGAATGATGGGATATAAGGATTTCTGGTCCTGTGGCATATGCTTGAATTTAATTTTCTTTTCGACAGGTCGCCCTTGCTAAGCAACGAGTTGATGAATATGTCTATTCCCAGTTGATGTTACAAGCTGGTGATGAGCAGCTGCAAGAGACAATGCAGCTACAGCAGACAATGCAGCTGCAGCAGTCAGTGCGCCTGCAACAGTCAATGCAACTGCAGCAGTCAGTACAGTTGCAACAACAAATGTAATTTTATGTACCTTATAACTTGTAATTGGTTTAGACTTTTAAATGAATAATTGAGACTTCTGTGTGGTGTCTTAACTATTATGTTGCTTGATGCAGACCAGACCCATCTGCTACTCTGATGCAAGGATATAGTCACGGCCATGGACTTTATATGAGCAGGTAGTTGCATTCAAATTGTTGTATAAAACCTGATTGTTATCCCACTATCACCGCACTTCTAATTGTCCTTCAGAAAACTAATTATCATTTCCTTGCCCCAACAATCTTAGCTCCATTATTACTATCACAAAGTTGCTATTATTTTCGATCTGTCATAGTAAAATAAGCGAAATTTTTTGCTATGCTAACGTTGTAGTTTGACACATAACCCTTAGGTGATTATGGTATATGTTTCTCATGCTCAATTGGACTTGATTATTAGTTTTGTCAGAGTTTATTTTTAGATCAATGACTTAGTTGACATGCCTTTTTGAAGGTGAGGGTAAGATTTACGTACATACTATCCTCCCCAGACCTCACTTGTGTGATTACACCGGGTTTGTTGTTGTTGTTGTTGTTATTGTTGACTTAGTTGACATGATGGGATGTCTATCCATTGGTGGTTTGGTTGTCATGGAATGACAATAGTCTATTCTATATTTGCAGTAACCAAGAAGCTCAAATGATGTCATCATACCCACAAGTCTACACATCGAGCACCCCTCAAGCTCCTGCTTACTATGGTCAGTCTTATCCAGCTCCACAAATGTAGAGGTTAAAGGGGGTCTCTTTTTGGTACACATTGGCTTTTGAATCAGATGGTTTATATACAAAGTATTGACAATTTCTTGTTGTGTCATTAATTTGAGTTATGATGTAATGTTGCATTGGAGATGGTTGTGATTTGGCCAGGATGTCTCTTGTTGATCAGTTGCGACATAGTTTGCATGAGATCACTTAATTCTGGGATATTGATGGAAAAGTTAATGCTTATAGTTTTATGATCAACGGAATCTAGCATGCACCTCTTGGAGCAGCAGATCTATTGAAGGGAGCTTATAGTAGCCAGTTGCAGTGAAGGTACAGCACAGCGCCTTGGCTTTCTGTCCCTTTGTTCCCCTCTGCTTCCACCCTGCCCCGACCCTGAAAATCTCCCAAACCCCGCTCTGGTTTACCTTTGCTGCTTGATTTTCATTTACCTCTGTTGTTTCCATCAGAACAGAAACAAGGATGTGACATATGCATTGCACGTCAGTCACGGTCACCTCTCGTTGAACTGATTTCTAAGGAAGAACTTAAAAACATTTCGTGCGAATGATTTTGAAATGAGATGATCGGGAATGGTGGCTGAGGGAGGGCTGACGGAGAAGCAGAGCTCGGGAGAAGTGGCTGTAGCAGCAAAAATATTGGACCCTAGTTCATTGGTTCAATTACTTTATTTATGGCGCCAAGACCACCATTTCATATTCCAACCACCCCACTTATTCCCTACCCCGTGCCATAGAGCTTTCCCTACCCCCATCCGGCCCAGCCCCGTTGTGCATATCATTCCCGTAACCCTGCCCAGTTTTGCCCCCTTGTATGTTCCCCGTTAGAAACTAGGGTGCTAATGTTTTCAAATGGTAATATATTCAATTCAAGTTTTCTTGAACTATTGCTCCTCTTAAGTAAGATATTATTAATTTTAAAAAACTTATTACAACTGAGGCAGTTAACAGTATTCTATGATCAATGTCGGCATTTGAAAACAATGAAGTCTTTTTATCGAATTAAGTATATTACATACTCGTGATGTAAGTAAGTTGAAGCTTGTCTAATGAAGAAGAAACTTTAAAAAAGTTCAAAGTTGGAAAAAATTTATTCATTTAAGTTTAAATGAATAAGAGGGAAGAAGCAGGAAATAACTGTAATTTTAATTATGTCCTACTTTCATTTGTAATTATTTCACTCAAATTCGTGAAGACAGTATAAAGTAAGAATATGTAATTGATGATACGAGCTAACATCCCTCGTACAAATTGTAGAGTCTCATTTGAATTGCATATATTTTGAATCTCTGAAGTGGGTCTACTGAGACCTTGAAGAAGAAACTTTACAAAGCCAAAGTTATAAAGAAAAATTGGTTCAATTAAGTATTAGTGAATAAGAGCAGAGAAGCAACAAGTGACTTCCAGTTTTAATTATCTACCAATTTTATCCATAATTACCTCAACCAAGTCACTAAAAACAGTATAAAGAAAGAATTATGTGAATGTTGATTTATAAGGAGGTAACAACAATTGGTTAAAATATTACAAGAGTAATAATCTTTTGAATTACATATCTTATATCGAATAGCAATACCTTAAGAAGCTCCAATATTTGGGGCCTGATGCAAGAGTTTTATTGTCCTATGAGTGAAAAAATTCTCAAACAATTTGTTGGAAGATCCTCGGTCGACTGAGGTCATGCGTTCGAATCGTCACTTTCTATGCTATTTCAGCGTCCCAAGTGCTAATTAAGTTTTTGCGATTGCAATTGTCTTCTATTTAGTCTTTTTCTCTATTTCACTTAATCATTTACTTTCTTTACTTAAATTCAATCAAAGTTGCTTTCAAGTTTATTTTACATCATAAAATTAAATATTTCTACAAATTGAAATGTAATTACTTTTTTTATATAAAATTTACTGAAACATTCAACTATATTTGATGAAATAATTTATAATTTGTTAGTTTACGTTGAGATTATTTTCTTTGTTTTATATTAAAATTTCTAGTCTGTGTACCTCTTTCTTTAATTATTTCTATAATTGAGGGTAGTTAATAAATCTCTTTTCTTACTATCTTCTGTTTGTAAATAACAACTAATAATTACTTATAAATTAAAACTAAGATTTTATATTCTGTTAAATATCTTAGAGTTAATATATTTTTAATTGGTTGAATTGTTTTGATTGGTTAAAGTATAATACAACTTTGAATTTACTGAAGTAGATTTTGTTAATTAAATAGATAATTTTTAAAAACTAGAAGTAAATAGTAGTTTTTAGTACTTTTGAAAAAAAAAAAGTCTACATTTGCTTAAATTTTGCAGCGCGGACAGTAAAATGCCTTCATTTTATGATCATAAAAAGACAAATAAGAGGGGGAAAAGCTAAATGTGACCAAATCTTACTTGTCGTGTCTGACACTGCTTATATTATTGAGTTCAAGTGCATTTTCATTAGAAATACCTATACTTAACTGATTTAATTGAAAAAGAGTTTGAGTGGGAAATATGAATAACTAATTCAACATTTCCTTCCCAATTCACTCTATAAATAAGCTGTTTTAAGCCTGAAAAGGGGGTTAATAACATTTCGGCCTCGCCCGAATCAACAATCGGCCTCGCCCGTATTAACATTCAGCCTCGCCCGAAATAATATTTGGCGGCCCCCGAAATAACATTCGGCTTCGCCCGAAATAACATTTCGGCCTCACACGAAGTAATATTCTGCCTTGTCCGAATCAATATTCGGTCTCGCCCAAAATAATATTCTGATTAAATCCGCTTTCACAAAATTCTGAATCCGTCATTTAGTGGAGCCAAATTCAAATCTACTCATTTCTTCGTCGAAAGAAAAAAAGTCTAGTCACTTCTTGACCAGTCAGTCACTTCTGTAGTTGGCAGTTGGCACTCACTGCAAATAACATGGATATTACTCAATGAATAGTTGCATGTCCCTTTTTTCTCAATTCGGTGTCTATTAGCCGTACTAAAATACGATTATGAGCCCGTTTGGCCATGCTTTTTTTTTCGTTTGGTTATACTTTTTTTTTTCTTTGAAATTCGTGTTTGATCATGAAATTTTTTATTTTTATTTAAAGAAGAATTTAATAATTTTTTAAAATTTTAAATACTTCAAAAAGCTATTTTTTAAAATTCACTTAGATCTCACAAAAATTCAAAAAACAACCTATATATTATGTCCAAACATCATTCTAACTTTCAAATAGTATTTTTACTTGAATTTTTTTTTAACTTTTTTTTTGGAATATTATAATTTTTATGTCCAAACACCAACTAAATTTGAGTTTGTTCCAAAAAATCCTATATTAAGAAGTACAATTTTATTATGAAGATGACTTCACAATAGATATTTAAACCTAAAACTTTTAATTAAGAATGTATGAGTATTTATAATTCGCAAATTCTGTAAACAGTCCCACGTGTAATTCCAGAATTTTGGATTAGATCTTCTTCTTCTTATTTTTTGATAGAATTTCGTTTAGATCACTTAACTAATTACTCTCTCCGATTTATATAAGTGACCAGTTTCCTTTTAGCACGTTCATTAAAAAAAATATTAAATCCTATATAAAAATATCTAGTATGATTAAACTATCCTTATTAAATATTGGTCACATAGTTATAGTAAGGAGTAAAAAAATATTTTAGGAATATACACATAAGGGTAAAAGAGTAAAAATAAATTAATTTTTTTTTATTATCTAATTAGTCACTTATTTTGAACTAAAATAAGAAAATAAATTGATCATTTATTATGTGCCGGAGGTAGTATTGATTTAACGTGACACAAAATGCTGATGATGATTGCACGTGCAAAATACTCTAATATCCCCTAAATTGACGCCATTGCATGTCTGTAACTTGTTAAGGTTATTTTGTTTGTACGAAAACTATTACTACTATATTTTATTTTTATGATGTATATTAAAAATTAAAGTATGTATTTTGTGTTATGAAACAATAAAAGTAGAAAAAGAATATTGCAGAGAAAAGTAGAGAGAGAAAATTCTTATTAATATTTTGGGATGAATTACAATAGAATAGAACACTTTATTTATAGAGCAATGGTGAGTTAGCCACCAAGTAATAAACTCTAGAATCTCTCTTAAGATAAACATTCACCATAAATAGAACTTTATTTATAACACCACTCTTGAATGTCTATTCAACAGATAATGTGCCTCGTTAAAACCTTAACTAAAATAAAACCAGTGGGAAAAAAACTCTAGAGAAGGAAAAAGAGTACACATGTCTAACAATACGCCTTTTGGTTGCCTCGTTAAAAATATTGCAAAGAAAATCCAGTGGGACAAAAACTTGTAAGGAAAAAAGAGTACAACGCGTATTAACTCCCCCTGATGAGAGCATCAATTCACATCCTTGAGCATTTGCATTCCAATCTTGTGTACCATCTTCAAAAGATCTTTGATAGAGATTTGATGAACAAATCAGCCATATTAACTTGAATGAATATATTGCACCTTGAAATCGTCATTCTTGATAGATATATAATATCTTCATATAATGTCGTGGAGTGACTCTTCAATATCTCCATAGAGATTATCGCTATCATATTATCATGCTTATAATTATAGCAAGATACATATATGCACAAATTACACTGTGAATATGGTACTTCAAGATCAAGAATTGTATATGCTTCAAGCAACTTAAATCCTTCATGGATTGTCATAGTATAAGTTAAGTCATAAAAGTCATAAATCATTGATGCATATCAAGTCTTCATGTCATGTTAGACATATAAGATATTGAAAATTGATTGCACATACCATTGACTTTATACTTTCAAGTGTTTGAACTGCAGGTCCAAACCGACATGTCTTTCATATGAAACCAATTCTATTTGAATTGTGTCTCTTTCATTTGGCCAATATTTTGTGTCTGTAAGCGACCGACTTAAGATCCTCATCTATACTTAGCACTATCATATATGTCGTCGACAAACATTTTATATCAGTTTCAATATATTTTCATAATGACATAACATAGAGATCTCTTCATTCATATATTGAGGTACCTGAATCTCTACTGAGATTTTTTGAAGTGTTATCTCTAGTGATTTTCTAGATCACTTGCCTCTTTTATTATGATCATTTTGATCATTTGCTCATCTTCTTTATCAAGAAGTTTATTTGAAACTGATTTGTCTATACGCTTTAAGCTTACCATAGGAGCATTTGCAATGAGAATATAGTTACTTTCTTTGGGTCAGCAAATGCGTACAGGATATGCTTTGCAATATACTGTAAATGAGTTATCTTTTATGAACTTTAATTTCATATTATTGTATTCGAGGATCTAGATATACTAATGAAAATTCATTCCACGTAATTTGTTCTCAACTATTTTTCATGTTTCCCCCTCATGTTAGAAAAACTAACTTGCTTCCTCAATTTTAAAATTTCATCTTTGTGCATTATGATGTTAAAATATATACCGCACATCTATAATAATAAGATAAAATTATTTGGTTCCAGACCCTGAACCACTGTGAGGGGAGAAAATAATATACTTTGATATATAACGTATATCAAATTGATATAGATAACTTTTTTTCCATAATTAAATTGTTTAGCTATTAAGTGGAGGCACTCAATAAATTATTTTGCTAAACCAACTGTGATGTAAACCAACTTATCAAGATGAACTATCTTGATTAAAAAAATCTAGAAATTATGCTCTAAATAAAATTATTGAGCAAGTTACCTCACAAACACCATGTTGTGGGTTAAAAATAATCGCACATGTAACCAACTCATAGATGCATCTTATGTGATATACATGGTAGATGAATGGGCCATACTCACCTTTAAAATTCCCAGCATTCATGAGATTCAATCCCAATTTCAGTTGATTTATTAATTAATGAGAATAAACAATATAAGAAAACTCGTAAAGAACTTTCTAGTTCTTTTAATATTTACTCATGTGAATTCTCTATTATTTTTTGCACATCATACTTAAATTGATATGGCTAAACCAATTACGCCAACTGAATAAATTATCAGTATTGATAAACTTCAGATTTACACCATAACATATGCAATTATCAATAAACTCCAAGTTTATTATGATATGAATTTTTATATCAATAAACATCCACTTTATTGTGGTATTTTTTTTTTTATATTTGTGTAATACAAATTGGAGAATAAAGTGGGCAGCTTTTCACATACATATTATCCCGCTACAAGTTGTAGTAATAGAAGATATTAAATCTTCCTTTATTTATAGTCTCAATATAATCAACCGCTTTCTCCTATACTTTGAAAACTGAATAAGTTTCCTGGAGACTTACTATAACACAATACCTTATTGGTAATCAATTGTGATTCTCCAAAATAGTAATAATTGGCTATTCCAGAACTCTTAGTTAATTTGGTACTACCACATATTCATCAACATCCATATAGTGAATATCTCTATCAAATAAAAAGTTATACCATTATGGTTATAGTCAAAATTATATGCAAGATCTGTTTCTTGCATTACCGTTATCTATTAATAATCACAATGCCAAAATATTTTGGCGTACAATAGATATGTGACCAATGACCATTCATGCCATAATAATAATATTATTTTCTTATCATCTCAAACCTCCCTCTAGAGGTGAGTGTGGTATATTCACTACCACTAGCACACTCATATTCTTCTAAGAATGAATATGTATATATAAATCAGATGTTGTCACATTTACAGCATGAATGAACCATAATCATCTATATGTGCTTTATAAGTCTCATGTCAAATCAATGACAAATATTACATTCACAAAGTGAAAGATTATTTTGAGAATCCTTATTATTCTCATTATCACAATGATGACGATTATAATTTCGTCTATTGCTACGTCCACATCCATTTATACCTTCACGATAATAGTTTTATCTTCTTTCGGAATGAGAATTGAGCAAATTTAATAGGACGGATTTTCACTTCTTGTGCTCACGATCATACATGACTTTGATCATGACAATACATAGAAATTTTACCACTTTGGGTGGTTATAATTTCTTACAAACTCCATTAGAGTTGTAATCAAAATTTATTGTCTTTGCTTGTATTAAAAATTAAATTATAGAATAAAAGAGAAATACGGTAAAAAACTTACCTTAAATCTAGAATTTAATCATGAAGGAAATTCATAGAGCAATTGACAATCACTATGATCAACCCCAAACCTTCTACTCAATTGGTTAGCGTCTCGTGTTAATAACGTGTTATGAAACGATAAAATTAGAAGAAGAATATTCGAGAGAAAAGTAGAAAGAGGAAAATTTTATTGATATTTTGGGATGAATTACAATAAAATACAATCCTCTATTTAAAGGGAGATGATGACTTAGTCACAATGTAATAAATCATAAAATCTCTCTAAATATAGACATTCACAGTAAATAAAATTCTATTTATAACATTTTAATTTTTTTTTAAAAACAAGGCAATATATTGTTTGACCATGCACACGTGCGACCACTAACCAACTCCACGTGTGATGTCGGCCGACCAACTTTACAACAACAACAACAATAACTACCCAGTATGTTCCCACAAAGTGGGGTCTGGGGAGGGTAATACGTACACAGGCCTTACCCTTACCCGAAAGGGTAGAGAGGCTGTTTCCGGCCGACCAACTTTAGCTAGATTCAAATGTGTGCTAACACATTCCTAAAAATACGTTAAAGGAAATCAAAAAAAACAACAACAACAATAATTCTGTATAATTTTATTTAGTTGGGTTTGGGAAGGATAGTGAGTACATCTTACCCCTAATATGAAGTAGAGAAGTTGTTTCTAAATAGACAACTTTTAAACACCTTTATAATGCGACTCACTATAAATTCACTTTTGTATTTCAAGAATAATTTATAATGAAAATCTTACAAAAATAAATTGGTTATTTCTGTGTCTAATGTCATAACTTAAAATCTTAAACCCCAAAATCAAAATTTTACACAAATATCAAATGTATCAGTTCGAACTTTTAAGATTTTTTTTTATATATTCAACTTTGAATATTTTGGAATTGAAATTTAATTGGAGGACTTCTTTGGCCTGATATTTTCTGATTTTCAACGAATTTATAGTTTATTCTACTACATATGTATCACATCAAAAGATATCGATAGTTACATGAAGTTGAAATGATTTGTAATTTCTTTGTCTTTTTTTTTACGGTAAATATACAGTGATGAGGTATGCTAACCGTCTGTTTGGCCAAGTTTCTCTTAAAGTCAAAAATATTTTTTCCTCCCCAAAAAAAATATTTTTTCTCAACTTTAGGTGTTTGGCCATTTTTTTTTTTTTTTTTTGGAAAAGGGGCGGAGGGTGGCAATGCTATTGGAAACAAGAAGAAGCAATTTCTCTCCAAAAATATTTTTTTTAAATCGCAATTAAAAAAAACAAAATAAACTAATTTTTCCTCAAATAAGTATAAATTAGAAATACTGGTGTGTGTGGGGGAGGGGGGTGGGGGGAGGCTCCATCACGTGAGCATCACATGGATGGATATATATAACCAAATGGAGTTTGTATTTTATAAAGTTATTTTTCAAAGATAAAAAGGAGCAATGATTTGATGGTTGATGAAACAATAACACCCCAATTATTTGATAGGAATCCGTTGGCCCACCAAACCACATCATTCCTACCAGACCCGCAACTGTTTTCTTCTTCTCTTCTTTCCTTTTGTTTAATTGACGTCTCACATTTAAATTCACCTAGTACATACCTAGTGTTTGTATATAAAAATAAAATAAAAAATTCCAAGACATGCACGTTTTTTTTGTTGTTGTAACTTGTAGAACTAAATTGCTCATTTGAATCAATTAAAAGTGCTAGATTAATAATCGCGGGGCGAGAATAATATTAGCGTATATATTAACGCAATAGAAGAATTGTTGAACTCACCACCGAAATAATTGTCCAAATCGAACTTTGAATCACTAGAAAACGAAGTTAATCTCCCACCAGATGCCCTTACTTGTGATCTTTTGTTGGGAGAAGAAGAGATTTAGAGAAAATTCTTACTGTACCTTGTTCTATATTTTCTCCTTCACATAAATAGGCAGAGAAATAACAGTTAAGGAAGACAACTCACCACTCACCCCTTTTTGCACGTTGAGCTTAGTGGGTGTTTGTGGTCTAGTGGTAACTTCCCTTAATCTCTCTCCCTTATCTCTCCCAACCGGCTGGGTTTAGCCCACATGGAGCGACCCATGACCCATAATCCAACATCTCCCACTACGTTAGTGGGATAGAGCGATGTCTTTGACACACTTTTCATACTGGAAAATAGTTGGTGCGACTTGCGAGCACAAAGAGCTATAAAATTCCAAAACCAATTAAAGGTTTGTACTAAAGCTCTATATAGAAATCCAACCACATATGAAAATGATTCACTACTGGCATGAGGATATTATTACTCGCAATACCCCAGACATCATTCGCTATCAGTAGCTACTTATTCGATTCCCCATCCTCGAAGAGGAAAACTCGATTTCTCATATAACTTTGTATCCATAATTACACCCAATACCCTCATGGTAGGTATAATGGTCGACCTATGAATACAAGTTAAATTACTAAATTTTAGCCATCTTCCCTTTCTACTCGAATCTTTCCATTCCAAATTAACTGCTTTCCTAGACATGCATTGCATTGCCGAATCAATCATAGCTATTAATGGCATGCTAAAATAACAACACTGATTGGCGCTTCAAGAGACAGCAAAAGGTCAAAGGGTATTTCAATAAAAAATTACTCTATCTTCTTTGGGATCTCCCACAATGAAGAAGCAGGGATTCATTCTTCCATTATCTCATAGCCAATAGCACACGTGGTATCAAACACATGTCACGGTATTCTCACCTTATATTGGCGTGTGTGTCTTATTATTTTAATCATCCAACAACGTACAAATCTTGGTTTAGACACCTTCAAATGTCTAACCCGAGTTTCTCACTTCAATAATCCTCAAACCATCTTCTTAGAGAAACTCATATATGGCTTACAAAATAAGTCATAATCGAATAGTGATATTCGTAAGCTATCAAGAACGACCTCTACAAGTAAATATAACCCCTCATTATCCAAGGTTCTATAAGGTCTCATATCTTCACGATTCTTAACGCAAGAGGCGATTGCTCGTGTGAGAGAGCCAATCTCGCGACTTGTTTGACACACTTTATCAACAAAATATTCATCACATGCATATGAGATATAACACAATTCAAGAGTAAAATATTGATAGCATATTATAATACTAAAGCTATTTTACAATACATAAATATATTCATATCCTTTGAAACCTTGAGCCATAACATATTTCTCAAAAACAGGTCTCTAGATATCACCTTTGTAAAATGATCAACTATCATGCTTCGCGTAGGAATGTACTGTAAATTTATCTCTCCACTTGCTACCATGTCTCTTACAAAGTTATACTTGATGTCAATGCGTTTGGTCTTGCTATGATACTTAGGATCTTTTGTATATGCAATAGCTGCTTGACTATCACAATATAGAATCAAGGGACCCTGCGAGTTCTTTCTAATATTCAAATGCTCAAAGAATCTCTTCAATCAAACAACTTCTGGTACTGCAGATGCACAAGTCACGAACTCGGCTTCCTTTGTTGAAAGGGATGTGCATGTTTGTTTATTACTTTTCCATGATATAGCACCACCATTAAGTAAGAATGTATAACCAGATATTAATTTTCTATCATTTCAACCACCAGCCCAATCAGAATCTATATGTCCTCTCAAGTATAAATCATTTCCACTATAACATAGTGAATAATCTACAATTTCCTTCAGGTATCTGAAAATTCTCTTTACAGCTTTCCAATGATTTCTTCCAAGATTGGATGATACCTGCTAACCAGACCTACGACATAACAAATGTCTGGGAGAGTACACATCATGGCGTACATCAAGCTCCCGATAGCACTTGAATACAAAAATTGAGACATGTCTTCCTTTTTATTTTCAGTCTTGGGACACATTTCAAGGCTTAAAGTTTCACTTTTCGCTATAGGAGTATCCAAGAATTTGCAACCATTCATGCGAAAACTCTCCAAAATTTTCTTTATATAAGTTTTTTGAGATAGACTCAATAACCTTTTAGAACAGTCTCTTTGGATCTTAACTCAAAGGATATAGTCTGCCTCGCCCATATCTCTCATGTCAAATGACTTTGAAAGCCATGACTTGATAGTTTTCAAATACTCAAAAATTTTCCTAGCTAATAAAATATCGTCCACATAAAGAGAAAGAATTACAAACATCCCATTGGACTTCTTCACATAAATGCAATGGTATTCATTGATCATGGTGAAATTATATGAGATCATATTCATGTGAAATCTCAAATACCATTCCCTTGAAGATTGATTTAGGCCATAAATCGATCTTTTCAATATATAAACCTTCTTTTCTTTGCCTTTAACGATGAAGCATACATGCTATTCCATGTAGATTTCTTCATTTAGTTCTCCATTGAGAAAAGTTGTCTTCACATCCATTTGATGTAATTTCAAATTCAAACGTGCAACAGTAGCCAAAAGTAAGCGAATTGAGGCAAACTTCACAACTGGAGAAAATGTTTCCTCATAATCTATTCTAGCTTCTTGAGTAAAGTCTTTTGCCACCAATCGTGCCTTGTATCTTTCTATTGACCGATCCACTTTGTGTTTAACTTTGAGAACCCATTTGTTCCCAATATCTCTATGCCCAGGCGGAAGATCAACTTGATCCCAGACTTTGTTGGTTTTCATGGACTCTAATTTTTCTATCATTGCTTTCATCTACTCATCATTCCCAGGGCTCGATAAAACTTCTGTCACAGACTTTGGCTCATCCATTTTTGTGGGATATACCAAGAAAATTACTTCAGTCACAGACTTTGGCTCATTCATTTTTGTGGGATATACCAAGAAAATATAATCTCCAATTTCATAAATACATTTGGGTATATTTTTTTTGGTACTCTTTCGTAGTTGAAATTCAGGTTCGTCAGAAGGATTTCGAGATTGAGAGTTCCCACTCCCACTCCCACTCGGATCAAGAATAAGATCTTGATCAATTTGATTATCAATTGTGTTAGAAGACACTTGTTGACTATCTAAGTTCAACATTTCATAAAGAGTCTCTCAATTCTTTACCTCGCCCTTATTTGGAAAATGATTTTCCAAAAAAGTGACATCTCGCGATTCAATCTCAGTAACACTTCCATCCTCTAATTAACCAATGAACACATACCCTTTGGATTGTTCTGAATATTTTATAAAGATATATTTTCTTTTTGGACCTAATTTATGAAACTTGCTAAAAGAATCTTTTACATACACAGCACAACCCCATGGTCGTAAATACTTTAAATTTTGTTTATGACCGGTCCATTGCTCATAAGGAGTGGAAGAAATTGATTTAGAAGACACTTTGTTCAATATATAAGTTGCAGTCAATAAAGCATCTCCCCAAAAGGAGATGGATAAATTTGCTTGAGCCATCATGGACCTTGACAGGTCTAGTAGTGTTCTATACCTCATTTCTACTACACCATTTTGTTGAGGTGTGTATGGAATAGTTAACTGTCTGGTGATTCCCTTTTCATTGCACAATCCTTCAATTTTGTTTTGAAAGATATTCACGCCCTCTATCAGTTCTTAAGGTCTTAATATTTTTGTCTAATTGACTCTCAAATTCATTCACATATCTCTTAAAGCATTCAACTGCTTCAGATTTATGAGAGATCAGATAGACATAATCAAAGCGTGTGAAATTATCAATAAACGTAGTGATATAAAGCAACAGACCAGCCCTCACATTCATTGTACCACAAATATCAGCATGGATTAATTTCAATGGTAAACGAGCTCTCTTAGCCTTTCCAAATGGTTTATATGTAATCTTTCCGGCAAGACAATTTTCACAAGCTGACATTTCAATTTTAGAGAAAGGACCTAGATATCCTTCCTTTGTCAATCTATTCATTCGATCCTGCCCTATTTGATCTAATCTTGCATGCCATGTAATAACATCAACTTCATTGTTACTAGAATAATATGCCATAACGCAACGGTCAACATAATAGTTATATCTAGAATGATTACAATCTAACACAATAAAACCTCCATAACGATATCCAAAACCATGAAAAACATTGTCTTGAGTAATTCTAAGACCGTTGAGACTAAAGTTCTAATTGAAATCCAAATCTAGAAGAACAGATACAGATACTAAGTTTCATCGAATCTCTGGAACATATAGGACATCATGCAACATCAAAGATCGGCCACCACGCATGTCCATTGTGCAAGTGCCTGTCCCTTTGCCTTCAAGCTTAGCATTATTTCTCACAGATACTAAGTTTTGTCGAATCTCTGAAACATATAGGACGCCATGCAACATCAAAGATCGGCCACCATGCATGTCCATTCTACAAGTGCATATCCCTTTGACTTCAAGCTTAGCGTTATTTCCCACATATACATGCTTTGATCCAGGTGGAACTCGACGAAACTCTATAGATGCTTCTCTATCGCGGCTCATATGGTCGGTGGCCTCTGAGTCTACAACCTACACAGGATAAGATTAAGTTAGTAAGAAGGTGCTAGAAACATATATAACCCTAAGAGAAGAGTTTTGAAATGCTACCTTTTTTGGCTTAGTGCACTCACGAGCAAACTGCCCTGGAACTTGGCAATTGTAACACTTCATCTTGCTCTTGTCTTTCTTCTTGTAGAACCATTTACTTTCCTTGGGATTTAGCTTGTTTCTTTTCTTGGAGGGTCCTTCTCCGGTCTCCTTACCATTTCCGTTATTTTTCCAGTTTCTCTTGCGCTTGATGCTTGATCTCTTTATACCACTTGATTCTGCTACAAAGGTATTAGGTACGACTTTAGCAGCACCAAGCAGCTCGTCTTCAAGCTCCACATGACGAGCAACATCAACAAAAGTTTTGATGCTATCATTGTGGGTCAAGTTAACCTTCAAATGTTCCCAATTATTGGGAAGCGACCGAATCACTGCCTGAACCTGCATCAGAGAGAACATGTGTAACACTTTTGAGTTGAGCAATCATATTTGACATCACCCTTAGATGGTGCTTGACACCGTGATCATAACGTTTTTTGTACGTTTCAAACTTGATTATCAGTTGTTGAAGGCGAGTCATAGTCGTACCCCCATATTCCTCCCTTAAATATGCCCACATGGCTTGAGCAGTAGGATATTTCTCACATTCATGGATGAGCTCATCAACAACTGAACTTACAATGATTCCACGTGTAGTGAAATCTTTCTTTTTCCAAACATTGTAAGTTTGCAGATCCCTCCTGTGTTGGGCAGTATTACCTCCTCTAGGTGACTTATAACATGGTTAATACTTTCAAGAGCATCTTGCTATTCGAGTAGATACCACATCTTAAGACTCCAGATATCATAATTTTCACCATTCAGTTTGTCACCCATGTTCAAGTCAGCAATGATACTTTTGATGCCATCTTTATTATTAGAGACAATATTACAAGTTTAACTCATCAATATATATATATATACTTCAGTTAATTTATGCATGTGATTACACACTCAAGTAAATTAATTATAGTATTAACTCTACATTTAGTATATAATCGAACGGTCACTACATTTCATTCATCATTTATATCTAAATATTTTTAATTAATATTAGAATCACTTGTTAGTGTGTACTTTATTTCAAGTCTCAATCCAAAAAAAAATAATGTATGTAACTGGTGAGACAAATAACATAATATAAATTTTATTAAAATAAAATACATAATAACAATTTACATGTTTGCTAGGACATCCATATACCAATTGAATACTAACTCTTGCTCATATACGCTAAAAGGTGCACTAGGCCAAACATCTTAATAAATCTCAGTTAGAATTTCACCTCAAGGCTCTCGAAGAGAGTCTGCTAAAATAGCTAATGCTTCCCAATCATTAATTTCTACATAATTAGTCAATTCAGCTCTTTTTATCTTAAAAAGGTGTACATGTTCAGGAACGAAAATATCATGGTCCATTTTAAATTCCTTAAACTTCCTAATTCTTTTCTCTTTCCCTTCGTTCAGTCCTTAGATCCCTTAACGCATTTTGCCTTGACCCTGAGGAAATTTCTGATGACTCCAGGCTCAGAGTCTAAATCATTATAAAAATAAGTCTTTTGACGTCGTACCCTTCTATGTTGTCCCCTTTGTTGACTTCGAGAACCTCCACTTTGAGTAATTCGAACTTATCCCTGTTGAGCCATATCTGAAATAGGACCAAGAAAATAATAAGAATGGCTACAAACTCTCAATGTGACAACATTTATCACAATAACTCGTAGAAGTATATCAATGTAAGGGATATGACTAAAAAAATTTACAAAAATTGTCTTAAGACCAATTCATTAACGATGAAGCCTAACATCAATTATCTCTTCATATTAGTGGCAGACTACTATCCGTGTAGAGCATAAATAAATGCATCCATCAAGAATGAAATCAGTCGAGTAAAACAGAATGCAATAAATCGTGTGAAACATTATATCAGATACTTGATGTGAGGGACAACATAGATTCCTAATTAAGAGCTTAAATTGTTTCGCTATTCGGTTTGAACATACTCATTACCGCCCATTATGGACTTTTAGAACATGACTTATATTTAATTTCTAATAATATCATATTTTCGACTAAGTAAATATTACATAAAATAGTAATATGCTATGTTGTGTGGATTCTGCAAAATGCTGCTGCACCCATGTCAGATTCTTCAAAATACATTACTTTTAGAGGATATTACATGCCCCGTGCACTAAACTCCTGCTATGTGTGGGGTCTGGGGAAGGCCTAGACCACAAGGGTCTATGTATACAACCTTAGTGCCTTACCCTGTATTTTTGCAAGAGGCTGTTTATACGGCTCGAATCCGTAACCTCCTGGTCACATGACAATAACTTTATCAGTTACGCGCTTCCTTTCACTTGGAGGATACGACATGCACCGGAGAGCAATATAGGTAACATGGCATCTAATAGAAGAATTTCTAGAAACTGATGAATAAATCAAATTTTTTCTAAGTGAATTGGTGTAAATAACAACATAGAAAGTAAAAATTATTAGAACTTTTGGATAATCAGAGCAATTGCTCGAGTTTTAGATAATTTTTGCTTATGCGATAGACATAGTACTCCAAAGCAAATAGTAGAATTTTTGCGGCACTCAAAAATTGATAATTAACCACAAAACATCAGCCATTTCTGAGCAAGCTCTACAAATATTTGAAACCCCTCGTGACAACCAACATTATCTCTGGCCAATTTAGAATTAACACATAATTGTCTCACTTTTAGATACTAGAGACGCATGGATCAAGAAAGTTAGACTTCTATTTCAAGATTATGATATTCAGTGTTATTTGTTTGTGTGTTCACTTTCACACCACAAACTAGTTATTCATATTAAATTCATCCAAAAGATAACAGTGAAAGTATAACAAACAACACAGAAATTCATAAAAAAAAAAAAAAATACAGAATCAATGTGTGTTCATCTTGACAAAGCACACAATCATCGCGCTTTGATACCATTGTTAAATTAGTGATTGCGGGGCGAGAACAACATTAGCATACCTGTCAACGCAGAGAAAGAATTGTAGAACTCACCACCGTAACAATTGCCCAAACCGAACTTTGAATCACTAGGAAACAAAGTTAATCTTCCACCAATTAGATGCCCTTACTTGTGTCTATCTTTCATTGGGAGAAGAAGAGATTCAGAGAAAATTCTTACTATACCTTGTTCTATATTTTCTCCTTCACATAAATGGGGAGAGAAATGGCAGTTAAAGAAGATAACCCACCACTCACCCCTTTTTGTATGTTCAGTTTAGGGTATTTGTGATCTAGTAGTAACTTCCCTTAACCTCTCTATCTCCCTTATCTCTCCTAATCCGGTCGAATCAGCCTACATAAAACGACCTATAATCCATAATCCAACAAAAAGATAATGTGAATAAATAAAAGTTAAGAAAAAATAACACTATATAGCCGCTCTTAAAATCCGAAAAAATATATAAATTTTATATACTTGTTAAAGCTATCAATTTTAAATAATTTCTACTGCAGACTAAATGTGATCTTTGCCCAATAATATTGTCTTCCTAATCATAACTTTTAGTTTCTTAAACCGAATTACACGGTCGAATATGTGTTAGAAACCATACTTATTCTAAATTGAAGTGTCATGTTATATGATTTTTAAAGAGGTTTATATATAATGGTGTGAAACTACGTCACGCATTATTTTTATTAAGATCACCTCTGATTATTTTTGTGAAAACATCTGCAATTGAACAAACTCGTATAGCAATATCCAGTTGAATTGGCAAATTTAAGTTTTGGTAGTAACTTAGAAAAAAAAAATAAAAAAATGAAGATATGATAGCATAATCTTGTAGCTTGTGTCGGGGCTCCATTTGGAATAAATCTTAAAGAAATGACATTATTGTGGCATAGAATCCCAGCTTATATAGTTATAAATTGGGACTTTTACCTGGCTATATTATATTAGAAATTTATTTACCAATATTCTCTATGTTTTATAGTTTTTAATAAATATTTAAATTTTTTTATAAATTGTGTAGATTTCTCCTTAAGAGGCCCTCATCTCATTATTAGTGCATTCAATTAAGGGATTCAATTATATCCTTTTATTTTTTTTCCTTTTCCTCTTCTCTCTCATTTAAAAAAAAAAAAATTAAAATCCCTTAATCTACACCAGAATCTCCATCTTCTCTCTTCCACCATTAACGATAACTTTATATTATTAAATCATCAATTGCATCGTTCTTTTGTTGGGAGACCGGACAACACTAAAAATAAAAAAAATATTCAGGGGTTGTATGATAGTTGTATCATAATTGCATTTGAATTGTATCAGATATATCAATGCATAAAACTTAATTGCATCATACTTCACAACTGTATCTAACTTGTTGTAATTATCATATATTTGTGATGTAAACTGTGAAATTCTTCATGAACTCATAATTACTCATTATTCAGATACAAATTTGATACAATCCCGGAAGTATTCTTACAGAATTCTAACACAATTATGATACAACTTAAAACCAATTCTAAACTTAAATTAGTAAAATATCGTATTATATTTGTATTAGCATTGCATCATATATTATTATAGGTACAAATTGCGATACAATTAAGATACAATTTTAGATTATGATACAACTTTTATTGTCATTTTTTTCAAGTTTCAATTCAAAACATCCACCTGGAACCAACTCTAAACTTAAATTATCATACAATATGATATTTTAATAGTATTAGAACTGTATCAGAATGTCTTATTATTGACGTATCAAATACATACAATTATGATACATTTACCATACAATCATAATACAATTCCAAAACTTCTTCTTCCTCGAGTTTCAATTAGAATTCAACCTAAATTAAAATTGAGATATAAACTCTAAAGGATATTTTCAATCGTTTTCAAGAACACTCAATCCAAAAAAATTACTAATTCGTAAAATCTGAATATCTAATTCAACTTTTTTAATGGTATGTCAATGGAAGACCCCTCCACCTTCAGATAATGCTAATGGATTTGTCAATAGTTGAAGCTTCTTAATTGTTGTTGATGTAATTGATTCAGAGAAATATAGGATGCTACAATTTTAGAGATCATAGTTTGATTTGTACGAGGGATAGAGAGATATATTGGTTGATTTGTATGAAAGAGAGGTGATGATTTTGGGTATTAGTGGATTTTTTATAGTGGGCAGGTACAAAGACAGATGATGTTTTGTAATCCTTTGAAAAGGGAAAATATCTTAAATGTAGGGGGTTATGTGTAACTGATACCAATATTAAGGTATGTTTCATTTTCTCCTTTTTTATGATTTTGTATTAAACTAGTAAATATAGATATATAAAGTATTTAATAAGGAACTCAAATAAAGATAGTAAATATGTTTCTTATAATATAGCTTAATAAAATCCCTTATTTATTAATTACTCTTCAATGTATACATATTTGTTTGCTTTTGTGCAAATAAGGCACCGTTTTGTCCATAAAAGTTTTTTTTTTCTTTTCAAAATAGGACTTTAAAAATATGTTATCTATAGAATTTTGTAAGTTTTTGAAAACTTTTCGAAAATAAGTTTTTCAAAATGACCACTTTATCAAAAATTTCAGAAAACTATTTTGCCACTTCCAAAATTATAATATTTTTTTCAAGTGAAATGTATGTTCAAACATAATTTTAAATTCTTAATATTATTTTTAAACTTAACTAAAAATTATACTTTTTTCAAAAATTACATTTTTTTATGTCCATACGTCTATTAATGAATGTGCACTCTCTATTCATGACGCCTATATTAGTCATATACTTTAAAAAAAATATTATTAATGTAATGAAGTTAAATTTTATGATTATTAACTACCCTCGCTATGAACAAAAGAGAGTTAGGGTGGGCAATGATTGGAGAAGATTAGGTGCAGGTTAAGGAGGAGACAGGATGACCACAAATATCCCAAACTGTGTGATATGTCATGTCATTCATCGCGATGCCACGTAGCTACTTGTTTGTACTCACGTGATATCTCAGACGTTTTCGCTGGAATTCAAAAGTCACCCCACTTCCCACGTGCTGTCCACGCAAAAAGTGTAAAACTCTTTTTAGTTACTATTCTCTCCGCTCTAAAATAAGTGATTTTTTGGCTTTTTTTTAAAAAAAATAAATAATTTTTTCGGATTTCAAGAATAACTTAATGATGTTTTTCTTACATTGTCCTTGAAGTAAATAGTATTGGAATATGTGTTAGGAGTGTGTATATGAGATAGTAAGATTAAAATGGTCAATTCTATTGCTAATTAATGCTAAAAGGTAACTTCCTTAATATATGTGAAAACATAAAAAAAAAATTATTTATTTTTGACCGGAGGAGTACTTTTATTACCAGTAATTCTTGAACCTTTCCCCTATCTTAATTGTTACCACATCCGTTTTGAATATATAATTTTTGGTCAGTTTTAAAAAGAATAATTTTTTTAAATTAAAAAATAATTTAGTTTAAATTTATAAAATAAAAAATTTTTATAACTAAATAAATTCTTTAATCCTTTTTACTTGTTTAGGATCATAAATTCTAATTTTTTTTAAACTTCATATTTAATTAACTATATTAGCGTAAATTGAAACCGAGAAGTATAGTTAAAAGGCCAAATTAGCTAAATGCCCTTTAAACTCATCACGAATTGTCACTTAGATGTCTCAACTTTATTAATGATTATTATTTTAAATACTTTTTTACTTGTTAGAGCTACAACATGTTGATTACCTCACTTGAGATACTCAAATAGCGTGTTTGCTCTTATATTTGAGCGTGTAAAAAACTTAAAATATATTTTTCTCTTTTGCTTTCAGAGATAAATTCGCTTTTTTCCGACGAACAACATATCTTCACCATCATTCACCCCAAAACATATAGATCCTCACTCATAAATCACCGATATAGGGAAGGGAATGATATAATATGACACGTGGTCATCTAAAGAAAGGATACGTAGAATTTATGATGGAGATGGTCATCAAATGCAGCTATTTACTTGTCACCAAAAGGGAATATTCATAAACATGTATTAAATACTTTACGTGCGGTCGCATTTAATACGCAATATTTTGCAGCATTAAGAACGGCAGTCCGTCATAGAGAATTTGGCATATATTTTTATCGTTACACTTTCTTCAGTGACCCTCATAATTGAAATTAAAGGAGGAAAAGATCATATGACATCCTTCCCTAACACAGATACAAATAGAGAGCTCAGTTATCACTGCAACTCACGCGAATTTTCTAGCTAACTTACACTGTATTTTATACAAAGACGCAATTTTACTCTCTTGCTTTTGATCTCATAATTGTTGTGCCCGAAAATCTTGTTTCCGGATTCATCAACTCTGGCATTTCATCTATATTCTAAGGATAAGTATCATATATTTCTGCGATTATTTTATTATTTCAAGATCAATTAATTCACTTGTCCAGAAACCACGTATAAATTCAACGGTTCTCAATTAGGTTATCTCTTTCTTATTCTACATTTGTAATTTTTTCATCTAAGGAGTCCTTATCTTTCGCTAGGTTCTTAATTGTTTCTTTTAGATCAACTACAACAACTACTAGGTCATCTCTGGTCTACTCTGCTTCTCCTAACTCTATAGTCAAAGTATATTTATTATTCATAAGACAATATTGATAAGCTTCAATTAACATATTTACCAATGATATGAGTTTTTTGGAGAATAAGATTTTAGATTTCTCTGAACATCCAGAAAATTTACCTTACCATCGTCATCATCTTCATCATCATCAGACTGAGCCATCAAGGAAAAAATTGAATCATACTCAGTTGCTTCATGTTCCACTACAATTATTGAACTATACCATGATCATTTTCTTTTTCAGATTCACTTGAGGAGTCTCCCCGTGTAGCAAGAGCTTGCTTTACAACGTTGTAAGCAGCATTTTTCCTATTGAAGCGTTTATCAGGAACCGAGTTCCTCTTAGCTGCTTTTTCAAAGTTGGTTTAGTACTGATCATGCTTTTAAGAGAGGAAAATCCTTGATGAAGTGTCTTGGCTTTCCACATTAATGACAGAGGTCATAATTTATTGGCTCGATGGAATTCCTCTTTTCGGAATGCTTTCATTCCAACCATCTTCTAGAATCTTCTTGTTGAGTAAGCCATATCACTATCCAAATCACTTGTACGAGTGATGTATGTATTAATGACCAAGTCCTTTTTATCTTTTAGGCTCTCTTCTTTCACTGTCCTTCTTATTCTTTTTCTTCATTTCATATGTTTTCAGATTGCCGACAAGCTCATCAATGGTTAGCTCCTGCAAGTCCTTAGTCTCTGTAATGGCATTCACTTTTCTTTCCTAAGAACTAGGCAGTACACTGAGGATTTTTCTTACAAGCTTATTTCTTTGAATAATTTCACCAAGAAAGTGAATCGGGTATGTATATCTTGAATAGATTCATCGTTTTTCATCTTAAAGAGCTCATATTCAGTTCTAAGCATGTCTATTTTGGATTGGTTAATCTGCATTGTTCCTTTGTGAGCTATCTGAAGAGCTTACCAAATTTCCTTGGCTGGTTGACATGCTGATATCCTGTTGCCACAAACAAGAATTTTCTTTGCACAAAAATTATTTTCTATGGCCTTTCGATCAACGTCATTGAATTCCTTACTTATCGTGGGGATGGATACAACTGGGTCACCAAGGTTATTGGCAGGGATAAAAGGTCTATCGCACATGACATCCCATAGCTCAGAATCTTCACCTATGATGAAGTCGAGCATCCTAATTTTCCACCAACCATAATACTCTCCATTAAACCTAGGTGGTCTATAAGTAGATTGACCTTTTTTGAAGTTTGGAGGAGCAACCATGAGGATCCTTTCTAAGTGTTAACCTGATAGAAAGAACCTGCTCTGATACTAATTGATAGAATATAAAGGTCCACCAAACTCTATAGAGAACCAGGTTCTCTATTAGATTCAACAGAACACACGCACACTGCACTAAATAGATGACAAGAGGAATTTATGTGAAAAATCACACCTCAACGGGATTAAATACCACGACCTACCCTTTTAGGATTTCAACTTCACTACTGAGCAACTTTTAGATTACAACCTATGCAACCTAGGAATTAACCTCTTAATCCCTCACTAACTTATAATACTCTATTACAAGCCACTTTGTAATAACTCTATTACAAAGACTTTACAACTCGACTAACTCTAGCCAAGATTCAAGAACAAAGGTTTAAGATTTAAAGGTTTCCTACAAATTACTTCTCAAGTAATATAAGTAGGAATAACACTTGAAGAACTATTATAAAGTTACAACTCAACTAAGTACAAACAATAACTTGATATGGGAACTGGTTTGTAGTTCTTTTGTTCTTCGTTCTTGATGCACTTGAGAATTGCTTGCTGGATGATCAGTCACGTGAGAGCTTTAGTGAATTATTTATGTGTTCAAGTGATGTGTTTTACCTTCCTTCGTGTTAATAATACATGTGTGACATCACTTACAATGATGTAAGCATGGTAGGTAAAAATCCTTCCACGGAAAGTAGACTGTTGCACTGTAGCGTGTGCATGCATTAACTTTTTGAGCTTGAGAGTTAACTTCATGCAGTTACCATGAGAATTGGTAGGGACATGTTCCCTCAACTTCTCCTTCAACTCTGGAGATTTGAAACATATCCCAAACTGGAACCTTTCGATCTCAAGATATTGAGAATGTGTAAAAGGTTCCTTATTTGGTTTTTGATAGTGCGTTTGTTAAATCATCAAAACATAAAATAGGGTACTCGTAACCAAAGTACTTGTAACCTATCACTTCATAAACCCGAGTTGTCAGGTAGGTTGGCCATATGGCCCATGTAAATAAGCAAGTTCGACATAGAATATTAATCGAGGACTGCAATTATGTCGCAAGTCTTGGCTGGCTTCATGGCCGATTTCGATTGGTACTTTTGCCTCTAGAAAGCAAGGAGCAGTAATGGTGTCGGAATTTTCATAGGGCATTTATACCTTATTTATGGACGGATCTTCCTATATAAAAGGGTCTGGGTTAGGAATAGTCTTAATCACACCAACGAGGGAAACCGTAACGCAGGCCATTTTGATTACTTTAACTAACAATAAAGCAGAGTACGAAACTTTGATTGCATGGCTCGAATTGGACCAGGTACTTGACTCCAAGGTCATCGAAATTTGATATTGGTGGTAAATCAGATCTACGCGATCTTTTACACCAAAGATGAGTGTATGCAATAATACGCGGTAAAGGTCCAGGCTTTGTTGGCATGATACGGGGAGTGGTCAATCACTCATATCGCGAGGGAGGATAACACGGAAGTAGATGCATTAGCAAACTTGGGCACTTCGACATGAATCATGGTGTTAGAATCAGGGACGGTAGTACAACTAATAAATTCAGTCCTGGATACAGATAGCTACTATTAGGTAAATTTGACTAGTTTGGTCTCGAACAGTGGTAGCCTGGCACTGGGTTGCAGCAAGAACGACATCATGTACTTCAGCCCATTTGGCCTTGGCCTCTTCAAATCTAACCCTTAGCGGGGCAATTTCTTGGCTAAGGGTTACTACCTCTTGCTCGCTTGGCTGCAAGGAGACTCCAAAACAACATACTCATTGGCTTTAGTTTCTAGTTCTGAGAGATGGAGGACAGTCGGGTCCTGTTCCGCAAAAAGCTAATTCTGTTCAGAAGTAAGCTCCTCTTTCTTGCAAATGAACTTCTGAAGGCCCTCAGAAGCAAGAAAGTTTGCCTAAAAAGCAAGAGAAGCAAAATTTTGAATATATTCATACAAAGGAAGAAGAAAATACAGAGGAAAAAAAAGAACGTACCGTTGTGGCATTATGCATGGTATTGTTCAACAGACACTCTCCCAAGAGTGCATGAACCTTTTCCCATTTTTTTTCTGAAGCCAAAGGGTTCAGATAGTCAGCAAGCTCCACTTGTCGGGAAAGAAGGTTACACTCGATAAAGACTAAAAAGGTAGCATTCCTCCTCGTTTGTGGATATTCAGAAGGGATGGTGTAATTTTGCCCCAAATTCCCTTGAACTAGGGAATGGGGAGGATGAACATCTCTTTCATGATCAGATACGGCTGATGGAGATGATGTAGCAATTTTTGGTGGAATAGTAGATCAAGATAGAAATGATGTAGCAATTGATGGTGGTGGTGAATATGCGAATGAAGCTGATAGAGTTGACGGGTGTAAATCACTTGTATCAAGTGCAATGCTGGTAGGATGCTCGCCATCCAAAGACGACAGGGACTCGAAACTCGGCCCAACAATACTGGGCACAAAAGTTGGGTCCTGATAGCGGGAGTTGGTATTTTCTACTAAATCAAACTCCCACAGAGCACCGAGACGTCATCCTCGGTTGGGATGGTTAACTCATCAGATAAAGTGTTATGTTGAGTTGATGATGAACGTTTCCTTCTGTGTAGGGAATCCCCATATCACTAGATTCTCTATTATCGCCAATCATCAAGGTGTCTATGATCGGCTCGGGATTAGGGCTAGTGACCATGACTTCCGAAGATGACAGAGGGGCAGTAGTCTTCGCCCTCTTATTCTTTTCCCCGGCCACGGAGGATTTCCGTAGTCGTAGAGGAACGCCTTCTCTTAGGTTGCTTGTTCTCCGACCTGGGACTACTAATGAAACACTTGTGCCCGAAGCAGGTCTGGAGAAATGTGACGACCCAACCCGTCGTCACGAGAATTACCACCCCGTTATGTTGTAAATAAATGTTTTATGATTTTATATCAGTGTTAGAGTCTATCGGGTGAGTTAGGAGTGAATTGGATTGGAAATGAGGCATATAGCCTTTGTGAAGGAAACTTGAATAAGGAAAATCAACTCGGAGTTGACTATTTGGTTAGAGGGATCGGAATCAGATTCTAATGATTCGGTTAGTTCTGGGAGGTGATTCGTGACTTAGGGGAGTGATCCGAATTGAATTTGGAGGCCCGGTGTAGAAATAGGCTTGAATTGGCTAAGGTTGAATTTTGGCGAAATCCGAACGGTAGGTGAGATTTTGATCTGAGGGTCGAAATGGAATTCCGACAGTTGCATTAGCTCCGTTAGGTGATTTTGGATATGTCCGCAAATTTTCAGATCATTCGGACGTTGTTTAGTCGGGTTTTTGATTGATTGTGTAATTCGGAATGTTTGAAGGAATTTAGGCTTGAATCCGTGTGTAATTGGTGATTTTAATGTTTAGGATGGTGTTTTTATGATTTGAACAAGTTCGTATCGTGTTTTGGGGTATGTTGGTGGTTTTCGTTGGGGTCCCGGGGGCCTCGGGGTGTTTTCGGATGGCTAAACGAGAGAATGTGGAAAATTGCAGGTTTTGACTCAGGTTCTGTTGTTTTCGCTCCTGCGGAAATGGGGGCGCAGGAGCGAGTCCGCAGGAGTGGACGAGGGGGCACAGGAGTGCTTGGCTTCGCAGAAGCGGAAATCTTTCCGCTGAAGCGGCGTCGCAGGAGCGTAGAGGAGACCGCGGAAGCGGGATTTGCCAAGAGATGGGAAGTCCGCAGAAGCGGAAGGTCGATCGCATAGGTGAGTCCGCAGAAGCGGACTCTTGATCGCAGAGGCAGAAAGGACCGCAGGGGCAGAAGAAATTCCGCAGAAACGGACGCGCAGGGGCGGTTCATGGATCGCAGGAGCGGAATTGGCCAAATAGGCATGGGTTCACAGAAGCGACCAATTGGTCGCAGAAGCGGTTCCGCAGGGGCGGAAAATGGTCTGCAGAAGCTAAAATCGCAGTGAATTAATTGTATCAGAAGTTAGAAAATTTCAAAAATATTTGACACATTTGGGTCTCGGCTTTAGAGGCGATTTGGGCGATTTTGAAGAGGAACTCAAGGGAAATCATCAGGTAATCAACTATGGACTCAAACTATGATTAGTATTGGTAATATTATGCAATTATATCATGAAAATGGAGGAATTTGGGGTAATTTATGGAGGATTTAGCCCTAGGCTTGAACTTTAGAAAATTAAGGTTTTGAATGGGCAAATGGAGTCCGATTTGGGTAAATTTTATATGCCTAGACTCGTATCGAGATGAGGGTTCCGAATATGTGACTTTTGTAATTTTTCGACAAGCGTACCAAAAGTCGAGTTTTGACAACTTTGGGAATTTTGATGTAAATTGAGTTGTATTGATTAGGTGTCGTCCCATTGGCCTAATTTGTTGTGTTTCTACTGTATTTGATCAGATTCTACGCGTGCGGAGCTTGATTCTCGTGGCAAGGGCATTGCGGAGTAGTCGACGCGCCGTATTGAGGTGAGTAATAGATGTGGGTGATGACCAGCGGGTTCGAAACCCCGGTATACCACTTTGTGACGCTGTATAGCGGCAAGACACGTACTCTCTTGTGAGTGCGGGGTCGATTGTGATTGGGGACTATGACTTAGTCCGACTTGTTGATCCTGTATTATGATATTAGGCTATTCTTGAGCCGTCGAACCTCCTTCTCGGACGGTTGCATACTATATATTGAGATATTGGCCACTCTTGAGCCGAGGAACCCCCTTCTTGGGCGGTTGAGTATAATTGTGGGCCGTGAGCCGGTTATTGGATCCCGCAAGGATCATTATCATTGTCTTATCATATTGACATGTTAGTTACTACCAGTCCGTAGCTATTTCGGTTATCATGCTATTTCCAATCTCTGGAACTTGATATTACTATTTTCAAACTGAAAAATGATAAAAGATGTTTTCAAACTACTTATGGAGCCTGCGAGGCTGTATTTGCATATTAGCTGACTGGTAGTGGATCGGGCTGCGCGCCACAGTGATATATATGTTGGATCGGACTGCACGCCGCAGTGATATTGTGCTTGGGCTGTAGGAGCCCCTCCGGAGTCTGAACCCCCACAGTGAGCACGGGTACCCAAATTGGATCGGGCTACGCGCCGTAGCGGTCATATCATACATTGCATTGCATTTTAGCTATATCTGCTAGCTGTTATACTGTTTTGCTGGTACTTGTTGGTACAGGTACAGTTGATATTGATTCTGTGATAGGGTATTTGATTACAGCTTTACATAGTGCTTTATTGCGGATTTCTTATCTGCGCTGTCTTACCCCTGTTTATTACCACTGAGTCTGGCAGTACTCATTTTACTCCATGCACCTTGTGTGCGGATCTAGGTACCTCTCAGCAGTGATCCAGTAGCTGTGCGAGGCGACATTTGTGGATATTCGAGGTAGCTGCAGAGTCCGGAGGACCCGATATTCCTTCTTACTGTCTCTTGATTTTGTATTGACTTTTCTTTCCGCACTTGGTATCTTGTAAACCTTAAACACTCACGTTCAGTAGAGGCTCATGACTCTTGACCCTTCGGTCCATGGGAGTTGATGTATTATGGGACTTGGTTCCCCGTTTTTGTTATATGTATTGCTATTGCTTCGTGATTTGATATGCTTAAATGGGCTAAAGAGAGTTTCTAGCCCCGTTATTGTTATTGATTGGTCAGGCTAGCTTAGCAATGTGCTGGGGCGCCATCGCGACCGGATTTGGGGTCGTGACAAGTTGGTATCGAGCCTAGGTTTACTAGGCCTCGTGAGTCTTGAGCCGGTTAGTATAGTCTTGTGGATCGGTACGGGGACGCTCGTACTTATCCTCGGGAGGCTGCGAACCTTTAGGAAAACTTTACTTTTCTTGAACTCTGTCGTGCGATCTTGTTGTTCGAGAACTAAACTTCTATATTCTATTCTCTCGCAGATGGCGAGAACGTGAGCATCGGGACGAGGTGGACGACCTCCATTGCCACCCGTTAGAGGTCGTGGGCGCGGTCGTGCTAGAGGTAGAGGTAGGGCGGTCGAGGCAGTGCCCCAGCTGACCCGCCCGTTGTACCGGTTCGGGAGCGACCCCGTGTGGTTGATGCTCGGCGGCCCCGGTTCGGGGCCGAGCCGTATCTATTGCTATTCATGGTCTTCAGGAGACTCTTGCTCGGATATTATCGGTGTGTTCGGGTTTGGCTCGGGTAGTTTCGGCTACCGCTACGCAGCGACATCTCGGTCGGGGGTGGTCGGCGGACCCTGCCGGCTCGCACGCACGACCCGGTTGTTCGGGGACTTCGGACGCCGAGGGCGGTCCCCGCTCGGGTGGTTGCATCGGTTATTCCTCCAGCTGCACCGGCTCCGGCTCCGAGCATATGGTTCGAGGTTATGCCCGAGCGACGAGCGGCGTCGTCGTCGAGAGACTTGGTGGACTCCGGCCACCCCGTTTCGGTGGCGTTGAGGGCGAGGATGCCCGGGGTTTCTTGGACAAGTGTCAGAGGATGTTGCGAATGGGTGGTATTCTTGAGTCCAACGGAGTTTCATTTACTACCTTTCAGTTCACTGGTCCCGCATTTGATTGGTGGGAGGAGTTTGAGAGGCGTTGGCCTGCAAGAGCAACACCTCTCACATGGCGGCAGTTCTCTACTCTCTTTCTAGAGAAATATGTACCTCAGTCTCGTCGCGAGGAGCTACGTTGCTAGTTCGAGTGGTTGGTTCAGGGCGACATGTCTGTGACCCAGTATGAGCTCGGATTCACACGGTTGGCTAGGCATGCCACATGGATGATCCCTAATGATAGGGAGAGGATCGGGAGGTTCATTGATGGCCTCAACTACTCTATCCGCATTCTTATGACCAGAGAGAGAGTTTTGTCATCATCATTTGAGCAGGTTGTTGATATGGCACGCTCCATTGAGGCGGATCGTCGCCGAGAGAGGGAGGAGCGGGAGGCCAAGAGGTCTCGTGGTTCTGGTAGTTTTAGTGGTGCTCCATCTAGAGGGCATTCCCGGCGGAGCAGAGGTCGCTCATCTAGAGACCTTCTCATTCAGGCCGCCCGGAGCGGAGCGGAGGTTCTCATGGTCGTGGTCGATAGGGGTTTCGGCTGGGTCGGTCGTCGTTTAGTGCCACTTCCGGCCCGAGGTGCGGCACCTACTTCTTCGACCCGGGGGTTAGCTTACGCGGCGAGGGGTTCCGCTCGGTCCCGCTTCTCCGGCACCGAGTGCATGTTATGAGTGTGGTGAGTTTGGCCACATGAGGAGACGGTGCCCCGACTCCGTAGGGACAGGACTCGGCAGAGGGACCAGCCCTCGTCTTCGGCACCGTCTCGGTCTAGTAGAGGTGGAGGTCAGTCTTCTCGTGGTCGCCCCAGGGGCGAGGAGAGATCTGGTGGAGGCCAGGCGCGATTCTATGCACTTCCTGACAGGCGTGATGCAGTTGCCTCCGATGCAGTAATTACAGGTATCATTTCTGTCTGTCACAGAGATGCCTCTGTTCTATTTGATCCGGGGTCCACATATTCTTACGTGTCCTCTTATTTTGCATATCACTTGGGTGCGACTCGTGGAAGTCTTGATTTACCTGTTCATGTATCCACCCCCGTGGGTGATGCGATCATTGTGGATCATGTCTATAGATCCTGTGTTATATCTATTGGGGGTCTGGAGACCTAGGCAGATTTGTTATTGTTGGGAATGGTGGACTTTGATGTTATATTGGGTATGGACTGGTTGTCTCCGTATCATGCTATATTGGACTGTCATGCTAAGACGATTACGTTGGCCATTCCTGGTATTTCTCAGATTGAGTGGCGGGGTTCGACCGATTTCGTCCCTAGCCGTGTTATTTCGTTCTTAAAAGCTCAGAAGATGGTTGAAAAAGGGTGTTTATCGTACTTAGCTTTTGTGAGAGATGTGGGAGCTGAGTCTCCTAGCATTGATTCAGTACCTGTTGTGAGGGACTTTCCAGATGTATTCCCCTCAGACCTGCCGGGCATGCCGCCGGACAGGGATATTGATTTTGGCATCGACTTGGTGCCGGGCACTCAGCCCATTTCCATTCCTCCTTATCGGATGGCACCAGCTGAGTTGAAGGAATTGAAAGAGAAGCTTCAGGAGCTTCTAGATAAGGGTTTCATCCGCCCTAGTGTGTCCCAGTGGGGTGCACTGGTGTGATTTGTTAAAAAGAAAGATGGTTCCATGCGGATGTGTATTGATTATGGACAATTGAACAGGTAACAGTGAAGAACAAGTACCCTCTACCACGCATAGATGATTTGTTTGATCAGTTACAGGGTGCGAGGGTGTTTTCTAAGATCGATCTTCGTTCAGGCTATCATCAGCTGAAGATCAGGGACTCGGATATTATGAAGACTGCATTCAGGACCCGATATGGTCATTATGAGTTTCTTGTGATGTCGTTTGGGCTGACCAACGCCCCAGCAGCATTTATGCATCTGATGAACAGTGTGTTCAGGCCCTATTTGGATTTAATTGTGATTGTGTTCATTGATGACATTCTAGTCTACTCCCGTAGTCAGGAGGAGCATGCTCAACATTTGAGTATTATGTTGCAGAGATTGAGGGAGGAGAAGCTATATGCTAAATTCTCCAAGTGCGAGTTTTGGCTTGAGTCCGTAGCATTTATGGGACATGTGGTGTCTCGTGATGGTATTCAGGTTGACCAGAAAAAGATAGAGGCGGTGCAGAGTTGGCCTAGACCGTCCTCAGCTACAAAGATCAGGAGTTTTCTTGGCTTGGTGGGATATTATCGCCGGTTTGTTCAGGGATTTTCATCCATTGCTTCTTCATTGACTAAATTGACCCAGAAGGGTGCACCATTCGTGTGGTCGGATGAGTGCGAGGAGAGCTTTCAGAAGCTCAAGACAGCTTTGACCACAGCTCCAGTGTTGGTATTGCCATCAGCTTCAGGTTCATATACCGTTTATTGTGATGCCTCGAGAGTGGGGATAGGTTGTGTGTTGATGCAGGAAGGTAAGGTAATTGCTTATGCTTCTCGGCAGTTGAAGCCACATGAGAAGAACTATCCTGTTCATGATTTGGAGCTAGCCGCCATTGTTCATGCATTGAAGATTTGGAGGCACTATTTGTACGGTGTGTCTTGTGAGGTGTATACTGACCATCGTAGTCTCCAGCACTTGTTCAAACAGAAAGATCTTAATTTGAGACAGCGGAGATGGCTTGAGTTGCTGAAGGATTATGACATTACTATATTATATCATCCGGGGACGGCCAATATGGTGGCCGATGCTTTGAGCCGGAAGGCGGTCAGTATGGGGAGCTTGGCATATATTCCAGCTGAGGAGAGGCCATTTGCTTATGATGTTGAGGTGCTAGCCAATCGGCTAGTGAGGTTAGATATTTCGGAGCCCAGCAGGGTATTGGCTTGTGTTGTATCTCGGTCATCTCTATATGATCGTATTCGTGAGCGCCAGTATGATGATCCACATTTGGCTGTCCTGAGGGACAGAGTTCAGCATGATGATGCTAGAGATGTCACCGTTGATAGTGACGGCGTATTGAGGATGCAGGGCCGGATATGTGTGCCCAATGTTGATGGCCTTCGTGAGTTGATTATGGAGGAGGCCCATAGCTCGCGGTATTCTATCCATCCAGGAGCCGCGAAGATGTATCAAGATTTGAAACAGCACTATTGGTGGAGAAAGATGAAAATGGACATTGTCAGACATGTAGCACGGTGCCTCAACTGTCAGCAGGTTAAGTACGAGCATCAGAGGCCCGGTGGTGTATTTCGGCGCATTGATATTCCTGAGTGGAAATGGGAGAGGATCACTATGGACTTTGTTACTGGACTCCCTCGGACGGCGAGGAAGTTTGATTCTGTATGGGTGATTGTGGATAGACTGACCAAGTCATCTCACTTCATTCCAGTTAGTACTACCTACTCATCGGAGCGGTTGGCAACGATCTTTATTCGAGAGATTGTTCGGTTGCATGGAGTCCCGGTGTCTATCATATCCGACAGGGGTACTCAGTTCACTTCTCAGTTTTGGAGAGCATTTCAGCGAGAGATGGGTACACGGGTTGAGTTGAGTACAACATTTCACCCCCAGATAGATGGGCAGTCTGAGCGTACTATTCAAATTCTGGAGGATATGTTGCGAGCATGTGTGATTGACTTTGGTGGTTCGTGGGATGAGTTCCTACCACTTGCTGAGTTTGCCTACAACAACAGTTATCAGTCGAGTATTCAGATGGCCCCGTATGAGGCATTGTATGGCAGACGGTGTAGATCCCCCGTGGGATGGTTTGAGCCTGGTGAGGTTAGATTGATAGGGACTGAGTTAGTCCAGGATGCTCTGGATAGAGCAAAGTTGATCCAGGAGAGGCTTCGTACAGCACAGTCTCGCCAGAAGAGTTATGCGGACCGTAGAGTTCGAGAGTTGTCTTTCATGGTTGGTGACAGAGTATTGTTGAAGGTTTCACCTATGAAGGGTGTCATGAGGTTTGGGAAGAAAGGAAAGTTGAGTCCCAGGTACATTGGTCCTTTTGAGATACTTAGGAGGGTTGGAGAGGTGGCATATGAGTTAGCCTTGCCGCCCAGCTTATCCAGCGTTCATCCAGTATTCCATGTGTCTATGCTCCGGAAGTTCATTGGAGATCCGTCTCATGTATTAGACTTCAGTACCATTCAGCTTGATGGTGATCTATCCTATGATGTATAGCCTATTGCCATTTTGGGACGTCAGGTGAGAAAATTGAGGTCTAAGGAGATTGCATCAGTTAAGGTTCAATGGAGAGGTCGACCCGTGGAGGAGGCCACTTGGGAGATAGAGCGGGAGATGCGGAGCAGATATCCTCACTTGTTTGAGACTTCAGGTATGATTCTTGACCCGCTCGAGGACGAGCGTTTGCTTAAGAGGGGAGAATGTGACGACCCGGCCCGTCGTCACGAGAATTACCACCCCGTTATGTTGTAAATACATGTTTTATGATTTTATATCGGTGTTAGAGTCTATCGGGTGAGTTAGGAGTGAATTGGATTGGAAATGAGGCATATAGCCTTTGTGAAGGAAACTTGAATAAGGAAAGTCAACCCGGAGTTGACTATTTGGTTAGGGGGCTCGGAATCGGATTCTGATGATTCGGTTAGTTCCGGGAGGTGATTTGTGACTTAGGGGAGCGATCGGAATTGAATTTGGAGGCCGGTGTAGAAATAGGCTTGAATTGGCTAAGGTTGAATTTTGGCGAAATCCGAACGGTAGGTGAGATTTTGATCCGGGGGTCGGAATGGAATTCCGACAGTTGCAGTAGCTTCGTTATGTGATTTTGGATGTGCCTGCAAAATTTCAGGTCATTCGGACGTTGTTTAGTCGGGTTTTTGATTGATTGTGTAATTCGGAATGTTTGAAGGAATTTAGGCTTGAATCCGTGTGTAATTGGTGATTTTAATGTTTAGGATGGTGTTTTTATGATTTGAACAAGTTCGTATCGTGTTTTGGGGTATGTTGGTGGTTTTCGTTGGGGTCCCGGGGGCCTCGGGGTGTTTTCGGATGGCTAAACGAGAGAAATGTGGAAAATTGCAGGTTTTGACTCAGGTTCTGTTGTTTTCGCTCCTGTGGAAATGGGGGCGCAAGAGCGAGTCCGCAGGAGCGGACGAGGGGGCGCAGGAGCGCTTGGCTTCGCAGAAGCAGAAATATTCTCCGCTGAAGCGGCGTCGCATGGGCGTAGAGGAGACCGCAGAAGCGGGATTTGCCAAGAGATGGGAAGTCCGCGGAAGCGGAAGGTCGATCGCATAGGCGAGTCCGCAGAAGCGGACTCTTGATCGCAGAGGCGGAAAGGACCGCAGGGGCGGAAGAAATTCCGCAGAAGCGGACGCGCAGGGGCGGTTCATGGATCGCAGGAGCGGAATTGGCCAAATAGGCCTGGGTTCGCAGAAGCGACCAATTGGTCGCAGAAGCGGTTCCGCAGGGGTGGGAAATGGTCCGCAGAAGCGAAAATCGCAGTGAATTAATTGTATTAGAAGTTAGAAAATTTCAGAAATATTTCACACATTTGGGTCTCGTCTTTAGAGGCGATTTGGGCGATTTTGAAGAGGAACTCAAGGGAAATCATCAGGTAATCAACTATGGACTCAAACTATGATTAGTATTGGTAATATTATGCAATTATATCATGAAAATGGAGGAATTTGGGGTAATTTATGGAGGATTTAGCCCTAGAGCTTGAACTTTAGAAAATCAAGGTTTTGAATGGGCAAATGGAGTCCGATTTTGGTAAATTTTATATGCCTAGACTCGTATCGAGATGAGGGTTCCGAATATGTGACTTTTGTAATTTTTCGACAAGTGTACCGAAAGTCGGGTTTTGACAACTTTGGGAATTTTGATGTAAATTGAGTTGTATTGATTGGGTGTCGTCCCATTGGCCTAATTTGTTGTGTTTCTATTGTATTTGATCAGATTCTACGCGTGCGGAGCTTGATTCTCGTGGCAAGAGCATTGCGGAGTAGTCGTCGCGCCGTATTGAGGTGAGTAATAGATGTGGGTGATGACCGGCGGGTTCGAAACCCCGGTATACCACTTTGTGACGCTGTATAGCGGCGAGACACGTACTCTCTTGTGAGTGCGGGGTCGATTGTGATTGGGGACTATGACTTAGTCCGACTTGTTGATATTGTATTATGATATTAGGCTATTCTTGAGCCGTCGAACCTCCTTCTCGGATGGTTGCATATTATATATTGTGATAATGGCCACTCTTGAGCCGAGGAACCCCCTTCTTGGGCGGTTGAGTATAATTGTGGGCCGTGAGCCAGTTATTAGATCCCGCGAGGATCATTATCATTGTCTTATCATATTGATATGCTAGTTACTACCAGTCCGTAGCTATCTCTATTATCATGCTATTTCCAATCTCTGGAACTTGATATTACTGCTTTCAACTGAAAAATGATAAAAGATGTTTTCAAAACTACTTTTGAGCCTGCGAGGCTGTATTTGCATATTAGCTGACTGGTAGTGGATCGGGCTGCACGCCGCAGCGGTATATATGTTGGATCGGACTGCACGCCGCAGTGATATTGTGCTTGGGCTGTAGGAGCCCCTCCGGAGTCTGAACCCCCACAGTGAGCACGGGTACCCAAATTGGATCGGGCTACGCGCCGTAGCGGTCATATCATACATTGCATTGCATTTAGCTACATGTGATAGCTGTTATACTATTTCGTTGGTACTTGTTGGTACAGGTATAGTTGATATTGATTCTGTGACAGAGTATTTGATTACAGCTTTACATAGTGCTTTATTGCGGATTTCTTATCTGCGCTGTCTTACCCTTGTTTATTACCACTGAGTCTGGCAGTACTCATTTTACTCCCTGCACCTTGTATGCAGATCCAGGTACCTCTCAGCAGTGATCCAGTAGCTGTGCGAGGCGACATTTGTGGATATTCGAGGTAGCTGCAGAGTCCGCAGGACCCGATATTCCTTCTTACTGTCTCTTGATTTTGTATTGACTTTTCTTTCCGCACTTGGTATCTTGTAAACCTTATATACTCATGTTCAGTAGAGGCTCATGACTCTTGACCCTTCGGTCTATGGGAGTTGATATATTCTGGGACTTGGTTCCCCACTGTTGGTATATGTATTACCGTTGTTTCATATTTTGATATGCTTAAATGGTATAGAACGAGCTTCCAGCTCCGTTCTTATTATTGATTGGTCAGGCTGGCTTAGCAATGTGCTGGGCGCCATCACGACTAGATTTGGGGTCGTGACAAGAAACCTGCTCAAGTAAGTGCCTCTTGAAGCAGCCTCACCATATCAGCAGTTTAAAACATCCTCCTAGGGGATAACAACAGAACCCGCAGGTAGACCGGACTTCAAGATAAAGTTTGAAGAAATAAATTATGTTCTTCACATGAAAAATTGAAATAAGGTGAGTTTAAATTACCATGATTTTTGGCCTTCTACCCTTACTTAAGGACCACTTTTTTCCATAAGCGAGTTTCGGGCATCGTAGCATTTAAGATCCTCTAAAACTATCGATTTAAGCTTTTTGCTACCGGTGAGGTACATCAAGTTTTAGAATCATACGAAGGATGATGAATCAATACAGGCATAGAAGAATATTTAGCGAAAGAAAATATACTACATAGAGGTCTTACGAGTACGGTTCCATGCGACCGAAAAGGATGATGCTGTTAACGAAATGATATTATTGGTGGCAGTTGCAACGAATCATTCCGCCTACCCACAATCGTTATCATCATCCATGCTAGTCAACAGAGCATGGTGGCCACGTTTGCAAAGGTTTATCATACTCCATCCCCCTCTCAAAAAATCTTGGGAGAGTAAAGGTTCATCATACGAGCTAATGATAGCTCTTCTGCAGTTTCCTGGACTAGACGTTGAAGGAAGGGAATCGTCCTCCACACTGAAGGGCTCACATGTGTCAAGTATACTTGGTAGCAAAAACAAAACTCCACAATCACGGAATCAAGCTCTCTGCTCCAAGAAAATGCATCCAAAGTAAAGGGATACATATAAAAATATGTTAAACCTTCCTTGGGAAGGGTCACTCTCTACGATAGATCAGGAGCAATGATATCCAACTCATGGCAGCGACAATCTTCTTTCACAGTAGGGATACTGGAAGGGCGAATTGAAGAGGAATACCAACTGATATCCCATGAACGAGGAATAACGATAGGAAATTTCTCTTCGAAGTCTTTTGTGGTGTTAAGACTTCGGGGGATGATAGGACCTACCGTTGGAGAAGTAGAGTCCTCATCCTTGTTCTTTTTCTTTGAAGAGCTAGCACGTTTGGAAGAAAAAACCATTAAATGAGAAGAATGAAATGATTTGGTTCGAAGAGAATTAGGAAAAAGATGGAAAACAATGATGCAAGTTAGAAGTTTGAGAAATTATGAAGTGCATATTTGGAGAAGGATGATGCATATAAGTAAAATTTGGGCAGTTGAATTCATGGCCTTGATTACCTCGATAATCAATAAAGGTTATGATGAATCGTGGGATAACGCATTTCGGGGCATTAAATATGAAAAAACGTATGTTTAATCAACCATCAGAAGCCTGCAAAGGAAATTATAGTAATTCCCGCCAATAGGAGTATTTCTACCAACTTTCCGATAACACAAGATTGTATCCCCGAAAAGCATGTGGACTATCTATATAAGGAAAAATATGATATGACACGTGGTCATCTAAAGGAAGAACACATGGAACCCAAGACGGAGATGATCACCAAACACAACTACTCCGCTTGTCACTGGAAGGGAATGTTCATAAAGGTGTATTAAATATTTTATGTCCGGTAGTATTTAATACGGAGCATTAAGAACGACAGCTCGTTAAAGGGAATTTGACATTTGTTTTCATTGCTACACCTTCATCAATGGTCCTCATAATTGACATTAAAGGAGGGCACGATCCTAGGACCTCCTTCCCTAGACACAATTCTAAATAGAGAGCTCAATTATCATTGCAGAGGATACAAATTTTCTGGCTAACTTACACTACATTCTATATAAAGCTTAACACAATTTTACTTTCTTGATTTTGATTTCATCATTGCTATGCCCGAAAATCTTGTTTCTGGATTCATCAATTTTGCTATTTCATCTAAATTCTAAGGCTAAGTATCATATTTCTTCGATTATTTTATTATTTCAAGATCAAATTAATGCGTTTATTTTGAAATATGTATAAATTCAAAACACGGATTTCTCTATCTTCTTAGCGCTACATTAAACTATAATTGCACCAATCAATAAAGTATAGTTCTCTTACACGTATGAGTTTTTCTTTACTTGCATATTGTTCGAACCCAATGAAGATTTTTTTTCCATTGCTCTTTGAAACTAATTTACTAGTTGAAATTGGATTTAAGAACCTCATAGAATCTCCCCAATTAGGATTCCTACATTGTGTAAAAGAAAAAAAAAATCATAATTATTTTAGATATTTTGAAAAATTAGAAATCACTTCAATATTTTCCTCTAACAGTCTATTGATTGATGTACCATTTTCCAGCATTAGCAAAGTGGAGAGACAAAACAATAACAAGCGCGTGTATGAACTTTGTAATAGAGAGAGTGGCAACTAATATCTCAAGAGAAAACTCGAGGCCAATGATGCATAGAGAGAGTATCCAATGATTGTACATATGCGCGTGTCGGATGGGATTGAGGCAATGTGACACGCACGAGTGCCCTAAAGTGGGTTCCACGTTCTGCCACGTGGGCAAGCACCCCATGCTTCATCACGTGAACTACCACGTGATCCTCCCTCTTTGTTGTCTTTTTCTCTCTTTTCAAAATCTTTTAAACTTTTTTGTTTTTGTTTTTGTTCTTTTTCTCCTTTTTATTTCTCTTTCATGGAGCTCATGCTTGGCTTTGGATTCTTCCAATTTGCTAGGCTCTAACTTTTTAGCCCAAAGGTTGAAACTTTCTATCCTTTCGTTTTTTGCTTTTTTGCGTTTCTTTGTTTTACTTTTTCATTATTTCTATCTTCCTTTTCTTTAATTTGGAAGTCAATGAGCAAGAAAAATATGTGGTGGGCCTAGCTTAAGACTTAAGTCCACCTTATTTTCTACATAATTACATACTCCTCCCGTTCCAAAATAAATGATATTTTGATATTTTTATTATGATTCAAAATAAGTAATTTTTTTAGATCTCAATAATAAATAAATTTATTTTTTTCTATATTGTTCTTAAAATAAATAATATTGAAATATATACTAGAAGTGTTTATGTGAAATAATGAAAGTTAATATAATCAATTCATTGTTGCGTAATGACTTAGATTACAAGTTTACACGTTAGTTGAACAGTTTATGTGCAATGATCATGTGTAAAAATAATTTCGTACAATGTGTATTAGAATAATTGTGTTTTTTTTTTCGATTACATAATAGATTGTAAACAAATTTTCAATTTATAAATTAAATTATTTCATTCAAAAAAATTGAGAATACTTAACTTTGTAAGTACGATATTGGTTCCTCTATAAGTATCATTATTATGCATAGGGCTTGCTAGATTATGTAACTTAGTAATACTTATAATATATACTTTTATAAATAATAATTTGTCAGTAACATTGTTCTAATTATACAAATATTGAGATTGCAGTTAGATTCGAGATTCAGATAGTCTTTTTCCCTCGGAAGAATGAGATCAATGAATAGAACAATTCCATGCACACTACGTACAATCAAGAGGCACAGATTGTAACATCTTAAAAAGAAATATACGTAAATGAATCTTTTTTCACATATCGTTTATTCGATCACCTTATCCATGCAGATAAGGTATTCCGAACCTATTTCATGGTTATTTTTCGACAACCTACTAGAATACGTGAAAAGCTTATATACATTAAAGAATATTGTTCAAGTTGTTTCTTTAAACTTTTTTTGTTGTCTGAATCACTTAAGTTAGCACATAAATGCATGACTATAGGTGAAAAGATACTAATAACTTTAGAGGTGAAACGTTAATGTTTTGAATTTGGAACAAGTTCGCCAAGGGAATTATATTAATCAAACAATGTCAACTTCTAGCTAGGGAGATTCAACATTGACAATTATTTGATGCCTCGTTAGCGAGAGGTCTCAAATTTATGTTCCTCAAGATTCCAACACTAGTGTAGCCTTATCTCAATGTGGTTCACCAGTTGCAAATTCATGCATCAGGTTAGTATGCCTTTTTCACGTGGAAAAAAGATAATGGGTTCGGAACTAATAAATACTATTTATGGATTAGGTGTGGGGCGAAGCTAGGTTGGATTAAAGGCAGTCAATTGATCATCCTTCATCGAAAAATTATATGATATATAGGTAAAATATTGAATTTTAATGGTATATAACATATGTTGAATATTCTTTTGTAGGTGTTTGATTCAAAGTTACCATGCACTTTGTGAATACGAAACACCATACATAAATTATGGGTCAATCATAGCAAGTCGTAGTAATTCAAGAACTATGTAAAAGAGATAATAATAAGCACTCTCAATTAGAGTGATAAATGTTGACAACTTTTATTGATGATAATGATTTGGTCTGCCTCTCCATGAAGAGGTTCAGAGCCTTACAATCATGTTATATTTCTTTGTGAGATTGTATTTTTCTTATCTGTTGTTCTCTATTTCTCTCCCTTTTTTGAAGAGTCCCCGTGGGGAAGGAGCAGATCCCCTTGTGAGGTGTCCTTTCGTGATATTTATAGTTGTGAGCTGCATGAGCTGACAGTTGATGGTCGGGATCACATTGAGGTTTTATCTTCAAGGTGGCGGACGGGTCGTAGCCTTATTAATTATATCAGGCAGAGGTTAAGTACCGTTAATTACCAATGGTCATACCAACTATTAATCTTGAATTAATCAGGAAAGATGATAAACTTCGTTAGTTATTACGGGATCGGATTCTGACCTATACAGTTAGTCCCTGCGCTTATCGAGGTTGTTCCCCGCACGAGCTTGATGAGCGGATTGCATCGACTGTGATCTAAAAGACTTGGATAAGGAATGGATGGTCGTTGCCCTGGTCGAGACCGTGTTCTTTATGGCAACGACCCAGATTTTGTAGAGCCTTTCGATGTTACTTTTACGTATAATCAAGTCGTTGGGTGACCAAGGTAAGGTACCCCCTCGTCATGACGCGATATATGATGCTGTTAGTGTAATTTGGGTGATGTCAAACTCGGTACGTTCTTTTTCCTTAGGTTCACTTCGGTACGCAGCTGCCATCGGCGATGGAGGACGGGCCGTATGTAGTGTGGTCGAGTACGTTGCCTGTTGTGTTTTTAGAGTTTTGAAGGCGTATGGTATATTTCTCCTGTATCGACAACACTCGTTGATCGTTCCGGTTAGCGAGGTATCGACTGGAGGTCGAGTGGGCACTTCCTGGTGCTTGTCATGATAGTGCGTATCTCGGTAGAATCAAACCATTTGACGGTTGGATATGCTGTAAATGGTGTACATTGGATTTCCCAAAATCATTTATGTTGCCTATAAGGTGGATTGAGGCATCAGTTTCTCATTACTTCTTTATTCATCTAAGAATAAGTCTGAGGAAGCTTTTTTTTTACGCTGGTAGTTCACTTTCTCCTTTCTCTTATTGACTGCAATAACTATCATTTTCTACACCGGATTCTACTCTTTTCTTTTCACCCAATTAAGCAATGGCAGGTAGTTCTTCACATGAAGCTTTTCCAACAAACTTGCCGGTTAACCCTCCGGCGATAGAAGGGTCACCTCCGGCAATGGGAGGTGCTGAGCAGGAGGAGACCAGAGGAATTTCGTTAGTGGATAAGGTCCTGGAGGTCCGGTGATTAATTTTACCGCTGATGGCGGGGAGGGCCCTATGGATGAAGCCCCATTAATGGGGGAGATAGGAATGGCCCGATTACGAGAGCAGGGGGTCATTCCAACCCATGCAGATATTGTTCTTGCCAGACGTGAGGAGAGGGTCCACACTGACCGTAGGGATACTGTATCTTTTATGCGTATCCCTTCAGGTTAGGGTTCAGGATTCCACTTCCCATGCTGGTGGTGGACTTCTGTCGCTATTACGGGGTGTGCCCGAGCCATCTCACCCTCTCTCTCTACAAGTTACTGGCGATATTCCTGAAGTACGGAAACTGGCCGGCAGGGTGGTTACGTTGCAGCACGTGCTCGCCCTTTATGCCCCTTAACGGGTACGAGGCACCATGCTTCGGGCGTGCCCTTGTGGGTCAAGAGGGATGACTGCAGCGCTGGAAGATGAGGTCGAGCGAGCACTTCTTTTACATCAGACCCAAGAATCTAGTAGCGTCCCCTTCAAGGTTCCCGGAGGCTTGGAACCATGCACGTGAGTTACTTTATTGAGCTAATCAATTTCCTTCCTTTCTCCCGTTATGTTTTGTTTTGTAAGTCTTAGGGTTTGTGAACGTTATCTCGTCGTTGGCTTTGTAGTCGAGAGGTCGCCACCAATCTTGTTAGCAGGGATGTGTGGGTGGCTCGAAGCCGTGCTCCCTTATACTGAAGGGATTCACACGTGGACGTCTTTCTGGGAAAGACACGACCATAGGCTTGCCGCAGGTGAGAAATTTATTTCTTACTTTCTTTGGTTCGTGATTTAGGGTTTTATTTACCAACTTTGTGTTTCTGTTACAGGGAGGGCGACCTGTGGCAGGGCTCCTCAGCTGGCTTTCCTGATGCCGGGTGCGATCGCTCGGCTTCTTGCAGCACTAGTGCCATATCATGTACCAGGGATACATCGATCGAGTCTTCTGCGGCTCCTCCCCCCCCATTATAGCTGAAGGGTCGTTAGGGACTGTACGTCCCCGAGATAAATTGTTCTCGGGCGAGGAGGAGGAAAGGCCGTTGATCAGGCGCAGGGTCGCGTTCACTCTGGTTCCTCCCGCAGTAATTACGCCTACTCCCCCTGTGGTGATTAATGTGGATTCCCCTCCGACGGACGCGAGTGAGGGTATGGCTGCAACGTCTATCCTTGAGGGAGAGCCAATGGTTAAGGTCACTCCAGCTAGCTCGGGCCGCAAAGATAATTCCCATCCAGTGGCTCGATCGACTACCCCCCTAGTTGAGATGGGGGAAGCTCCTCTGTGATTGTTTAAGTTGGTGGTCTGAGTGTCTCATTGGCAGTTGTGGCGGGAGGAGGAGGAGAAATCGTTGGAGAAGGGTCTAGGTCTGAATCGGACTTAGACCCTCAAGACGTCCGCATGTTTCGAGACAACTTTACAAAGGTGTACGTTCGCACATAAGGGAAGTTACGCGTCATTGAGGATCCCACGAGCTCGAATTTGCTGCTTAAAGGCTCGAGTTTGGTGTTACAGTTCGGGCTGCTATGCTCGAAGGTGGAAAATGAGTCGCTGAAGGACGTCACGGACGTCGGGTTGATGAATGAGGTGGCCGTGATGGGCTTGAGGGTACATATTCATATATTGATCTATCCATTCTTTGCATTGTTTTATTTTTCTCTTTTAACCGTTGTCTTTGTTTCGCAGTCCTACTTGTTGGAGGTGGAGAGCATCCACCGAGCTAAGGTTCGCTCGGCAGTGTTTTTATGGGTTTTGGAGAAGTATCGCCGCTACCGGGATAAGTGTAGGGAGATACATGTGCGCTTGAGGAACGACCCCCGTAGTCGGGCCCTGGTTTAGGAATTGGCAAGGCGGGAGCTTCAGGCGCAACAAACGCTTAGCTGGATGAGCGCCCTTGAAGAGCAGCTCCGTCAAAAGGACGAGGAGCTCGAGGCCGGAAGGAGGGCCATAGTCGAGTGCTAGTGTCGGTGCCTAGCCAAGGTGACGGAGGCCGCGTTGGTGTGGAGCGAAAAGGTGGCTACATCGCAGGGAGAGATTGCAGCCTTAAAGCTTCAGCTGGATGATGTCTCGACAAGAGCTGAGGCATTACATGGGGGCTATCCGTGTCGGCGAGTCCGAGTTGTCGCTAGTAAGGGCCGCTGCCGCCTTCAGGGAGGCGAGCCTCGAGGAGTGGATAGGTATCCTTAAGCAGGATGCTCAGGTTGCGGTGGGGCAGGTTGCGATCCTAGAGGAGGAAAACCGGCATCTTCGGGAGCAGGCCGCTTCCTCTGGCCATGCTCGTGAGCTTTGGGTTTATGCTCAGGCCCACCAAAATGTATATAAAAATCTGTGGGAGGCCGGTATTATGACCGAATCTACTTTCAAGGGGGCGTGCCAAAAGGCTCGGGAGGCCCGTATGGACTATGGTTTTGATGCGGCGATGCCAGGGGTCAATTATAGCTTAGGTGGTAGCGCGAACGACGCTGAGTAAATAGAAGTGTTCTTCCTTTTCTTTTTGCCAATTGGCGTTTGTTGTTGTGGTTTTTCTTTGTTTTTTCTCTTTTTTTTTCATTGACCGGTTTTCGGCTAGGTGTAAGCGGGAATGACCCACAATTTTTTCATGAATAGAAAGGAATCTGCTTTTCGTTATTTGCCTTGTATCTGTTTTGCACCTCCCATGTTTTGGGTTTTTCTTTGCATGCGTTTGAAGGGGCGGCTTGCTTTAGAGTTTGACTTTGGTATGTGTGTCAGTTTTTGATTGTTGGCAACTTTTCTTTCTCGACTCAGGTTGACCGAGTCGCAACCTCCATTTGGGGGTGGTGGAATTTAGCCTTAGTCCCAGTGCGGGCGCGGTCGGGCTACTGGTCATGATGATGAAAACGCGGCCTTGTGGTTCGACCGAGGCCGAACTCTACGTGTCTATTATTTTAGTTCGAGTTGGGCATACTTACTTGGACGGTGATGGTGCTTAACTCGTGCCTTGATTAGATTGAGTTTTTACTGAGTTTAGCGATGAAGGAGCTCCGTCTGTGTTTTGGCTCAGCTATGGCCGGAACTCGTTAAGTTTGAGGGCGAGAGTGTCTGAATTTATTGTTCGAGCAAGGCCGGACTCGTTGAATTTGACGGCGAAGGCGTATAGCCTGAGTCTTGGTTCAACCTTAGTTGAATTTGTTAGCGAATGCGCGTAGGCTGAGTCCCAGTTCAACTGTTGTTAAACTTTATCAGTTTTTAAAGGCGAAGGCGCATAGCTTGAGTCTTGGTTCAACCGTAGTTGAATTTGTTGGCGAAGGCGCATGGCCTGAGTCCGAGTTCAACTGTTATCAAACTTTAACAATTATTGGAGGCGAGGGCGCATAGCCCAAGTCTTGGTTCAACCATAGTTGAATTTGTTGGCGAAGGCGCATGGCCTAAGTCTCAGTTCAACTATTGTTGAACTTTATCAATTATTGGAGGCGAGGGCGCATATCTTGAGTTTTGGTTCAACTGTAGTTGAATTAATTGGCGAAGGCGCATGGCCTGAGTCACTGTTCAACTGTTGTTTAACTTTATCAATTATTGGAGGCGAGGGCGCATAGCCCGAGTCTTAGTTCAACCGTAGTTAAATTTATTGGCGAAGGTGCATGGACTATGTCTTGGTTCAATCATAGTTGAATTTATTGGTGAAGGCGCATGGCCTGAGTTCCAGTTCAACTATTGTTGAACTTTATCATTTTTTGAAGGTGAAGGCACATAGCCTGAGTCTTGGTTCAACCATAGTTGAATTTATTGGCGAAGGCGTATGGCCTGAGTCCCAGTTCAACTATTGTCGAACTTTATCAATTATTGGAGGCGAGGGCGCATAGCCCGAGTCTTGGTTCAACTGTAGTTGAATATGTTGGCGAAGGCGCATGGCATGAGTCTCAGTTCAACTGTTGTTGAACTTTATCAATTATTGGAGGCGAGGGCGCATAACCCGAGTTTTGGTTCAACTGTAGTTAAAATAAATTGCAAAAGCGCATGGCCTGAGTCACTCTTCAATTTTTGTTGAACTTTATCAATAATTGGAGGCGAGGGTGCATAGCCCGAGTCTTAGTTCAACCGTAGTTAAATTTATTGGCGAAGGTGCATGGCCTGAGTCCTAGTTCAAGTATTGTTGAACTTTATCAATTGTTGGAAGCGAGGGCGTACAGCCCGGGTCTTGGTTCAACCATAGTTGAATTTATTGGTAAAGGCGCATGGCCTGAGTCCCAGTTCAACTATTGTTGAACTTTATCAATTTTTGGAGGCGAAGGCGCATAGCCCGAGTCTTGGTTCAACCGTAGTTGAATTTATTGGCGAAGGCGCGTGGCATGAGTCCAAGTTCAACTGTTGTTGAACTTTATCAATTTTTGGAGGCGAAGGCGTATAGCCTGAGTCTTGGTTCAACCGTAGTTGAATTTATTGGCGAAGGTGTGTGGCCCTGAGTCCCAGTTCAACTGTTATTGAACTTTATCAATTGTTGGAGGCGAGGGTGCATAGCCCGAGTCTTTGTTCAACCGTAGTTGAATTTATTGGCGAAGGCGCATGGCCTGAGTCCCAGTTCAACTGTTGTTAAACCTTATCAATTGTTGTAGGTGAGGACGTATGGCCCGAGTCTTCGTTAAACTGTAGTTGAATTTAATGGCGAAGGCACATGGACTGAGTCCCAGTTCAGCTGTTGTTGAACTTTATCAATTATTGGAGTCGAGGGCACATAGCCCGAGTCTTGGTTCAACAGTAGTTGAATTTATTGGTGAAGGCGCATGGCCTGAGTCCCAGTTCAACTGTTGTTGAACTTTATCAGTTTTTGAAGACGAAGATGCATAGCCTGAGTTTTGGTTCAACCATAGTTGAATTTATTGGCGAAGGCGCATGGCTTGAGTCCCAGTTCAACTGTTGTCAAACTTTATCAATTAATGGAGGCGAAGGCGCATAGCCCGAGTCTTGGTTCAACCGTAGTTGAATTTGTTAGTGAAGGCACATGGCCTAATGTCACGACCCGGATTTTCCCCCAACATCGGGATCGCGATGGCGCCTACTCGTGGTAGCTAGGCAAGCCACTGTATTCATACTATCCTGTTTTTAACATAATTTTAATTAAATAAATGCGGAATACTTTATCGAAATAGAAATAGCTAATTACAAGATGAAAATCATACTGAAATCCTCTACCCAAGATGTGGAGTCACCAACTCACGAACTACTATGGAATACTACACATAAAAGTTGGAAGGAAATATAACATAATTCTGTTTGTCTCGGAACAAAGAGACTACAGCTAGTAACATAAGTAAAGAGAGAGACGTCGGGCCTGCGGACGTCTGCAAGCTGCCTCGACCGTCCTCGGATCTACCCGAATACCATCACGGGACACCATGTGCCCTAAGAATGCCACGGACTCGAGCAGAACTCACATTTGGAGAACTTGGCATACGAACTTCTCCTCTCTCAATCTGCGCAATACAACACTCGAGTGCGAGACATGCTCCTCACGGCTACGAAGTGAGACAAGTATGTCATCGATGAATACGATCACAAATGAATCAAGATACGGCTTGAATACACTGTTCATCAGATGCATAAATGCTGCTGGGGCGTTGGTCAGCCCAAAGACATCACAAGGAACTCATAGTGACCATATCTGGTCCTGAATGCAGTCTTCATAATGTCGGACTCTCTAATCTTCGGCTGATGGTAGCCTGAACGAAGATCAATCTTCGAGAACACCCTAGCTCACTGGAGCTGATCAAACAAATCATCAATACGAGGCGGAGGATACTTATTCTTCACTGTTGCTTTGTTTGGCTGCCTATAGTCAATACACATCCTCATAGATCCGTCCTTCTTCTTAACAAACAGGACTGGTGCACCCCACGGCGACACACTCGGCCGAATAAACCCCTTATCTAGGAGTTCTTGGAGCTGCTCCTTCAATTCCTTCAACTCAGCTGGTGCCATCCGATACGGAGGAATAGAAATAGGCTGAGTGCCCGGCACCAAATCGATACCAAAATCAATATCCCTGTCCGGCGGCATGCCCGGCGGGTCTGAGGGGAATACATCTGGGAAATCCCTCACAACAGGTACAGAATCAATGCTAGGAGACTCAGCTCCCACATCTCTCACAAAAGCTAAGTACGATAAACACCCTTTTTCAACCATCTTCTGAGCTTTTAAGAACGAAATAACACGGCTAGGGACGAAATCGGTCGAACCACGCCACTCGATCTGAGAAATACCAGGAATGGCCAACGTAACTGTCTTAGCATGACAGTCCAATATAGCATGGTACGGAGACAACCAGTCCATACCCGATATAACATCAAAGTCCACCATCCCCAACAATAACAAATCTGCCTGGGTCTCCAGACCCCCAATAGATATAACACAGGATCTATAGACATGATCCACAACAATCGTATCACCCACGGGGGTGGATACATGAACAGGTAAATCAAGAATACCACGAGTCGCACTCAAATGATGTGCAAAATAAGAGGACACGTAAGAATATGTGGACCATGGATCAAATAGAACAGAGGCATCTCTGTGACAGACAGAAGATAATACATGTGATCACTATGTCTGAAGCAACAACATCTCTCCTATCTGGAAGTGCATAGAACCGAGCCTGACCACCGCTCGATCGCTCAACACTCACGGGGTGACCACTAGATGATTGACCCTCACCCTACTAGACTGGGATGGCACTGAAGATGGAGTAGAAGAGGAAGGATGATCCCTCTGCTGAGACCTACCACTGCGAAGCCGAGGACATTGTCTCCTCGTGTGGCCAAACTCACCACACTCGTAACAACTACCGGGAGCTGGAGAAGGGAACTGAAGGGATCACCTCGCCACAGATGAACCCTAGGCTGAAGAAGCAGGTGTAGAACTCTAAGCTAGGAGGGCGCTGAGTGAAGACTAGCCCTGCTGATAACCCTGACGGCCACGACCAGAAGAAGCTCCACTGTGCTCTGGGCGACCTGACTGAGGAGGTCTAAAAGAATGACCTCTGCCCTGATGAAATTGGCCCCTAGATGGAGCACCACTATAGCTTCCCGAACCTCGAGGCCTCTTGGCCTCCCTCAACTCTTTCTCTCGATGATGATCTACCTCAATTTGGTGAGCCATGTCCACTACCTCCTCGAAGGATGCTGCTACCACTCTCTTCCTGGTCATCAAGATACGAATAGAATAGTTGAGGCCATCTTTGAACCTCCTGATCCTCTCCCGATCTGTCGGGATCATCCATGTAGCATGTCTGGCTAATTGAGTATACCTTAACTCGTACTGAGTCACTGTCATATCACTCTGAACTAACCACTCAAACGGGCGGCGCAGCTCCACTTTGCGGGACTGCGGCACATACTTCTCTATAAAGAGAGTGGAAAATTGCTGCCAGGTAAGGGGTGCTGCTCCTGCAGGCCTACATCTCTCAAACTCCTCCCACCATTTGAATGATGGCCCCAAAAACTGGAAGGTAGTAAAAGATACCCCACAAGACCCTAGAATCCATGTTGTACGAAGCATCCTCTGACACTTATCTAGAAATCCCTGGGCATCCTGGCCCTCAGTACCACTAAATGTAGGAGGCTGACATCTACCAAACCTCTCTAACCGACACTGTTCGTCGCCAGGCATCACCATAACAACATACCCTGGGACTGGCGCAACTGGAGAACCTAGAATAGCCGGTGCAACTGCCTGAGCTGGGGCTGCCTCTAGCGTCTGAAGTCCCTGCACAACCTGCTTTGGTGTGTGAGCTGCGGGGGTCTGATGACCACCCCCGATCTGAGATGTCATTGCGGTAATAGTAGCTGAAACTACCTGAGCCAAACCAGTGCAGATAGATAATATCCGGGCCAATGCCTCCTGAAGGCCTGGAATAATAATAGGCAGTGCCGGTACCTGAGCGAGTGCTGCTGGAGCATCAACAACTAGGGGCTGATCCTGAATAGGTATAACAGGATGGTCAACTGGTACTGCCCCTGCTGCTCTACCACGACCACAGCCGCGCCCACAACCTCTAGCTGGTGGCAATGGTAGTCGTCCACCTCGTATGGTAGCACGAGTTCTCACCATCTGCGAGAGAATAGAATACAGAAGTTTAGTTCTCAGAAAAATAAAACCGCACGATAAGATTTCAAGAATATGAAGTGTTTCCTAAAGGATCTGCATCCTCTCGAGTAAGTACGGGCGTCCGCGTACCGATCCACGAGACTCCACTAACGGCTCGAGAGCTAGCGAGGCCTGGTAAACCTAGGCTCCGATACCAGCTTGTCACGACCCCAAATCCGGTCGTGATGGCGCCCGACACATTGCTAAGCCAGCCCGACCAATCAACATCAACAACGGAGCTAGAAGCTCTCTTTAACCCGTTTAAGCATTTCAAAATATGAAACAATAGTAATACTTATACCAACAGCGGGGAAACCAAGTCCCAAAATATACTAACTCCCATAGACCAAGGGTCAAGAGTCATGAGCCTCTACTGAACATGAGTACAAAAAGGTTTACAAGAATACCAAGTGCGGAAAGAAATGTCAATACAAAATCAAAAGACGGTAGGAAGGAGTATCGGGTCCTGCACTCTGCGGCTACCTCGAATATCCACAAACGTCGCCTCGCACGGCCACTGGATCACTGCTAGAGGTACATGGATCTGCGCACAAGGTGCGGGGAGTAAAATGAGTACTTTGCCGGACTCGGTGGTAATAAACAAGGGTAAGACGAGCGCGGATAAGAAATCCGCGATAAAACACTATGTAAAGCTATAATCGACTACCCTGTCATAGAATTAATATTCCATGTACCTGTACCAACAACTACCAGCAAAACAGTATAACAACTATGAGATGTAGCTAAATGCAATGCAATGTATGATATGACCGCTACGGCGTGTGGCCGGATCTCCAATTTTGGGTACCGGTGCTCAACTGTGGGGGTTCGGACTCGGAGGGGCTCCTACGACCCAAGCACATCTCGTAGAGATATCAACTGCGGCGTGCGGTCCGATCCAACATATATCTTCGTTGCGGCGTGCGGCCGATCCACTACTAGTCGGCTAATATGCGGATACGAGCCTCGCGAGCTCAAAAGTAGTTTTTGAAAACTCTTTTATCATTTTTCGGTTGGAAAACAGTAATATCAAGTTCCCAGAGATTGGAATTAGTATAATAACAAAAATAGCCGCGGACTAGTAGTAAACTAGCATGTCTATGTGATAAGACAATGATAACGATCCTCGCGGGATCCAATAAGTGGCTCACGGCCCACATGTATACTCAACCGCCCAAGAAGGGGGTTCCTCGGCTCAAGAGTGGCCATTATCACAATATATATATATATACAACCATCCGAGAAGGAGGTTCGACGGCTCTAGAATAACCAATAATATAATATCAACAGGTTGGACTAATATGTAGTCTCCAGTTCATGATCGACCCCGCACTCTCAAGAGTGTGCGTGTCTCGCCGCTATACGGCGTCACAAAGTGGTATACCGGGGTTTCGAACCCGCTGGTCATCACCCACATCTATTACTCACCTCAATACGGCGCGACGACTATTCCGCAATGCCCTTGCCACGAGAATCAAGCTCCGCACGCGTAGAATATGATCAAATACAGTAGAAATACAACAAATTAGGCCAATGGGACTACACCCAATCAATACAACTCAATTTACATCAAAATTCCCAAAGTTGTCAAAACCCGAGCCCCGGGCCCACATTCCGAAAATTTACGAAGTTCACATTTCTGGAACCCTCGTCTCAATACGAGTCTAAGCATATCAATTTTACCAAAATCGGACTCCGTTTGCCTACTCAAATCCTTGTTTTTCTTCAATTTAGGCTTAGGGCTCAAACCCACAATTAATCTTCCATTTACAGGGAATTAACCAAGGATTTCATGTTAAAATGATGTAATTAAGCCACAAAACTTACCTCCGACGAAACCCGGATGATTTCCCAGCAATCTCCCGTCAATTTCTCCTCTTGGAACTCAAAAATGGAGTTTTGGGTTAATGAACCCGAGAGCCCTCTGTTCTGTGATTTTAATTCACTGCCAGACGATTTTACCCTACGCGTTCGCGATGGTCTCCACGCGAACGCGATGCCTTGCTCCGTTCCTTCATCGCGAACGCGACGTACAGTCACGCGTTCGCGAATACCACACGCGTCCGCGATGCCTTGCGAAATCCCTCTACGCGAACGCGACCTTAACCCACGCGTTCGCGATGCTTCCCAGCCTTTCCAATACGCGAACGCGTTACCTCCCTCGCGAACGCGAAGCATGCTGAACCTGGCCTACGCGAACGCGGCACTGCCCTCGCGAACGCGATGCCTTACTGAACCTGGCCTTCGCGAACGCGGAACCCTCCTTCGCGAACGCGAAGGCTTATTTTATGCCCAGTGATCTGCAATTTACAGCAGATCACTTCTTGCTTCCAAATGCCGGATGATGGTCCGGATTCACCCCGAGGCCCCCGGGACCTCAACGAAAACCACCAACATACTCCAAAACACGATACGGACTTGTTCCAATCATAAAAACACCATCCTAAACATCAAAATCATCAATTACACACGGATTCAAGCTTATGTTTATTCAAAACTTTCAAAACTAACATTCAATCCAAAACCCGATCAAACGATGTCCGAATGACCTGAAAATTTGCAGGCATATCCAAAATCACCTAACGAAGCTACTACCACTGTCGGAATCCCATTCCGACCCCCGGATCAAAATCTCACCTACCGTTCGGATTTCGCCAAAATTCAACCTTAGCCAATTCAAGCCTATTTCTACACCGGGCCTCCAAATTCAATTCGATCGCTCCCCTAAGTCACAAATCACCTCCCGGAACTAACCGAATCATCAGAATCTGATTCCGAGCACTCTAACTCAATAGTCAACTCTTGGTTGACTTTTCATATTCAAGCTTTCTTCAAACATGCTATTTGTTTCATTTTCAATCCAAATCACTCCTAACTCACCCGATATACTCTAATACTGTTTTAAAAGCATAATAAATTGAGTTGTATTGATTGGGTGTCGTCCCATTGGCCTAATTTGTTGTGTTTCTACTATATTTGATCAGATTCTATGCGTGCGGAGCTTGATTCTCGTGGCAAGGGCATTGCGGAGTAGTCGTCGCGCCGTATTGAGGTGAGTAATAGATGTGGGTGATGACCAGCGGGTTCGAAATCCTGGTATACCACTTTGTGACGCTATATAGCGGCGAGACACGTACTCTCTTGTGAGTGCGGGGTCGATTGTGATTGGGGACTATGGCTTAGTCCGACTTGTTGATACTGTGTTATGACATTGGCTATTCTTGAGCCGTCGAACCTCCTTCTCGCACTCTAACTGTCATGACCCCAAATCCAGTCGTGATGGCACCCAGCACACTACTAGGCCAGCCCGACCAATCAACAACAATCACGGAGCCACAAGCTCACTTTATCCAATTTAAGCATAACGGTGATAGATATATTAAAAATAGGGAACCAAGTCCCAACATGTGCCAACTCCCATAGACCGAAGGGTCAAGAGTCATGAGCCTCTACAGAGTATACAAAGTGTAAATAGTGAATATAACTGTGCACAAGTGTGGGATTATCAGACTAGAAAATAAAGAAAGACTGGAGAGTCAGGTCCTGCGGACGCGGGTAGCTACCTCGACTGTCCAAGTAAAGCTCTCCGTGCAGATGTGGTCTCAGCTCAGCTGTGATGTACCTGGATCTGCACACAAGGTGCAGGGATCGAGTGTGAGTACTTCCAACTCAGCGATAATAAAAGTAAATAATGTTGAGGAAAAGAAAACCACACAAAGCACTATCTCATGCTACACAATACAGAACTATCTTTTTATTCCTTTCAAGCATATGTGAGTAGATTATTTAGAAATCTCAATTTTAGCTACTTTCTTTCATAATAATATACCAATACTTGGATACAATCTCAAGCAGTGCAAGTCCGCACTCAAATCAGCCCCTCGGGCTCAGCACTCCTTATCAATTTACACCAGGAGATCTGGTCAATAAGGCAACTAATGCATGTGTGCCAATAATGTATGAGTGCTGAATGTTATGCCACGTAGTACACGTAAATCAATGTATGTATGCCATGCAATGCGTATGACCGCTACGGCGTGTAGCCCGATCCAATTTGGGTACCTGTGCTCACTGTGGGGGTTCAGACTCCGGAGGGGCTCCTACAGCCCAAGCACAATATTAATATCACACCTGCTGCGGCGCGCAACCCGATCTGTATACCACTGTGGCGTGCAGTCCGATCCATGCATGTGTATGCATATGCTCACATGAAATGTCATGTCCTAACATATGGACCCCGACCCAATCAGTCTAACAAATAATCAAGAAAGCCCTACGGGCAACAATATCACATTAGCTCAAAGCTAAAATATTATTAAGACCTTGTTCAAGTTTTTAATAACCTTATAAGAATGCTGAATAGCAAAATACCATTTAAAACCTTAAATTTAGATAAAAATATGTACAGTGTTATCAAGACAATGATACTAATCCCTGAAAGATTCAAATAATCGGCACGAAGCCCAAACATGATAATTAGTCCAATTCATTTCAATAATTAGATGTTATTATTTATTACGCGGGATGGACCAAGTCACAATCCCCAATGGTGCTCTACCCCACGCCCGTTATCCGGCGAGCAAGTCACCTCAACACGGCACTAAGATGTGCAAGTCCGGGGTTTACTAACCCTCGGGACATCATTTACAAGTATTACCCACCTCGAACCGACGAAAGCTCATGCCCGCGACGCCTTAGCTCCTCGAACCGGCATCCACGCACGTCAAAACTAGCACAAATCAGCACAAATATATCAAAATAGGCTAATGGAACATAACCCAATCGAAAGAACTCGAAAAATATCAAAAATCACGAAATTGGCAAAACCCGAGCCCGGGCCCACATCTCGAAAAATCTCGAAACTCATATTTCCAGAATCTTCATCTCGCCACGAGTCAGCACATATAAAATTTACCAAAATCGGAGTTCGATTGGCCTTTCAAAACCCAAATTTTCGTTTTCTATATCTAGGCCACAATCCTTCACAATTTCTACCCAAATTCATGAAGATTGATGTTAATTCTACCATAAAATGATGTTTTTGAATCAAGAAACTTACCTCCGATGAATACCCGATGATTTCCAAGTGTTTTCCCGTGATTTCTTCTCTCTAGGGCTCAAAAATAGGGGTTTATGAAATGAAACCTGTATGTGAAATGTTTTTGGTTTTAATTCACTGCCTGGGACTTTTCTTCTACGCGTTCGCGTTCCTTGCCACGCGTTCGCGATGCCCAGCTCCGGATTGACCTTCGCGAACGTGACCTCCCCAACGCGTTCGCGATGCACTAGCTCCCAGCCGTCTGATTTTCCTTCTACGCGTTCGCGATAACCCTCACGCGAACGCGATGCACACCCTGACAAACCTACGCGAACGCGACACCCTGAATGCGATCGCGAAGCTCAAGAATCTTGACCTACGCGAACGCGGTAACCTGTCTCGCGATCGCGATGCTTGACTCGCCCGGCCTTCGCGAACGCGGCCCATGCCACGCGAACGCGAAGGCTTGGATTTTGCCCAGTGATCTGCAATTTTTCTGCAGATTTTTAAGTTCCAAAAATGCCGGATGATGGTCCGGATTCACCCCAAGGCCCCCGGGACCCCAACGAAAACCACCAACAAACTCCAAAACATGATACGAATTTGTTCCAATCATAAAAACACCATCCTAAACATCAAAATCACCAATTACACACGGATTCAAGCCTAAGTTTCTTCAAAACTTCCAAATTACACATTCCATCAAAAACCCGACCAAACGACGTCCGAATGACCTGAAATTTTGCAGGCACCTCCAAAATCACCTAGCGGAGCTAGTGCAACTGTCGGAATTCCATTCCGACTCACGGATCAAAATCTCACATACCGTTCGGTTTTCGCCAAAATTCAACCTTAGCCAATTCAAGCCTAAAACTACACCGGACCTCCAAATTCAATTCCGATTGCTCTCCTAAGTCATAAATGATCCCCCGAAACTAGTCGAATCATCAGAATCTGATTCCAAGCACTCTAACTCGATAGTCAACTCTAGGTTGACTTTCCATATTCAAACTTCCGTCAAGCATGCTATTTGCTTCATTTTCAATTCAATTCACTCCTAACTCACCCGATAGGCTCTAACATTGATATAAAAGAATAAAACATGTAATTGCAACATGACGGGGTGGTAAATTCCCGTAACGACGGGCCGTGTCGTTACATTCTCCCCAACTTAAACAAACGCTCGTCCTCGAGCGGACTCAGAGTTGTACTAGAAGCAACCCAATAGCTGAATGACCTTACCAAGCATATATTCGGGCGATCACACGTCACCCTATCTCTCATAAGTCCGAAAACACCATATAGCTGAAATCTCACAAACCATCTGAACCATAAACCACATTGCACTTTTCGAAATCATATACCAATTGTTAATCCCATGCCTATACTCAGGATACACTAGAATCCACTGCAATAACCCATACTCACCACTCCGGGTGAGATCATATGATGTATCAAACAATCCAATCACTCGAGACAATAGTCTCTAATCACACAATTTCCCATGATAACCAAATACCAACTGAAAAACCCTCTTCATTAGATAGAATCTTGTTCCAACACCTTCATATCATGCCCACGGCAACCGAACACGCGATATATCGAACCCATCTCTCGGGTCAACCATTCATGAATCCATTTCACTTTTAACCGATACCACAATAGGTTTCGGAGTCAAGCCTCGATTTTTACTTTTCTAACTAGCTAAAATCACATATACTCACACTCACAATTGGCTCCAACGCTCATTTCAATCATAACACACCTCACTGGTGATTTGACACCTCAACACCGACCTAAGCCACGACGAGCACAACATAGGCTCCAATAGAAACGTCTGAACACACTCGAATCATGATAGCCCAATTCATGACAACTGTCTCCGGCAAAAGAGCTGCAATTCAATTCCTATGTGCCATCATAATATAGAACTGAGATCGCGTCTCGCATTATAGAAATAGAGTACCTGAATCATCCTCGAGAGGTCATAATATCACATGGCCTTGCCACGATTCGTGATTCTATCCCAACGTTATTACTCATGAAGCAACTCAAGCCACTAAGCTCAAAACAGTTAGCCACGCACATATCTAGGTCTTGAACCCAAGCAATCAACCTCACCCACGGTGAAACAATTAACGTATGCTATCAAATCCTGAAAGGACACAACCGACGTGCCATTTGCCAAGCGATACTCAAAACGGACTTTTCCTCAGAAGTGGGGAAGTATTGTATACCCAGTAGCATATAACTAACTATATTTTCACAATATTCTGTTGCGGCGTGCAACCCGCTCCAATGACATACCCGTGGCGGTATGCCACCCGATCCAAATAACAGTACCTGTGGCGGCGTGCCACCCGATCCACGCATAATCTCGCAAAAAGAAATGCACATCGAGTCGAATTGCTCATTATAGTAAACATATATAGCCTCAAGATCGGCCACAAAAAACGCATCCGACAAAGTTCCTCAATACCAGAACTAAGTCAATGGTAGAAACCTCTGCACTCACATCTGCCACAAAGGCCCAACTGACAAAGCAAAACCTACCAACCTCCACTGGTCCTGGGGTGCAACTACCCTGCTGGAGCATACTCTGATGCACTCTGCTAGCAATTTGTGTCATTTTCCGACATAGTCCATATCACATTAGCCTAGACAATCCAACCCATGACAACCAGTTAGCAATCAAGTATCATAATCCGAATTCGTCTTATCAAGTTAAGAGAGAGCCTCTAGGGCTTCCGATTTCCAATAATCACAAAACGGTGCCGATGCACACGATATACAACCACATAGGCGGACTAACGAGAACTTCAAGTATCCCACATATATATAACACATGAATCACCATGCCTGATTTCCGTACTTCACTGTACAAATACATAACGCACATCAAGCGTCCATTCATACCACAAATGCCATTCAGAAATTTCATTGTGCCATTAGCGACTCAATTATTACAGTCGATTCAACAAGAGAATGCTACCATACGACTAGATATTATTACATTACCTTGTCCTTTTGGACCATATTCCCTGCCAATTCACTAGAATAGATGTACCATTTTCATTAATCACCAGAAAGATCGATTCTTAAATCACCTGCAGCTGCCCCGCGCTGCTCAATAATTTTTATGACTTCCCATATATTATGAACTGATCTCAAAACCTTGAATATGCCATTATCAACTTTTCCATAACACATCGCATATACAATACCATACTAAGATAACATGGAAATTCTTATCCCATTCCTACGCCGCAAACATCGACACACTCAACTAGTCAAGGACTTTCATGATCCCATATAGAAGAAAACTCATTACACATTCCACGCTTCGCATACTGGCAATAATATACTCATCTTCAAACCATGATAAAACACATCACACACTATTTCTTCCCATTCGCTGCATAAGTTTAACTGCCAGGACTGAGTCCTTATACCCATATCAAGTTACACCACTGGCAGCACTCAAGAGCTTTGCTGCAATGTCTGCAAGACTCATTACTTCAACCACATACTAGGAATCAATCGTATTCTTTTATTTATACCATTCTGTTTGTTAACAAGTTGTTCCATTTACCAAGTTTCCTTTCTGATTCATCTCTAATTTCATATCAGTCTTTACCGTAGTACGACAATGCCTCAACCCTTTTTACCACACAAGACTCGTACGCAAGACCACACGGTCTAAGACCCATAGGCCACCGAATACTCTCTCAATGTTTCCCAGAGGTACCACAATCTACAACATTTACCTTGAAGAACTTTCTACAATTTTGAATTCGTTATCATTGCTCTCCAATATAGATTCATAGAATCTCATCATTCACATAACATAACGAAAGTCTCGATTTCTTCTAACAAAACCACGATCTTTAGTCACATGCACAATCTTAAGACACCTGACTATTGCAAGCGTAAATCTTGAACACCGCAAGGCTATCCTCGGGCTTCATTCACCCTTAACCAGTTATAATTCAACTGCCTTGTTGAACAGAACCACTCGTGCCTTACTAGAACTCTAACACCGCAGAACATGATTATATTCAGATACAATTAGATATCTTTCTTTTCTATACCCCGAACATTCTTTGCCAACATAAGTTCGAACATCCTAGTATTTCTTCACATCTACGAAGCACCATAACCTTTATCAAAATTTCCCAACATACCTAGAGACAGAGCCAACACAGCACACGACAGTGCAATCAGTTAATCAATAACAACCTCCCCAACTTAGCTCGGAGTCATACATCAAAGCACTTTTAGCTACTCATAGCATTCTTACTCAAATGATTCCACAAAGTTCTAGTTAGATTAAACTCAAGTCATTTACAAGCTTCGGCGGAGATTCGAATCATCAGAAATATTAACTCTTTTGCAATTCTTGCATTCATTCACACACAACAGTTACGCCCCTATTTAGGTGACAGAAATCTTTCTAAGTCCCAAATTTTCCAAAAATTTCGGCAGAGTTTCCTTTGTAAATTGGCCTATTCACCTGCCAGAGAATCACCAAACCATTCTAACAATACATCTACAACTGAACAAGATATCACAATGTATTTCAACAACATTAAGTCTCAATATTATACGAATCATATTATCATAGTTTATACTTGAACATGCGCTGTACCTGCTCGAATCATAACACATATCAAAATCACTTTAGTCTTCTTGAGTTTAAACTCGTTCCACTACATATAAGGCACTTTACCTTCCAATTACGAGATATGATAATTATTTCTCACGCCCATAGCTAGGGCTACATATCAAATCACAATAAGAACTGAATACCTTACAGCTCTCCCATTATCAAACTGCCATTTACACAATAAGGATCAGTACCGATTGTATGAACTTCATAATACCGACTCGCAAAATTAATACCTTGGTGCTCAAGCCATAGACAAGGATCCGGCCTCAAGTCCTCCCGATTGGCCCAACATGAACTCATGGAGATTATATCTCGCCCCTCGATCGAGGAATTGCAAGCCATAAGTCAATTATATTACTGAGCGCTCGATGCGTACACAGACGTGTGGAAGGAATTTCAAAAATTATATCCCAAGCTGAATCAAGTGCGCACGATAAGAATTCCGAGAAATGTGAAGTGTTTCTTAAAGGTTCGCAGCCTCCCGAGGATAAGTACAGGCGTCCCCCTACCGATCTACAAGACTCTACTAACCGGCTCAAGACTCATGAGGCCTAGTAAACCTAGGCTCTGATACCAACTTGTCACGACCCCAAATCCGGCCGTGATGGCGCCCAGTACACTGCTAGGCCAGCCCGACCAATCAACAACAATCACAGAGCCACAAGCTCACTTTATCCAATTTAAGCATAACAGTGATAAATATATTAAAAATAGGGAACCAAGTCCCAACACGTGCCAACTCCCATAGACCGAAGGGTCAAGAGTCATGAGCCTCTACGGAATATACAAGTGTAAATAGAGAATATAACTGTGCACAAGTGTGGGATGATCAGAACAAAATATAGACAAACTGGAGAATCAGGTCCTGCGAACGTTGGCAGCTACCTCGACTGTCCAAAAGCACTCCCGAGCCGCAATGGAATCAGCTCTGCTGTAATGTACCTGGATCTGCACACAAGGTGCAGAGGGAGTCGGGTGTGAGTACTTCCAACTCAGCAGTAATAAAAGTAAATAATGCTGAAGGGAAGAAGACCACGATAGGTACTATCTCATGCTACACAATACAGAACTATCTTTTTATTCCTTTCAAGCATATGCGAGTAGATTATTTAGAAATCTCAATTTTAGCTACTTTCTTTCATAATAATATACCAATACCTGGATACAATCTCAAGAAGTGCAAGTCCGCACTCAAATCAGCCCCTCGGGCTCAGCACTCCTTATCAATTTACACCAGGAGATCTGGTCAATAAGGCAACTAATGCATGTGTGCCAGTAATGTATGAGTGCTGAATGTTATGCTACGTAGTACACGTAAATCAATGTATGTATGCCATGCAATTCATATGACCGCTACGGCGTGTAGCCCGATCCAATTTGGGTACCCGTGCTCACTGTGGGGGTTTAGACTCCGGAGGGGCTCCTACAGCCCAAGCACAATATTAATATCACACCTGCTGCGGCGCGCAGCCCGATCCGTATACCACTGCGGCGTGCAGTCCGATCCACGCATGTGTATGCATATGCTCACATGAAATGTCATGCCCTAACATATGGACCCCGGCCCAATCAGTCTAACAAATAATCAAGAAAGCCCTACGGGCAACAATATCACATTAGCTGATAGCTAAAATATTATTAAGACCTTGTTCAAGTTTTTAATAACCTTATAGGAATGCTGAATAGCAAAATACCATTTAAAACCTTAAATTTAGATTAAAATATGTACAGTGTTATCAAGACAATGATACTAATCCCTGAAAGATTCAAATAATCGGCACGAAGCCCAAACATGATAATTAGTCCAATTCATTTCAACAATTAGGTGTTATTATTTATTATGCGGGACGGACCAAGTCACAATCCCCAATGGTGCTCTACCCCACGCCCGTTATCCGGCATGCAAGTCACCTCGACACAGCACTAAGATGTGCAAGTCCGGGGTTTACTAACCCTCAGGACATCATTTACAAGTATTACCCACCTCGAACCGACGAAAGCTCATGCCCGCGATACCTTAGCTCCTCGAACCGGCATCCACGCACGTCAAAACTAGCACAAATCAGCACAAATATATCAAAATAGGCTAATGGAACATAACCCAATCGAAAGAACTCGAAAAATATCAAAAATCACGAAATTGGCAAAACCCGAGCCCCGGGCCCACATGTCGAAAAATCTCGAAACCTCATATTTCCAGAATTCTCGTCTCGCCACGAGTACGCACATATAAAATTTACCAAAATCGGAGTTCGATTGGCCTTTCAAAACCCAAATTTTCGTTTTCTATATCTAGGCCACAATCCTTCACAATTTCTACCCAAATTCATGAAGATTGATGTTAATTCTACCATAAAATGATGTTTTTGAGTCAAGAAACTCACCTCCGATGAATACCCGATGATTTCCCAGCGTTTTCCCGTGATTTCTTCTTTCTAGGGCTCAAAATGGGGGTTTATGAAATGAAACCCGTATGTGAAATGTTTCTGGTTTTAATTCACTGCTTGGGACTTTTCTTCTACGCGTTCGCGTTCCTTGCCACGCGTTTGCGATGCCCAGATCCGGATTGACCTTCGCGAACGCGACCTCCCCAACGCGTTCGCGATGCACTAGCTCCCAGCCGTCTGATTTTCCTTCTACGCGTTCGCGATAACCCTCACGCGAACGTGATGCACACCCTGACAAACCTACGCGAACGCGACATCTTGAACGCGATCGCGAAGCTCAAGAATCATGGCCTACGTGAACGCGATACCCTGTCTCGCGATCGCGATGCTTGACTCGCCTGGCCTTCGCGAACGCGGCCCATGCCACGCGAACGCGAAGGCTTGGATTTTTGCCCAGTGATCTGCAATTTTTCTGCAGATTTTTAAGTTCCAAAAATGCCGGATGATGGTCCGGATTCACCCCAAGGCCCCCGGGACCCCAACGAAAACCACCAACAAACTCCAAAACATGATACGAATTTGTTCCAATCATAAAAACACCATCCTAAACATCAAAATCACCAATTACACACGGATTCAAGCCTAAGTTTCTTCAAAACTTCCAAATTACACATTCCATCAAAAACCCGACCAAACGACGTCCGAATGACCTGAAATTTTGCAGGCACATCCAAAATCACCTAGCGGAGCTACTGCAACTGTCGGAATTCCATTCCAACTCCCGGATCAAAATCTCACATACCGTTCGGTTTTCGCCAAAATTCAACCTTAGCCAATTCAAGCCTAAAACTACACCGGACCTCCAAATTCAATTCTGATTGCTCTCCTAAGTCATAAATGATCCCCCGAAACTAGTCGAATCATCAGAATCTGATTCCGAGCACTCTTACTCGATAGTCAAATCTAGGTTGACTTTCCATATTCAAACTTCCTTCAAGCATGCTATTTGCTTCATTTTCAATTCAATTCACTCCTAACTCACCCGATAGGCTCTAACACTGATATAAAAGCATAAAACATGTAATTGCAACATGACGGGATGGTAAATTCCCGTAACAACGGGCCGGGTCATTACAGTTGCATACTAAATATTGAGATATTGGCCACTCTTGAACCGAGGAACCCCCTTTCTTGGGCGGTTGAGTATACTTGTGGGCCGTGAGCCAGTTATTGGATCCCGCGAGAATCGTTATCATTGTCTTATCATATTGACATGTTAGTTACTACAAGTCCGTAGCTATTTCTGTTATCATGCTATTTCCAATCTCTGGAACTTGGTATTACTATTTTCCAACTGAAAAATGATAAAAAGGGTTTTCAAAACTACTTTTGAGCCTACGAGGCTGTATTTGCATATTAGCTGACTGGTAGTGGATCGGGCTGTGCGCCGCAGCGGTATATGTGTTGTATCGGATTGCACACCGCAGTAATATTGTGCTTGGGCTGTAGGAGCCCTTCCGGAGTCTGAAACCCCACAGTGAGCACGGGTACCCAAATTGGATCGGGCTACGCGTCGTAGCGGTCATATCATGCATTGCATTGCATTTAGCTACATCTGCTAGTTGTTATACTGTTTTGCTGGTACTTGTTGGTACAGGTACAGTTGATATTGATTCTGTGACAGGGTATTTGATTACAACTTTACATAGTGCTTTATTGCGGATTTCTTATCTGCGCTGTCTTACCCTTGTTTATTACCACTGAGTCTGGTAGTACTCATTTTACTCCCTGCGCCTTGTGTGCAGATCCAGGTACCTCTCAGCAATGATCTAGTAGCTGTGCGAGGTGACGTCTATGGGATATACGAGGTAGCTGCAGAGTCCGCAGGACCCGATATTCCTTCTTACTGTTTTGATTCTGTATTGACATTGCTTTCCGTACTTGGTATCTTGTAAACTATCAAATACTTTTGTTCATTAGAGGCTCATGACTCTTGACCCTTCGGTCTATGGGAGTTGGTGTATTATGGGACTTGGTTCCCCGTTCGTTATATGTATCGTTGTTGCTTCGTGATTTGATATGCTTAAATGGGCTAAAGTGAGCTTCTAGCTCCGTTATTGTTATTGATTGGTCAGGCTGGCTTAGCAATATGCTGGGCGCCATCACGACCAGATTTGGGGTCGTGACACAATGAATAGTAAAGGCCAATGAATAGTAAGAGTTAAATGTGAATAGTAAGAGTAACCTTACTTCTCTATATAAAGAAGTAAGTAGATAGAAGAAAGATATCCTCAGAATTCGAAATATCATCAGAAATAAAAATTCTCTCTTTTCATAAACTCTCTCAAATAAGCTATAAAGATTCAACAAAATATGTCGAAGGAAATACAAAGTCAGGTAAAATCATTTATGATTATGTCTAGCTAAATTTCTTATATTCCTGATAATCATCTTATAATACTATAGTTTTCATCATGTTATAGTAATGTTATAAAAAATAATTTCAGTAAGTTTGTCATGGAAGTATGCTTTTAGTAGTAACCTAGGCTAAGTCACTCCTAATGGGAAACCAGTGAGGCGAGGAGATGTCGTTTAGGGGAGTACCGCAGTTGAGGACATTGCTAGGGTAAATGATTAGAGCAAAGGGCCATGGTAGTGACCAGAAAAATTATTTTTTATATCTTATTATTATATGATGAATATGATAGTAAAATAAGAAGATTAGAAGGAATATCATAAGAATAATAGCAATACATAAAATAATGATAACATACCTACTAGATGTAATGGCAGATAATTATAAGATATTAATCTTTTACGCACTTAGAAAGATAACTGAACCTGAAATTAGAAGAAATATATGGAATCAAATTCAAGAATATGAAAATCTAGTTTTAATAGAAATAATTAACCAAGAATGGAGAGAAGAACTAGAAGAAGCCTATGATAATGACGAACTAGAAAGAGTATATAATTATGACTATACAAATACATAAATTACGAATATTTAAGTTATTGGACAGAAACTATGCTTGAAATAGCTAAAACCGAACAAAATATGAAAAATGACTTAGATAATTATATGCAAACTAAGAAAATCACACACATAGAATCACTAAATAAAAATATAGAAAAATTATTGTTATTAAAAACTTTAGCTAAAGAAAATTATAACTTAGCATTTAACCAGCAATGAATCAAAAATATAATCAATTACCAACACAGTTAGTAACTAATCAATCTAAAAGACCTATAACAGAGCTAATTGGAGCTACATACCAAATTGGGGGTTGGGTATATAATAATAAGATATAAAAAACAATTTTTCTGGTCACTACCATGGCCCTTTGCTCTAATCATTTACCCTAGCAATGTCCTCAACTGCGGTACTCCCCTAAACGACATCTCCTCGCCTCACCGGTTTCCCATTAGGAGTGACTTAGCCTAGGTTACTACTTAAAGCATACTTCCATGGCAAACTTACTCAAATTATTTTTTATAGCATTACTATAACATGATGAAAATGATAGTAAAAATAAGAGGATTAGAAGGAATACTATAAGAACTGTAACGACCCGGCCGGTCATTTTAGAAAATTACGCCCCAATCCCCAATTTAACTGTTCCCCAAAGTTCATTTTTGCTATTGTGGTTTGCCGGGAGAGTCGGTTCTGAAATTTGGAGCGTTTTGGGACACTTAGTCCCTAAATGGGAGCTTTAAAGTTGGAAAATGGTCAATAGTCGGAACAACTTTAAGACGACCTCGGAACGGAAATCTGATGGTTCCATTAGCTCCGTTAGGTGATTTCGAGGTTGGGAGCGCGTTCGGAATGTATTTTTGAGGTCCGTAGCTCAATTAGGCTTGAAATGCCGAAGTATGAAATTTTGGCGAATCCGAAGGATAGGTGAGATTTTGATCCGGGGGTCGGAATGGAATTCCGACAATTTCTGTAGCTTCGTTATGTGATTTTGGATATGTCCGCAAATTTTCAGGTCATTCGGACGTCGTTTGGTTGGGTTTTAGATCGAATGTGCAATTCGGAAAGTTTTAAGAAATTTAGGCTTGAATTCGATGTGAATTATGGGTTTTGATGTTGTTAGACGTGTTTTGAGGATTGGAACTAGTTCGAATAAGGTATTAGGATGTGTTGTTGTGGTTGGGTTAGGTCCCGGGGGCCTCGGGGTGTTTTCGGATGGTTAAACGGGAGAAAACATGAAAAATTGCAGGTTTAGGAGTTCTGTTATGTTGTTTTCGCCCCTGCGGAAATGGAACCGCAGAGGCGAGTCCGCTGAAGCGGAAATGGAATCGCGAAGGTGGGTTTGTTTGCAGGAGCGGACTCTTGTCCGCTGAGGCGGCATCGCGGGTGTGAGGATGGGGACCGCAGAAGCGGTCAGGAGACGAGTTGGGGAATTCCGTAGAAGCGTACAAGTCTCCGCTTAGGCGAGTCCGCAGAAGCGGACTGCTGTTCGTAGGAGCGGAGATTTCCGCAGGAGCAGAACTTTGTCCGCAGGAGCGTCCTCGCGGAAGCGGCTTTAGGCTCGCAGAAGCGGAATGGGCCAGCCAGGCCTGGGCTTCGCAGAAGCGACAAAATGTCGCGGAAGCGGATCCGCAGAAGCGGAAACTAGTCCGCAGAAGCGGAAATCGCAGTAGATTAATTGTATCAGAAGTTAGAAAATTTCAGAAACATTTCACATTGGGGTCTCGGCTTAAGAGGCGATTTGGGCAATTTTTGAGGGAGATTCAAAGGAAATCATTAGGTAATCAACTATGGACTCATCTTATGATTAGTATTGGTAATATTATGCAATTATATCATGAAAATGGAGGAATTTGGGGTAATTTATGGAGGATTTAGCCCTAGGCTTGAACTTTAGAAAATCAAGGTTTTGAATGGGCAAATGGAGTCCGAATTTGGTAAATCTTATATGCTTAGACTCGTATTGAGACGAGAGTTCCGAATATGTAACTTTCGTGAATTTTCGATAAGCGTACCGAAAGTCGGGTTTTAGCAACTTGTGGGTTTTAGCGTATTTGAGTTGTTTTGATTGGGTAATGCCCAATTGACCTATTTTGATATGATTCTCTTGATTTTTATCAGGTACTACACTTGTGGAGGCCGACATTCGCGCCAAGAGAGTTGTTTCATGGCGGTTTTGTACCGGAGTAGAGGTAAGTGGCTTGTCTAACCTCGTGTGGGGGAATTTTCACCCCTAGGATATTATGTGATAGTTTAAATGCCTTGTACGCGAGGTGACGGGTGTGTACATGCGCTGGTTGTTGAACACATACTTTATTTAAAATGTTCGATGAGTGATATTCCTGTCTTTAGCTGTTAATTTGATATTTTACCCGGAAGTAGTTAGAAGAGGATGATTAGGTAGTACTTAACTGTTTAGTTGCCTAATTGTCTTATTTGAACTTCTTGATAATTATTGGCACTATTTTTCAGTGAAGTTATAGTTAGGCATAATTTATTCTCTCTGTGTATTCCTTTATTTGCTGTGCTTGTGGACTGCAGGTTCGATTCCCGGAGACCCAGACTGCGGGTTCAATTCCCGGAGATCCAAGGGTTGCGGGTTCGATTCCCAGAGACCCGGAGTTTATTGATATATTATTGGTAAGGACTGCGGGTTCGATTCCCGAGATCCCGAGTTATTGGTAGGGACTGCGGGTTCGATTCCCGAGATCCTGAGTTATTGGTAGGGACTGCGGGTTCGATTCCCGAGATCCTGAGTTATTGGTAGGGACTGCGGGTTCGATTCCCGAGATCCTGAGTTATTGGTAGGGACTGCGGGTTCGATTCCCGGAGATCCTGAGTTATTGATTATTTATTGAGACATGGGCTGCGGGTTCGATTCCCGGAGACCCAGAGGTACTGTCAATGGGACTGTGGGTTCGATTCCCACAGGTCCTGGACTTGTTTTATTGAGTTGGCTATTTGTTGTTAGCTTAATTGTAGACGATTGCAGTAATCATCTTATTGTTGTGTCACGACCCCAAATCCGGTCGTGATGGCGCCCAAGCACATTGCTAAGCCAGCCTGACCAATCAATATCAACAACGGAGCTAGAAGCTCTCTTTAACCCGTTTAAGCATATTAATTTACGAAATAACAACGATACATATAACGAAAGCGGGGAACCAAGTCCCATAATACATCAACTCCCATAGACCGAAGGGTCAAGAGTCATGAGCCTCTACTGAACATGAGTGTATAAAGGTTTACAAGATACCAAGTGCGGAAAGAAGTAGCAATACAGAATCAAGACAGTAGGAAGGAATATCGGGTCCTGCGGACTCTGCAGCTACCTCGAATATCCTACAGAAGTCGCCTCGAACAACTATCGGATCACTGCAGAGAGGTACCTGGATCCGCATACAAGGTGCAGGGAGTAAAATGAGTACTGCCAGACTCAGTGGTAATAAACAGGGGTAAGACAACGCAGATAAGAAATCCGCAATAAAACACTATGTAAAGCTGTAATCAAATACCCTGTCACAGAATCAATATCGACTGTACCTGTATCAACAAGTACCAACAAAACAGTATAACAGCTAGCGGATGTAGCTAAATGCAATGCAATACATGATATGACCGCTACGACGCGTAGCCCGATCCAATTTGGGTACCCGTGCTCACTGTGGGGGTTCGGACTCCGGAGGGGCTCCTACAACCCAAGCACAATATCACTGCGGCGTGCAGTCCGATCCAACATGTATACTGCTGCGGCGTGCAGCCCGATCTACTACCAGTCAGCTAATATGCAAATTACAGCCTCGCAGGCTCAAAAGTAGTTTGAAACATCTTTTATCATTTTTCAGTTAAAAATAGTAATATCAAGTTCTAGAGATTGGAAATAGCATGATAACAGAAATAGCTACGGACTGGTAGTAACTAACATGTAAATATGATAAGACAATGATAACGATCCTCGCGGGATCCAATAACTAGCTCACGGCCCACATGTATACTCAACCGCCCAAGAAGGGGGTTCCTCGGCTCAAGAGTGGCCATTATCACAATATATAATATGCAACCATCCGAGAAGGAGGTTCGACGGCTCAAGAATAGCCTAATATCATAACACAATATCAACAAGTCGGACTATCCATAGTCCCCAATCACAATCGACCCCGCACTCACATGAGAGTACGTGTCTCGCCGCTATACAACGTCACAAAGTGGTATACCGGGGTTTCGAACCCGCTGGTCATCACCCACATCTATTACTCACCTCAATACGACGCGACGACTACTCCGCAATGCCCTTGCCACGAGAATCAAGCTCCGCACGCGTAGAATCTGATCAAATACGGTAGAAACACAACAAATTAGGCCAATGGGACGACACCCAATCAATACAACTCAATTTACATCAAAATTCCCAAAGTTGTCAAAACCCGACTTTCGGTACGCTTGTCGAAAAATTACAAAAGTCACATATTCGGAACCCTCATCTCGATACGAGTCTAGGCATATAAAATTTACCAAAATCGGACACCATTTGCCCACTCAAATCGGTGTTTTTCTTCAATTTAGGCCTAGGGCTCAAACCCACCTTTAATCTTCTATTTACAGAAATTTAACCAATGATTTCATGTTAAAATGATGTAATTAAGCCACAAAACTTACCTCCAACGAACCCCGATGATTTCCCATCAATCTCCCGTCAATTTCTTCTCTTGGAACTCAAATATGGAGGTTTTGGGTATTAAACCCGCGACTGGTTCTGTTCTGAACTTAAACTCACTGCCAGCCATTTTTACCTTACGCGTTCGCGATGTACCCTACGCGAATGCGATGCCTTGCTTATTTCCTTCATCGCGAACGCGACATGAAGTCACGTGTCCGCGAAGACCATTCTCCCCAACCACGGATTTTTCCTCTACGCGTTCACGTCCCATTCCACGTGAACGCAAGGCTTCTCTTTTTCCTCTTACGCGAACGCGAGCCTACCCCACGCGAACGCGATGATCAAAACCTTCCTCTTACGCGATCGCGTCCCCCAGTAACGCGAACGTGATGACCATTTTCCCTCAGCCTACGCGAACGTGGGCCTAGCCCTCGCGAGCGCGAAGGCTTAACTGGTGCCCAGTGATCTGCAGATTTCAGCAGACCTTTTCTTCTTTCAAAGTGCCGGATAATGGTCCGGATTCACCCCGAGGCCCCGGGACCCCAACGAAAACCACAAACATACCCCAAAACACGATACGAACTTGTTCCAATCATAAAAACACCATCCTAAACATCAAAATCACCAATTACCCACGGATTCAAGCCTAAATTTCTTAAAACTTTCCGAATTGCACATTCCATCAAAAACCCGACCAAACGACGTCCGAATGACCTGAAATTTTGCAGGCACATCCAAGATCACCTAACGGAGCTACTGCAACTGTCGGAATTCCATTCCGACCCCCGGATCAAAATCTCACCCACCGTTTGGATTTCGCCAAAATTCAACCTTAGCCAATTCAAGCCTATTTCTACACCGGGCCTCCAAATTCAATTCCGATCGCTCCCCTAAGTCACAAATCACCTCCCGGAACTAACCGAATCATCAGAATCCGATTTCGAGCCCTCTAACCAAATAGTCAACTCCGGGTTGACTTTCCTTATTCAAGTTTCCTTCAAAAAGGCTATATGCCTCATTTTCAATCCAAATCACTCCTAAATCACCCGATAGACTCTAGCATTGATATAAAAACATAAAACATGTATTTACAACATAACGGGGTGGTAATTCTCGTGACGACGGGCCGGGTCGTCACATTCTCCCCCTCTTAAGCAAACGCTCGTCCTCGAGCGGGTCAAGAAACATACCCGAAGTCTCAAACAAGTGAGGATATCTGCTCCGCATCTCCCGCTCGATCTCCCAAGTGGCCTCCTCCACGGGTCGACCTCTCCACTGAACCTTAACTGATGCAATCTCCTTAGACCTCAATTTTCTCACCTGACGTCCCAAAATGGCAATAGGCTCCACATCATTGGATAGATCACCATCAAGCTGAATGGTATTGAAGTCTAATAAATGAGACGGATCTCCAATGTACTTTCGGAGCATAGACACATGGAATACTGGATGGACGCTGGATAAGCTGGGCAGCAAGGCTAACTCATATGCCACCTCTCCAACCCTCCTGAGTATCTCAAAAGGACCAATATACCTGGGACTCAACTTCCCTTTCTTCCCAAACCTCATGACACCCTTCATGGGCGAAACCTTCAGCAACACCCTATCACCAACCATGAAAGACAACTCTCGAACTCTACGGTCCGCATAACTCTTCTGGCGAGACTGTGTTGTGCGAAGCCTCTCCTGGATCAACTTTTCTCTATCCGGAGCATCCTGGACTAACTCAGTCCCTATCATTCTATCCTCACCAGGCTCAAACCATCCGACGGGAAATCTACACCGTCTGCCATACAATGCCTCGTACGGGCCCATCTGAATACTCGACTGGTAACTGTTGTTGTAGGCAAACTCAGCAAGTGGTAGGAACTCATCCCACGAACCACCAAAGTCAATCACACAAGCTCGCAACATATCCTCCAGAATCTGAATAGTACGCTCAGACTGCCCATCTGTCTGGGGATGAAATGCTGTACTCAACTCAACCCGCGTACCCATCTCTCGCTGAAATGCTCTCCAAAACTGAGAAGTGAACTGAGTACCCCTGTCGGATATGATAGACACCGGAACTCCATGCAACCGAACAATCTCTCGAATAAAGATCGCTGCCAACCGCTCCGATGAGTAGGTAGTACTAACTGGAATGAAGTGAGCTGACTTAGTCAGTCTATCCACAATCACCCATACAGAATCAAACTTCCTCGCCGTCCGAGGGAGTCCAGTAACAAAGTCCATGGTGATCCTTTCCCATTTCCACTCAAGAATATCAATGCGCTGAAATACACCACCGGGCCTCTGATGCTCGTACTTAACTTGCTGACAGTTGAGGCACCGTGATACATGTCTGACAATGTCCATTTTCATCTTTCTCCACCAATAGTGTTGTTTCAAATCTTGATACATCTTCGCGGCTCCTAGATGGATACAATACCGCGAGCTATGGGCCTCCTCCAGAATCAACTCACGAAGGCCATCAACATTGGGCACACATATCCGGCCCTGCATCCTCAATACGCCGTCACTATCAATGGTGACATCCCTAGCATCATCATGCTGAACTCTGTCCCTAAGGACAGCCAAATGTGGATCATCATACCGGCGCTCACGAATACGATCATATAGAGATGACCGAGATACAACACAAGCCAATACCCGGCTGGGCTCCGAAATATCTAACCTCACTAACCGATTGGCTAGCACCTGAACATCATAAGCAAATGGTCTCTCCTCGGCTGGAATATATGCCAAGCTCCCCATACTGACCGCCTTCCGGCTCAAAGCATCGGCCACCACATTGGCCTTCCCGGATGATATAATATAGTAATGTCATAATCCTTCAGCAACTCAAGCCATCTCCGCTGTCTCAAATTAAGGTCTTTCTGTTTGAACAAGTGCGGGAGACTACGATGGTCGGTATACACCTCACAAGACACGCCGTACAAATAGTGCCTCCAAATCTTCAAGGCATGAACAATGGCGGCTAGCTCCAAATCATGAACGGGATAGTTCTTCTCATGTGGCTTCAACTGCCGAGAAGCATAAGCAATTACCTTACCTTCCTGCATCAACACACAACCTACCCCCACTCTCGAGGCATCACAATAAACAGTATATGAACCTGAAGCTGATGGTAATACTAACACTGGAGCTGTGGTCAAAGCTGTCTTGAGCTTCTGAAAGCTCTCCTCGCACTCATCCGACCACACGAATGGTGCACCCTTCTGAGTCAATTTAGTCAATGAAGAAGCAATGGATGAAAATCCCTGAACAAACCGGCGATAATATCCCGCCAAGCCAAGAAAACTCCTAATCTCTGTAGTTGAGGACGGTCTAGGCCAACTCTGCACCGCCTCTATCTTCTTCGGATCAACCTGAATACCACCACGAGACACCACATGCCCCAGAAATGCTACGGACTCGAGCCAAAACTCGCACTTGGAGAATTTAGCATATAGCTTCTCCTCCCTCAATCTCTGCAACACAATACTCAAATGCTGAGCATGCTCCTCCTGACTACGGGAGTAGACTAGAATGTCATCAATGAACACAATCATAAATGAATCCAAATAAGGCCTGAACACACTGTTCATCAGATGCATAAATGCTGCTGGGGCGTTGGTCAACCCAAACGACATCACAAGAAACTCATAGTGGCCATATCTAGTTCTGAATGCAGTCTTCATAATATCAGAGTCCCTGATCTTCAGCTGATGATAGACTGAACGAAGATCAATCTTAGAAAACACCCTCGCACCCTCTAACTGATCAAATAAATCATCAATGCGCGGTAGAGGGTACTTTTTCTTCACTGTTACCTTGTTCAATTGCCTATAATCAATACACATTTGCATGGAACCATCTTTCTTTTTAACAAATAATACCGGCGCACCCCACGGGGACACGCTAGGGCGGATGAAACCCTTATCCAGAAGCTCCTGAAGCTGCTCTTTCAGTTCTTTCAACTCAGCTGGTGCCATCCGATAAGGAGGAATGGATATAGGCTGAGTGCCCGGCACCAAGTCAATGCCAAAATCAATATCCCTGTCCGGCGGCATGCCCGGCAGGTCTGGGGGAATACATCTGGGAAGTCCCTCACAACAGGTACAGAATCAATGCTAGGAGACTCAGCTCCCACATCTCTCACAAAAGCTAAGTACGATAAGCACCCTTTTTCAACCATCTTCTGAGCTTTTAAGAACGAAATAACACGGCTAGGGACGAAATAGGTCGAACCCCGCCACTCGATCTGAGAAATACCAGGAATGGCTAACGTAACTGTCTTAGCATGACAGTCCAATATAGCATGGTACGGAGACAACCAGTCCATACCCAATATAACATCAAAGTCCACCATACCTAACAATAACAAATCTGCCAGGGTCTCCAGACCCCCAATAGATATAACACAGGATCTATAGACATGATCCACAACAATCGTATCACCCATGGGGGTGGATACATGAACAGGCAAATCAAGACTACTACGAGTCGCACCCAAATGATGTGCAAAATAAGAGGACACGTATGAATATGTGGACCCTGGATCAAATAGAACAGAGGCATCTCTGTGACAGACATAAATGATACCTGTAATCACTGCATCGGAGGCAACTGCATCCCGCATGTCGGGAAGTGCATAGAATCGTGCATGGCCTCCACCAAATCTCTCATCGCCCCTGGGGCGACCACGAGAAGACTGACCTCCACCTCTAATAGCCTGAGATGGTGCTGAAGAGGAGGGTTGATCCCTCTGCTGAGTCATGTCCCTACGGAGTCGAGGGCACTGCCTCCTCATGTGGCCAAACTCACCACACTCATAACATGCACCTAGTGCTGGAGAAAGGGACTAAAAGGAACCCCTCGCCGCTGAAGAACCCTGGGCTGATGAAGTAGGTGCTGCACCCTGGGCTGGAAGGGCACTAAGCGATGACTGACCCTGCTGAAACCCCTATCGACCACGACCATAAGAACCTCCGCTCTGCTCTGGGCGGCCTGAATGAGAAGGTCTAGATGAGCGACCTCTGCTCTGCTGGGAATGCCCTCCAGATGGAGCACCACTGAAACTGCCAGAACCACGAGGCCTCTTGGCCTCCCGCTCCTCTCTCTCTCGGCGACGATCCGTCTCAATAGAGCGTGCCATATCAACAACCTGCTCAAATGATGATGACAAAACTCTCTCTCTGGTCATAAGAATACGGATAGAGTAGTTGAGGCCATCAATGAATCTTCTGATCCTCTCCCTGTCATTAGGGATCATCCATGTGGCATGCCTAGCCAACTGTGTGAATCTGAGCTCATACTGGGTCACGGACATGTCGCCCTGAACCAACCACTCGAACTGGCGACGTAGCTCCTCGCGACGAGACTGAGGTACATATTTCTCTAGAAAGAGATAGAGAACTGCTGCCATGTGAGAGGTGATGCCCCTGCAGGCCTACGCCTCTCAAACTCTTCCCACCAATCAAATGCGGGACCAGTGAACTGAAAGGTAGTAAATGAAACTCCGCTGGACTCAAGAATACCAGCCGTCCGCAACATCCTCCGACACTTGTCCAAGAAACCCTGGGCATCCTCGCCCTCAACGCCACTGAAATGGGGTGGCTGAAGTCTACCAAATCTCTCGAGACGACGCTGCTCGTCGTCGGGCATAACCTGAACCATATGCTTCGGAGCTGGAGCTGGTGCGGCCGGAGGAATAACCGGTGCAACCACCGAGCGGGGACCGCCTCGCGGCGTGCGAAGTCCCCGAACAACCGGCTCCGGTGTGCGAGCTGCGGGGGTCCGCCGACCACCCCTGTCTGAGATGTCGCTACGGTGGCGGTAGCCGAAACTACCCGAGCCAAGCCGGAACACACCGATAATATGTGAGCAAGAGTCTCCCGAAGACCGAGGAATAGCAATAGATACGGTCTGGCCCTGAGCCGGGGCTGCTGGAGCATCGACCACCGGGGCCGCTCCGAGCCGGTACAATGGGCGGGTCGGTGCGCACCGCCTCGGCCGCCCTACCTCTACCTCTAGTACGACCGCGCCCACGGCCTCCAACAGGTGGCGATGGAGGTCGTCCACCTCGTCCTGATGCTCGCGTTCTCGCCATCCGCGAGAGAATAGAATATAGAAGTTCAGTTCTCGGAACAACAAGATCGCACGATAGAGTTCAAGAAAAGTGAAGTGTTTCCTAAAGGTTCGCAACCTCCCGAGGATAAATACATTGGGCACACAAACTCGACCCTGCAATTTCAATACCCCATCATCATCTAGATTTACCTGTGTGGCACCTCACCGCTTGTCACGACCCCAAATCCGGTCGTGATGGCGCCCGACACATTGCTAAGCCAGCCCTGACCAATCAATATCAACAACGGAGCTAGAAGCTCTCTTTAACCCGTTTAAGCATATTAATTTACGAAATAACAGTGATACATATAACGAAAGTGGGGAACCAAGTCCCATAATACATCAACTCCCATAGACCGAAGGGTCAAGAGTCATGAGCCTCTACTGAACATGAGTATATGATAGTTTACAAGATACCAAGTACGGAAAGCAATGTCGATACAGAATCAAATAGTAAGAAGGAATATCGGGTCCTGCGGACTCGCGGCTACCTCGTATATCCCACGGACATCGCCTCGCACAGCCTGCGGATCACCTGCTGAGAGGTACCGGATCCGCACACGAGGTGCGAGGGAGTAAAATGAGTGCGCCGGACTCGGTGGTAATAAACAAGGGTAAGACGGCGCGAGATAAGAAATCCGCAATAAAGCACTATGTAAAGCGTTAATCAAATACCCTGTCACGGAATCAATATCAATTGTACCTGTACCATCAAGTACCAGAAAAACAGTATAACAGCTAACGGATGTAGCTAAATGCAATGCAATGCATGATATGACCGCTACGGCGCGTGGCCGATCCAATTTGGGTACCCGTGCTCATTGTGGGGGTTCGGACTCGGGAGGGGCTCCTACGGCCCCAAGCACAATATCACTGCAGGCGTGCGGTCCGATCCAACATATATACGCTGCGGCGCGCAGCCCGATCCACTACCCGGCAGCTA